>VYZV01011587.1:768-28736 GCA_013401275.1 Pandion haliaetus
CGTTTGTGGGTTCTTGGTTGGGTTTTCCCCCCCCCCCAAATTATTACTGCCATATAATATTATATTGTCTTAAATAATTTTTATACTTTAGGAGAAGACTGGGGTGTTACAGGTAAAATGGTTATTTCTCCAGGAACTTGCCACCTTAATGGAGATAGAATTAAAATAGTAATCACAAGAAGAGTGATTTCTCAAGAACAGGTACGCCCAAAATTGCCATTTATTTATTGTTAAGGGGAAAAAAAATTAAAATCGTAGCACCATTTTCTTCTAAAACTTTTCTCAAAGAACATTACAAATTTCTGCTCATAAATATATAGCTAAACTTACCTCCTCTTATGAAGGAGTGAAAATCATGAAAATGCAAAAGCATACAAATGGATCAATGAAGATCCACTGCCTCTGACTTCTAATATGTTAAGCAAACCTTAATAGTCGGGCATCTTAGAATTGTTACACCAGGTTTGACTCTTTCCTACGGAAAAAAAAAACTGGATGCAAATGAGATTTTGACCTTTTTCCACCATCACTCTGAAAGCTGTTGATGGCCATGCCTGTACAGAAATTACCTTCCAACTACCGGTACAGCATACTTAAGTTCACAATCATGTTTTTCTGAATAATGATACACATTAAAAGCAATAGCAGCTTACACAAACCCTTTTATAAAGCCAGCCCAATTCTGCTTGATTTGGGAGAATTTTTCTAACTGCATAGGCAAAAACTTTCTTTTAGTTTTGAAATTTTGTATTGGGAAAAAAAGTGATCTGGTTCTTTACAGAAGAAGAGATGTATTATCCTGAGTGTGAACTATTAGCTTTTTGTGGTTTTGGTCAGGAAATGTTTCACAATACTGCTGAACAGATCTACTGACTAGCTGCCACTGAAAGCACAGGTCTTGCTTCTTCACCCACACTCCCACTATTTCTCTCGAGTGTGGCAGTCATGCTCAACCGACCCATGGTGAACCAGTTCCAACAGCTGATCAAGCACACAGCTAACCTTGCAGAAAAAGGTTTAAATCCCTGAATCCATGCATTATAGGGTCAGGGACTACAATAGGTAGCACAAGGAAAGTATCAGTAACATAGATAGCAGCTGAAGCTAACAGGCAGGTTAGGTGGTACCTTGCCATCACATAGTTTACCTTTGCTGTGATGCCTTAGAGAGGAAAAAATAGAAGCAATAGCTGAATTCAGCTTTATACTACTAGTTATTTCTAAGTTCAGTGATATGCTTTACCAAGTCTGATAGGAATTAGCTGCAGGATTAATTCATGCAGCTCTTTAAAAGCATGAGTCATTTAAAAAGGAGTGGGGGGGTGGGGGGAAAGAATAAGAAATAAAACAGCAAAATTTTTCAAATTTGGACCAGCTGATTACACTCTGAAGTTCATATGCTGGCAGCATTTCAGGGACATAATGGTAACACCAAAAAGCCTCTCAAAAAATCCTAGTGAGAATTTGCTTGCAGAAGACAATGGCTTCTGTATCCAAAGGAATTAATGCTTCCCGAAATACCGTCAACAGCATGTCTGAACAATGAGGAAACATGGATAGAAGAAAACTTGGTGAGCTGATTTTGCTGGTTAAGTAAGCATTTTGGATTCTTGAGGAATGCACAATCAAGCAGATTCCCATAAAAATAACAGAAAAAGAAAGGTGATCGCTTCAGAAGTATTCTAAATAACTGATTTCAAGAACAGAAGCTTTCACATTTCTCTTAAGCAATCTGAATTGACAATTTCCAGTATTAAGACTGTGAAACAAATGTAAAAAAAAAAAAACCTCTTTGAACAGCTATCAATACTGACTTTTAATCATAACAAGAGATAAAGTGAACGAGAAAAGATTATTTACTGGTTGAAATGCTTCCTCTATGGTGATTTGTGAGCTAGCAATCAGAATAATTATGGGCCACTTGTGGATCTCACTTGGTTGCCAAATTAAAAAGTGTACTTTCTCTCCTCACACAAAGCCTTTTATACCAGTTGGAAATAGCCTCTACCTACAAAAAAACCCCAAAGAAACAAAAAATCCCCCACATAAGAATGTTTTAAGCCGGGATCATTTTAAGCCAGGATCATTTTAACGATCTGGGTTTTAGGGTGGCACTGCTCACCTCTGCGTCAGTATAAGGAAGAGGATTTGAAACACTGGCAGGATTTGAAACAAGAAGCTGAGGGAAGAGAGATGAAAAGGTAGAAATTCAAGGCAGTTTCACCACTGAAGAGAATATAGGTAAATCACACCCCAGTTTGGGAGGGAGTGATGAAATGGATCTAGCAATCATCTTTTTCATGCCAAGAAAAGCACCAAATATTCCGACGTGGTGGCAAAAGTATGCTCCACGGAGGCTGACAAGTCTCCAGCACATGCCGGAGATATAAACCAGAGCGCTATGGAGGCAAACATCACTACAGATTGTAATTCAGTTCAAGATTAAGACACCCAACTTTTGGTATCCACATATGCAGTGTCTCACGTCCCATCATGATCAGTAGAAATCCAGGACTCAATTCAGTTGCCACAGCATAGGCGCCTAAAGCCACCTGAGATGCTCTGTCGTCTCCAATACACCAACCCAAGACTGGCAGATGTGACACAGGGGTCTAAGAGAGCTGCACCTTTGTGGGATGGCAGCTGGAGGCCAGATAGAACACTCACAGGATCTAAAATGACACTGAACACCTATACTCAGACAAACAAATATTCTTCAAGACTGCCAATGGAGTCTGGAGAAAGATTCAGCCCAGCTGACTGGCTCTCTAAACAACACTGACTTAACTGTATTTTCATTCACTACAGTGGGAGCACAGACTTCCAGCATACACCTTTAAATGTAGGTTTCTTAATTTTGAACTGAATCCCACTTCACCCTGACTCTCATTCAAAGATTTCCTTAACTTTCTCAGACCTAAAACAGGACAAGACTCCTTGTGTCCCTTTTGAAAACAGGAAATACCAGGACCAAATCCTTATCAGTGATTTATTACAGAATGCCTTCTGCTTGTGATTAAGAGAGAGAAAGGAAGACTCAACTATTGCTACTCAGAAGATACTGACTTCAGTATTAATGCTACAGGTACATCTAGATAAATGAAAAATGTAATAGAAAAGATTAAGATGAAAAAAATGATACAATAAACAACATCTCTAGTCTATACTGCTTGCTATTAAGCCAAAGCTGTAAGAATTTTAAAATAACAACTCAAGTAAAAAGATAGTATGATGATTTCCCAAAGGATAAAGTGTCTTCTATCAATGTAAGCAATTGATTATAGCTCCCATTTTAGATGCAGGTATATATTCCTCTATATCTATCAGTGGAAAATACCTAATAAACAAGACCTGTGCTACTCTTTTGTTGAGAGCAGGAGTCATGTGCAATGATAATTAAGGTAGATTAACTCATGTTATATAAGTTTCATCTAGTCAAGAAATGGCAATATTACTATATAGTGAGATACACACATAAAGTCATTTACAGCTACTTATCAATACTCACCTGCATTTCATACTTCAGGGTCATGTGGAAGCACCAAGATCCCAATCCCACAGCTGAAAACAAATCAAACCTATGGTTAACACAAAAGTCTACATGTAAAACTTTCAGGTACATTAACTTAAATGCATGAACTTTACTGGGAAAAAAAATTAGAACATCAGCATCCCATTTCAGGGAAAAAAATCCCAACTTTCCACAGCCTTCTACTTTACACTTTAGTCATTGATGACGTCTTTGAATTTACGGGTTTTTGGAGGGTGGGTATCCTCTTACCCTCCTCTCAGTACTTTCTCCTATGAACTGGTATAATCTCAGTGAGGACAGGAGTGGAAGGAACCCAGAATGAATGGAACATTATCATTCTATTTCTCTTCTTTTTTTTCTTTTTTTCTTTTTCTTTTAAGTACATTAAAATTTATCTGTCCCAATCCTTCTATAATGCAAAGCATCATTCAACTGCTAATACTCCTGAAAGCCTGCGATATTTCTGCTTACTGTTCAGTTTTAAAAGGTAAATTTTACAAGGAGCTTCTTGTCAGCTCTAGAAGCAGAAATGAACTGCTACTAGAATTCAGAACTACAAATTCAGGGTAAACAAAATCCATGCAGTATGGATTCGTTCTGTGAAACAAGATCACCATTTCTGAGCCTTATTCTCAGAAGCTCATCCTTCTATGTAATGATTTTTATGTTTTTAAATACTTTATTTTTAAACTCTGAATTTACTTCTGAAATTAATTTATGAGTTATATACTTTGCCTATACACAGCTTTTTCAGTTAGACAAGGACATAGTTTCTCGGAAGTTAGATTTCACTGTTTAGAGTAAAGCTGGTAGAGTATTTAATGTATCATTCATTACTTTGAAATGTTATCAGTTAAACACTCTCATTAAACACCAGCTCATTTTTATTTTGCAAGAACAAGTACATTAATGCAATGTCTTAGCTTTCTCTGAAATAAAACATAATTTTATGAAGGAAGACAAGTAATTTGCACTCAAGCCTTGATCACTGGGTAGTGCTGCTGTGCTTTGCTGCAAAAGCATAACCTTTTCTACACACAACAGCTAGATTGCATTGATGCATAAACAGACCTTTATCTAACAAACTGCACATTTTGTAAAGGATTCCCCAGACAGTTGATTCACATGTCTGGAGATGTTTCTTTAGATGCTATTAAACTAGAATTGCGATAATTACATGTACTCAATGAAATGAAACACCTAAGAATGTAACTTTACTGAAACATAAAACTGTAATACAGCTACATTTAAAAATGTATTGCCAAATACTTTAATGTCATTAATTCTCTGGGAAAATTAATCATGGCTCTCTACCAAAACATAAACAACCATATGCACTTCTATAAGTTCTGGTTAAATTGTTTTGCTTCTGAAAAATCTTTCTAAAGAATAAGCAATAACTGTTTTGCACCTCCATTGAGATTTTAATGAGAAATTCTCATAGCCATTTTTCTATGTATACAGAATATATCACAATTACTGTTCATTCTGAAGGGGGAAAAAAAAAAAACCACCCCAAACATAAAGAACATCATTAAAACAGTACCATCCGTTACCCTGGCTGTCACTGTGATTTCAGTATCTTCATGATACAAACTCTTACAACATTTGTAACAAGTGTAATTTTCAAATATGGGCAAAATCATTGCATAAGAATTTTCAACTGATTTTAAATTAACAAAATATGTTGTCAGAGGTTTGTTGTTGGTTTTTTTAGGGGGGTGGGGTTTTTTTTAATGTTAGTACGGTTAAAAAAATCTCAACAATCACCTACTGAACTCCTCCCCTTCCTCCTATATGATTAGAAGTAGTTATTTCTAGATTATTTTTCCTTTCCAGTCTTTTAAAAAATCAAGAATGCTGCAGATATTAGTGTTTCAGGTCATTAATCCCCTGACTATAATTAATTTCTAAAAATAATAAACCCCCCTCTTGCTTCTGTGTAATGACCACACTTGGGGTTTCTTTGATTATGAAATTTTACTATACATTGGAGAACAATGCTTTAGCTATATTGTGTAGGAATAAAATTGTTGTCTGAAACAAGAAAAGTTTACAGGGACTCATCATATGGTCCTTCCTGGAATAAAAACCTCTATTGGAAATGGTAGTAATACTGCTTGCTGCAATCTTGACAGAGCTCATGAACACGGTCAAGTCTGTTTGGTATTTGAGTGCATTCAGCAGATAACCCAGGATGTTACATGGCTAGAAATTATATGACTAGATTATTCATCAGATGACACTCTGCCTATCAAGACTGCACAGACACTTTTCCTCAAACACTATTGTGGTAATTGTACACAATAGCACCTTTTTGAAGAGATGGTTTAAATGCAGACTAAAGAATGAAACATGATTCTTTATGTATCCCATTTATAACTGCTTATTGCAAAGGCGTAACTTAAAAAGGTATGTTTCATATTGCAGAGGGATAACTTAAAAATGTTTTACATCTAGAGATGGAATGATCTAAGAACAAAGCTTCTCATTTGCTACCTTTGGCACACCTTTTATCTTAACACCGCATTGCACAAAAAGCTACATGAATCTGTTCAAAAAGGAGGAAGAAGGAAACTGCATTAAGAGATGATGAACTGAACTGTAGCAGCTGAAGCATGTGTCATACTCTGCTTCACTAACATCACTATATAACTGGTAAACTTCAGCAGAAGGGAACTAATACCGAATACTGCACTCACTGGGCCAAGAGCTGTGCTAGTTGGAGTTGCTATCTCGTGGCTTAATGCAGGGTTAGTGTTCGGTGCTGAAAACATTGCAAAAAGAGGAAACACCTATCACACACCAAGGATCGCAAGGAAATCTATTTCCTCTGCTATGCCCAGAGCACACTACCTTTTTGTCACACTTGAAAGTCTAACCTGTAAACTTACAAGGGGCTTGACATGTATTTGCCTCCAGTAAATAGTGGTTTAGTACTTAAGCTCAAGTATCTTCGCACGTAGCTTCTACATGCAGTTCTATAGGAATGCAGCTATCTTTAGATATACTTCTCGTCACATAACTTCAGGATCAAGACATTTCTAAGGTACATTGACTTCACAAAAAATATCACTGCAATGGGATGTTCTACCAGCTTTGTACTTTTCCAAATATGAGTGAACACGATCACTGCAATTACACCAATTGTCAATAGAAACAACTTTCCCATACAGCCATCGACAGACTGAGCAATAGATTTGCTTCTTATCTTGTAAGCAAGGGTTACAGTTTTAATTTTAGGTGTTTACTTTTGCAAAGGAGCTTAACTCACTGAAAGCTGCATATTGGTTGGGAAGTTTTAACACCATCTGAAGCAATACCATTTGCTCTCTAACTACTGTAACTCACTTTTCATAGATACTACAAGTCACTCAGCATTTTTACATTAACAAACCTCTCAAGTTACAGGGGATATACATAAATTATGTATTAAGCACAGAATACACATTAAGTCACAATATTATGAGATCAGAATAGCACTTAAAAGACTAGAAATGCAAAGTCAGGTTAGCTGCTATATGTAGACTAACATGATCTTCTTTGTCCTGCAGCAAACACAATGTGTAGTTACTGCCAGTTGATAAAACAGTTAATGATGATACAAAAGCAATGCATCTGCAAACTTGACTTCATACACAGTTATTTCACTGTGCTTCAACACTGTCAAAGACTTTAAGGCAATATCCATACTAGCAATATCTGAATATACATGAGATCCAGCTCCATATATGAACCACATATACTCTCAGGATTTGAACCCTAGAGGGACACAAATACCGCCTATGAATTTTTCAATAGTTTTAGGAAGAGTCAGAAGTATCACATAATCAGTGATAATTCATTTCAATGTAAGACTATCCATCACCATTCAAAATTCTTATCAAAAGACTAAAGCCCTCATAGAAAAAGCAGTGTATTAGGATTTCATAAATGTGGTTTGAATTTAAACTGTACAGGCACTGTATGAAAACTTTCTAAAAGAAGGATGCTCCATATGCAAACACCTTTCTTCAGGTATCTACACATGAACTAGGTGTCAAAGCTTCCACTAAAGAGAATGGCATTATAAAGAGTAATTCAGCTGGCCAAATATAAGGGGGTATTTCAGGGTGAGCTAAATGATTCTCTAGGCTTTACTGAATGCAATGGGAGACAGACTGTTCTGCACAGGTAGACACACATGTTTAGGTGTTTGAATCTGGAGCTGAATTCCACCAAAGATAGACAACACCATACTGCATCATAAACAGTCAAAGAAAGAAACAGGATGAAAAAGTAGAATTAAATGAACAATTTTTATTGAATTACTTTGTTTTGTAATCGTTTCCCTCCTCAGCATAAGAGACAGGAGAGACCTTGGTTACACCAAGGGTACAGCTCTACAAGCAAACTCGAGAATGGGACTGTTCCCAGACACAATAATGCAACCATCCACGCTAGTGAATTGTTAGAACAGTCTGTGGCGTGAATCTGGCCTGTTCCAACTAGCACTTTCCCTGAGCAGCTCCCAGGCACAGCCTCGCAGCCAGAAGAGTCCAGGACCTGTGCCCAGCAGGGAATTTGTATGCGGTCACCTTGTTTCGGAGGCTAAGACAAACAGACGTGGGCT
Organism: Pandion haliaetus; assembly: GCA_013401275.1. NCBI lineage: Eukaryota > Metazoa > Chordata > Aves > Accipitriformes > Pandionidae > Pandion > Pandion haliaetus. The sequence continues at coordinate 8,912 of VYZV01011587.1, forward strand.
GTTCCACGTTACTTGGCTTCAGCACTCAGGAATGTTCCCGAGCACATTTGATTTACTAACGTCGACATGGCCTAAGCACGTTCTATACGGCTGTTAGGTAACAATAAGGGAATTAACTGACTGAAGGGCTTCTAACAACTATTTTCACAGATGCAGAGTCTCACTGGAAATGAAGTTCAGTAAGGTGTTTAGAAGTTCCTGTGGCTATGTCTAAGGTAGAAAACTTCTTGCATCCTTCTCCTCACTCCACTTTGGCACAGCTTGAATGACTGAGTCCTATTAAACAGGCCAAAGAAATACAAAACAGAACAATCCTTCCAAATTTCAAGTAAAGCATCTAATAAAGTATATAACTCCATTGACTGTTTTTTCTTATCTTCTCAGGTGCAAAGCAGTTAACACTCCCTTTTTATTTTTATATATAGATATACACACACACACACATATGTATTTTTAATTTTTTTAAATCAAGACCCTTCTAGAATATGAACCATTTGGGACATAGTTTCCCAGGACGCATGAGGAAATGACGTATGATAAAACCTTATACAATACCACAGCATCATAAGGAACCATCCAAAAACAACTGCTTATTCTTTGAGGCAGTGACAGTCTGATGATTTGTTCCACCTACTTCATGAGATGCAACATGCTAAAGCAGTTGCTTAAGATTACTCTTCATTATTTATAGGTTGATGAAATAGTTCTCTAAAGGTTAAAAATCATATCCAGTTCCTACTGAGTTCACTGACAACATGCCCTTTCAGCTGAAAGGCAGCAGAAATAAGGGCTGAGAACAGTATGCTGTATCTCAAAGAACGTGCTGAAAAGTGCAACTCAGTCTCGGCACCAGTACGAACAAGAAATTCATTTGAACAGTTATTTAGAAATCCCCCTTCTTGTCCTGCCAACTTTGGATCTTAGCATGTATGTGAAATGAACAGTGCTTCCCTAATTCAAAACGCATTTGGTTCAAGGAGGAAATAAATGTCAACAGAACTGGTCGGGTATAAAGTGAAGCACCAAACACGGCGTGGTAACACACAAAGGCACTGACAATCAGCTAAATATCTGGAAGTATCCAAAAGAAACAGCTGATTTGGATTAAAATAATGTCTAGAAACAACACTTCCTATGTTCTGAAATGCTAACAGATTTAATTTTAATGCCCACTTTGACAGCTGCCTTTTAACATCTTGTAAAATCTCAGGAATGATTCAAAGTTGTTAAAACCTCACTAAAGTGCCCTCCCTTCCACCCCCACCTTCACGGCAGAATTGTTAAAGAATTTCTACTTTAACAAAACAACCTTAGACACTACTAGATAGTTAGAAGCTCTGCTGTTTGGTCTTTAATGAATCATGGTGCCTGAAGTGAAATCAGAAGTTTCTGTAAAATTCACTACCCCTTTACAAATTAAGTCTATACTTGTCTGTTACAAATTAAGTAAGTAGAGTGAAATCTGTTCATAAATTAAATTATTGTAAGGGAAAGAATTCTCTCTGGTAGTTCCTTACAAAAAAATTTCTGTACACTTACTCTATCTCCACTTCAGTACGCTTCTCATTCAGTCACATGCACAGAAAGAATGCCAATGTTCCGGCACATTTCAACTATATTTAAAATTCTGTTTATCTTCTCATTTGCTGCTTTTATTCTGCAGTAGAACAAATGTTAAGAGGTTTGTGATTCCAAACCATCCTGTTCCTGGTTTTCATTGAGAAACTATAATGCCTTCTATATTCCTTTACGTCTTTCAACTGCTGTAAAACAGTCCAGCGATACAAATACTGAAGCAGAGACAAAACAGAAGAGAAACATTTTTGGGAGTGACCTTTAAGGTTAGGTTCCAACATACAAGATAAAAATCAAGCCATGCAACCATTTATCACTTCAGACAGGAGTCAAAGGCATCCCAGTCACAGATGAGCAGAGCCCAGCTGGAACTCAGGACTGCCCTCCAGCACTGCTGCCAAATAGCAGGCTGAGCTCCCCTTCGTGAACACCAACAACAGTGTAAAACTGAAGTCTGTGGTATTTATTGTGATCAAAGACAGACACTTTTTTAAAAAAACAAAACAAAAGATCACTTTAAACATTAAAGAAACACCCACTCAGGGCAGTCTTGGTGTGACAGCCTGACATTCTGGTCAGATAGTGGCACACAGTAAAGTGACAGGGGTACCCACAAGTTACAGCGAAGACTGAGTGTCAAACACAGAGGGGTGGGGTTGTTTTGAAGGTTTTTTTAGAAAGAATGGCAGTAGAGGATACTTTGATTCAGGAACATGTGAAGAGTCAACTTCAGCAAATACTTACACACTGTTTCTTTCCCTGTTTAAAAGGAAACCTGACATTGAAAAATTCCTTCTACCAAACTATTTTATACCGAGACAAAAAATGAGTAATTACTCAAAAACCATAAAATGCCTACAAATGGCTATTTGGAAAGTGTTCAGACAACATTCAAAGCTGTACATTGGTGCTGCTTATCTTTCACACATATCAGCAAAGCTGACGTAACTGAAAAAACATGAAGTTGTACCCAGTATATGTTACGGTTTAACTGGCATCAAGAATACATTTAGCATATGGATATATGGTTTTCAACAATGTTTGTAAATACAGAAGTATGCCAATCTTAAAAGTAACATTTACAATAAACTAATTTCTTACCACTGAGAAGACTGGGGAAGATAGCCTCCACAGAGATAGGAGCTATAGCAAACATAGAAATCCTGTGAAACACAGAAATTCTGTGAAATCTACTTCAAGACCCAACTGCCAAATCTGAACCATCTTCAAACATCTTCTTTTCTCATAAGGAACATGACTTCTAGTTGCATAATTTATGTTTTAAAGGAAGTTGGTTCTTTTCCAGATTTTGCTATTTTAGAAAAAACAGACTGCCCTCAAGTTCACCTATGCACAAATGTCACATTGTTCTTCCATCCCTGCAAAACTCTCCAGATATGATGGCAGTTAGGTCATTGGGTGATACATGCCAAAGGGGAACTGAAAACAAATTTGAACTCATGTAAGAATGCTTTTCCAGTTCCTTCAAGATCTTGGCCGTTTCTTGTATTACTGCTCCATACAAATGTCACAAAAATATTAATATAGTGTGAAACTGTTTGGAAGTAGGACACACAAGACATCTTCTGTAAATCATCATAAAAGGATGTGGTAAGCTAAGATGCACTGAGCAGGACTTAAAAGCCAGAAAAGGATCACTTTAAAATCTTATAAAGTTATTTAATGAATTCTAACTTCATGTCCTTCCAACAAATACCAATTTTCTGTAAATATTAACAAGTGTAACAAAGTGAGGTTTACGTTTCATACACATAGTATTTGGATTTAACTACTTGGTTTATTAATATTTGGATATTGTTCATTGCATATCTGAGCTCTCTTTATAATGAAAGAGTAAATTAATTTTTACACATACCTGTAAGACACAAATATGCAGCTAAATACCGTTTTTCAAGGCCATCTTTATAGGTCTGAATTGCGCCATAGATTGGAGGTAGAATGAAAATCAGGTTACTCACTGTGTTCCCTGTAGGACAGAAACCAAAAGCAGAGATTTAGAATTGGATACTATGCACTTTAAATAAATGAAGCTGCATTTGCTCATTAAAGACAGGTTCAACAGTTTTCAGCCAGAAAGCTACACCTTTTCAGAAGCTGTCTTCTGCTTTCACACATAATACAAAGTTAAATTTTGGTACAACACAGTTAACTACTTGAAGGCTAAGAACATTTTAACTCTTCTGTCTTTTTTCACATTTATGGATAGTAATAAAATACTAATTTAAATAAAAAGTTTGACTTAGATGGTTTTTGTGGTTTAACCCAGCTGGCAGCTAAGCCCTCACACAGCCTCTCACTCACTCCCCCCAGTGGGATGGGGGAAGAGAACTGGAAGAGTTAAAGTGAGAAAACTCACGGGTTGAGATAAAGACAGTTTAATAGGGAAAGCAAAAGCTGCGCACACAAGCAAAGCAAAACCTGGAATCCACTCCCCACTTCCCACGGGCAGGCAGGTGTTCAGCCATCTCCAGGACAGCCGGGCTCCAGCACGCCCAACGGTGACTTGGGAAGACAAACGCCATCACTCCCAACGTCCCCCCTTCCTTCTTCTTCCCCCAGCTTGATATGCTGAGCATGACATCATACGGTCTGGGATATCCCTTGGGTCAGCTGGGGTCAGCTGTCCCAGCTGTGTCCCCTCCGAACTCCCTGTGCCCCCCCAGCCTCCTCGCTGGTGGGGTGGGGTGAGGTGAGGAGCAGCAAAGCCCTTGGCTCTGTGTAAGCACTGCTCAGCCGTAACAAAAACATCTCTGTGTTATCACACCGTTTCCAGCACAAATCCAAAACATAGCCCCATACTAGCTATTATGAAGGAAATTAACTCTATCCCAGCTAAAACCAGCACAATGATGCTTACTTTGTTGGCAGGAGGCAGAAAAATAGGGTTCACAGCTCATGAATTAAAATCCGATTCCTTAAGCTGATAATAAGCCCCAAATAGTTCAAGCCCGGTATTTTAAAAGCCGTTTGCTTGGGTTTTTTTCTTTTCTTAAACCTACTCTTGGAACTCTCTCTCCCACACTCCCTTCGGATACTTTAAGGTCACCAAGTGACTCATTCTCAAAGGAAAGCAGTTCAGTCTTTACTATTAGTGTGCTAGTCACTGTGCACACACAGAAACAGCTGGATGAGATGCTACATCACAGACCACAATGTGAGACCAAAGACTGTAAGAGGGTAAGAAAAGCAAAAGCAAAAAGTCAGAAGCCACTACTGATCAGCACGATAAGCAACTGTGAAAGCTTATAAAGAGCCTGAACTTCAGCAAAACACCGCTGGTCTCCATCCCTGCTGCTGAAGCTGGGATGCAACGCAAAGAAATAACACGAGTTGCAGAGATTGGAGAAAGCAAGAACAAGCCAAGAGCCCAGCTCTCATACTAGGGGTCATGACGACTCTTCCAGCACTGGGGAAGATGAAGGAACCTTTCTTTTCATTTTCTTTAAGACTACTCTTCCAGTCTGATTTAGATGGTTTTTTGAAACTGTCCTGGCCTATGCAAAAGTAAAATGAAATATTGAGAAGTTAAAGTGAAGCATAAGGAAATGGTACATTTCTCAGCAGAAGGGATGCAGATTCAGCTTTTTAGCCTTACCACAAACCATAATTTTGAGAATAAAGGTTATGTAATGGGAATAAAATGACATGCAATTTGGGAAAAAGAGCAAATTATTAAAAAAGGCAGAATGTTGCTTACATAAATTAAAATGCACTTTCACATGACATCAGTTAAATGTATATAAAACTGAAACTCCAATTGCCAAACATCTCAATGAAAAGTACAATGTATAAGGCCATGCAGAGGCCAAAAAAATCCTATTTTCAGCTTTTTTATTCAGCAGAAAAATCTCAGAAGAGTTTCTCTTTCTAAAACAAAGAACAAGAGTGAGCAGGCCATGTCTAAATCACTCCCCTAATTCAAGCACCAATTTTTCAGGAGTCTTACTTCCCAAGATCCATCCCAAAGAAAAGTGAAAACTACCGAACTATGATCATACGAAGTATTACAACACCTCTGGGAACAAAAAAAACATACTTTACAGGTTTACAGAAAATTCAAATCCAAATGGAAAAATGGTTAGTTCAGAACATATGAAGCAGAAGTATTCCTAGTTAACTTTAACAAGTTAGCTCTTCTAAATTCTTACAAAGTAGATTCAAATCTCAGTTTGAGATGGCCTTCTTGACCACGTAAAGATCACATCTCATGTTTATGAGACATTCTTTAAATCACTTCCTTATCAATTTAACATCATCTCCTGCACAACCATGAATTTCACCAAGTTGTAACAAGCAAAACAGATATGTGCCAGAGATCTTACTCTTCTAGTCAGCTCTGTAGTAAGTTGCTCCATGTAAAAGAAGCCCAGCTGAAATCAAAACAGCTCTGCAAAGACATACAAGTTTATACCAATATAAAAGGCCTTTTTCATGCTTAAATTCTTTGGGGAATCATTAACCTTTACCACATTCCCACAGTGTTTCAATGGGCAGTGATTCATTTTCAGTGGAGACGAGGTTTGGAAGATATCCACTAAAACTCAGTATTGTGTGGTACACTGACCATTACCACGTCCTCCCACAAATAGTGCAAAGACGTCATCCAGCCCTAAAAAGTAGAGTAAAGGCTATGTAATCTGGATAGTGCATCTTCTGCTTTCTAAAGCGGTTCTCAACTATGCCCATTTTCAAACGAAGTTATTAGACATTACATAAGTATCACTGTTCAAGGTCACTTTGTTATGAAAGTGCCAAAAATCTGGCAAAAATTCAAACATGAAAATGCCGAACAAAAGAAATACCATGATGTTTATCCATAACTGGGAAGGCACATGGCTTTAGAAGAGAGTTGCAGTTGGATAACAAACTTCAGATGGATGCAAGAATTCAGAAAAGAGGTTCTTCTGCAGGAAAGTTAAGGATTCAACACTTCCTGTAAAGCTATAATTATGTTAAATTTTTGAAAATTTATGACCGTTTAATCTAGGACCATCTTGCTGAGAAAGGAAATACCGCAGACCTAATCTAGCTGTAAATTCCTGCCACTCCTTCTCTGCACTTTTTGGCCCATATTATTCAGAACTTTTATAGCATGGATTAGGCAAGCCTATGTGCAAAACATACTTACTGAAAGCTGTGCAAATTTTTTCAAAAGGGAAATGGGGGCAGGGGAACAATGAAGTCCTCTGGCGTGCTGCTAGCAAAATTACTTCTTTCAAGAACAAAAACTACAAGGCTTCTTTCAAAGCCAAGGTCCCTAGGAGTGCATATTTCATAAAAGTGTAGCTAGTCTTTACAGGATTATCCTCACACAAAATAGTTTATAAATCCATTAAAAGGGATTTTTACTAATTCCATCAAGAAACGGCAGTGGGATATGCACAGAGATTAGCAAACAATACCAAGAAAGACGAAAAAGGTGACACAGCTACAGACCCATAACTCTAAAGTTGATTACCAAATAAGGAACTGAAACAAGTTTTGAAGGAAATAGATATGGAAGTTGAAAATGGGAAAAAAGTTGAACTGTCAAGAAACCTAATCTTTTTCAACAGATTTTCTTTTTTTACAAAAAGGAAAAATATCATGCAGCAGACCATCTTGGGAAAACCAGAGATTGGAGAATTTGCAACTAAGGCACGAGGCAGAAGATAGGGAAAAATAATTAAAGAAATATTATTGGTTATGCCTGTAAGAAATATACTATATCAGAAATCAGATGAATGCACATGGATGGACCTGGGCTTAACTCTGTACGGCATTCTTATATTTCAGCACTGGATTCCTTGAGTACTGGTCCAGGGACTGATCTAATTTTTCTTTAGTGACCAATGACTGCTTCTCAGCATTTTATCTTCAGCACGTCTGTCAACAGAAAGGAGGACAAAATTATCAGAGGAAGAAATGAATCAACTCACGGACTGAAATGACAGGAATGGGATTAAATAAGATGGCCAAGAACATGCTTTTCAATGCAAATATGAATCCTTACTCCAAATGTAGGATTAATCTATTTGAAGAGGCAGAAAAGTGAATTAAGATTACATGGTGACTGACCATAAGCCATCACCATAGGCACCAAACCCCATACGTTTATTTCCAATAGAGGCAGGGAAAATAGTAATGTCTTCATGCAAGCCAATAGTAGAATACACCGTTTGCTAGTTATCGATAAAAGAAAAGAGAAAGCACATCAGGTGCAGAGAAGCATCACTCAGATGGAAGTGATAAATGGAAGCTTACAATTGTTTAGCTCACCTAGCCTAAGAAAACAATGGCTGGATGGAATAAAACTGCACTCTGTAAATACACCATGGGTAAATGCCAAGGAAAGGATGCTATTTGAACTAACGGGCAATACTGACAAAAGAATAAATAGATATAAACTAATCCTAAATCAAAGCAGGCTAGAATTAAGAGGAAAGCTTCCCACTGAAGAGGAGGTATTAACAACTGCTTCCAACAGAAATGGGCAGCATGATGAACCTACCTGCTTTCAGGGTGAAGCTCAGTAAGCTCTAAAGCCAGATTACATTATTTGGTGGCCTATCACAGTAGAAAAACAGACTATGTCCACAAACACTATACGTGGTACTAGGTAAAGTGCTAAATTAATGTCTAATCATAATAAATGCAGACTGTGTGACTGACCTTACATATTTTCATAAAAGTCTTTCAAGACTGTTTTAATGCAAACCATTGTTTCAAAATACTGATTTTTTTCATTGGGAGAATGCCATACGGTACCAGAACTAAATCAAATTTATGCAAAACATCATTTCAACAGGTCTCTGTCTACAGGAAGGACAGCTGTATGAGTGTTAAACCACATCTGCACCCTGTTCGGCAAATACAACAGCAAAACCTGACAAGTCTTTTTTATGATGCATGTACATTCAGAGCCATCTTCAGGTCCTAAAAAATATGCATATTATCATAAATACACAAAGATCTGTACAAAGACTGACCACCTCAAAGACAAAAAGATATGAACTTAAAGAGGAAATATTATTTACAGGCAAACATGGGCACAATATACTGCCTACTGTTATACAGACAGCTTGGTACAGTTAGAGAACACAAATTTGAAGGACCTTGCTTTCATGAAGTTTCCATTTCACCAAAGATGTAGTTAATTGTACATTAGAAAGTAATTTCTACAATAAATTTGTATGAGGAGTCAAAAGGATAAAACAAGTAAAGTTGTAAATAAGTTGTAACAGAACATGGTCATAAAGAAATAATACACAGGATGTAAAAACATCGGAACACAACACTAGGAGTTAGAATATAGGTGATGTTTTCAGTGAGGGAGGAAAAGTGCTATTATAAAAAAGAAGCAAAAATTGTCATCTTCAGCTTTTGACAAGGTGACCAATGTGATTTACACAGTCTTAAGAGATCCCTTCTCCTATGTTTGTACACAGAAGACTGCAAGATTTACCAATTGCAAGAATCTTTTCAAGTGTTAAAATGTTCTTTCTCTATCAAACAAATGAAGACTTTTCACTCTGCTAAGGTTTCTTCAAGTCTCAAAAACAATAGAAATAGATGTTACCCTCAGAGAGCAAAGAAAATTTTTGCAGTTAAAAAAGTTGACTATACATAAAAAGCTCATTTAAAATCAGGACTAACAAACGCAATATTCATTACAGGCTTTCAGCCTCCTCTTAAGGACAACTGCACCTCTCTGTGGAACAGGAGAAAGGGAAGTAGCTGTTATTTTCTAAAATACACACCTAAGTTGCAATGAAGTCAAAGTGTCCCTTTAAGTAAAACAAACAAGCAAGCAAGTAAACATGATTTTGAGGCTGAAAACATCCATTTCCTTGTCTGGATGTCAAGGTGCTCTGCACAGCCAATTTTAGTGCACTTCCTGGATCATGTAACTTTTTATTTTTCCGTCATTGCATGAAGAAAATAAAAATAATTATAAAAACAAAGCTTGTCCGATGGCATCATGCAGAATTGAATCATCCTTCTAGCTGCTTTTGGATATAAGGAATTTATCTCATGGCTTTTGTTTCTGGAATTGTTTTGAGCAGCTCTGGTGCAAACTACAGCTCATTATTAAAGGGTTTACCAAATTTGAAGAAATTGCAAAGCAACGTAATTCAGGCACATTTGAGAGCATAACCATCTATATTAGGTACCCTCTCTTGTAAAGGAAGATTTTTCTCTTGGAAGGATCTCTAGGGATATGAAACCAAAGAGGAACACACACAGAGAACAACAGCAAAAGAAAGGCGTAAAAAGGGTAGTCTTGTGGCTCAGCAGCACCAGGTAAGTTAAAACAATGAAAGACAAAAAGCTGTTTGGAAATTAGATTTGAACTGGAGGAGTAGGTAGCCTAACAGCTTAAAGACTAAGAAGGAATCTAGAGTATTTTCTTCTAAGAAATGCATTCAAATCTAATAAGGGAGTCCTTGCTAAGATACAAGTACTTCACAGCTCACCTATCACAGCACTCTAAGTGTCGATAGAGGAATTAATTTGAATAGAATCCAGCAAGTTTCCGTATAGTATATGCTATATATTATCAGTCAATAATAACTAAGCCAGAGCCCAGAGGAGGTCTGTTATCACTGACATTTCAAAATACAGGCACTTTATGATTGTTCAGAAGACCCAACTGCACAGAATCCGCTGTTTTGGCCACTAACTTCAATCTTGAGCTGTTTTCGCTTATGGCTTATCACCAGGAGGGCAGTATAGCAATTAGATTTTCACTTCCACCAGCCATTTTTAATATCTTCCACTTCAAAGTCTACAATAACTGCACTTCAGAGTGTCAGGAAATGAAAACTCCTGTCTCCATTTGATATTTCAGAAGGACCTCAAGGGGAGAAAACAGAGTCATCCCAACGGGAATTTTGCCAATACGTAATTACTAAACTCCCTACTTGCTAATGTGCACGAAGGATCAATATAAACTTCCTGTTACTCAGTAAACACAACACAGCATTACTCCAGGCTGGAGCACAGGACCAATGCTGACTTAAAATAAAACACAGGGGCAGGGGGGCTTTTAGAGTGTTTATTTTTAAGTGACAAGATCCATTTCTTACCCCCTGTAATTCTCCTTTCCAAATACTAAGCAAGCCTTGATTTTGTTTACCTGGACATTAACTGAAGTTGCAACTTCAGCAATTCAGCTGCAACTTGTATTAGCCACCACATTTCTAATAACAAAATGGGAAAAATACTGAAGGAAACAAACAGTGAAGCAATTACTGAACTGTATAAGCTATGTATGAAAGCTTCCTGAAGAACTATAAAAATGAGTACAGATAAATAACACTTCAAACTAATGGTTTGTTAGAGGGACTATTAGATCTCCCTAGGTATCTAAAATAAAAACAGAAATCTAAAGAGCAAGTTCATATAGATCATAGGAATCATAAAGTTAAAAGGTAGATAAAACACCATAGAAAAATGTGACAAAGTGAGTACACTACAAAGGAATGCTGCATTAATCTAGCTCTTTATAGATATTGACATACTATCATCAGAAAAACTTTAAGGGACAAGTGAGAGGGAGGGGTCAGATATAGCAACCAGGAGTACTACAAAGGAAAAGAAAATTCTAAAAAACCCAACCAAACAACAACAACAAAAAAAACCCACCAGCTACCTAAATCTTGGCCAGGCAGCAGCTACAAGAAAGCAACATGGAATCCAACAGATTTACATGGGGGAAGGCCTCAAAAAAAAAAAAAAAACCAACATTATTTGTATTACTAAAGAAGAGCATGCTGACTAGCGCTAACAGATTAAAACAAGGAAAAGGAAGGTGAGGTACAACATCCAGAAATCAAGTTTATTTGGCAGCAGCAACATCTCCCAAAAGAAGCCATGAATCCTGGAACAGTTTCAAACAAGAGTGGACAACACGCTGCAAGAGACATGAAGAAAACAACCCACCATGGGCAAAAAAAGGAAGCAAACAAGGCAGGAACACAGCCTCCTCCTCAATGCTAGCACCAACACAGATGCATACCACTTGTGTGAGCACACTGCGTTCCAGTCGGACATGTCTCGGCCCCAACAGCAACAAAGCGCTGCTTCCAGTAAGTCAAAGTGCTGGGACAAGGCCAAAAACAGTAAAGGCAGCACTGCTGCTGCAGTGCTGGTGGCCAACTGAAAGGTTTTAGACTTTAAAGTCAGCGTGCAGGGCAGCGTTTCTAGATCTTCTAGGCTGCTTCTCCCTTGCTGGGTCTCCGTTTCTCCATGATATGTAAGCATACACTGATACCCTTCTGAACAAAAATTGCACAAGTAAACCCTTTCAGTGATTTGCTGGATTGGGGAGGGTTAATGAGGTAATTTTAGGAGGGAAAAAAAGATTAATAATTAACAACACAATTTGATTTTTATTCCCAGTGCTCATTTATGAGCAGTTCCAACATGCTGTGTCAAGCAATAGGTTCTGATTTATGGCCATACACACTATATTCCAGCTGCAGAATTTATTCCCTTGGCATTCATCACATCATACTAGTTCAGCTAATATTTTTCTAGATGGTTTTACTCTGATTACAGTATTTTGTGCTACACTTGCGTTCTTCAAAACAATCAAAAGGTAATTAGAAAAGAAAGCTCTTGACACTCCTGACTAACAAAGCACACACAGGAAAGCTCAGTTCAAACCTGTAAAGTGTGGGTGTATTTTCTAATGCTCAAGCCTCTCTTTGGTATGCACGTCTTACAAAAGCACTATTATTGAACTGCTTCTAAATTGCCCTAGGTTACAATTAAGCTATCCTTTTCTTTACCCTCACCTCTCTGCAAAGTGCTTTGCTACCATGTAGTAAAGACACTAGAAAATTAGAACCTAACAGGAGACTGTACTAACGCCGACCTTGCTTCTTATGTGTATGATACTAAAAATGAGTGAAAGCTAATACTACATAAATCCAGATTTTAAAGCGCCACATGTTTCTTCACATGAAACAGATACCCTTGCAAACCTAGAAGTCCAACATTTGCGTTCATAATGCAGAGTTAAACTTAGATGGTGAAACATTCATTGCTGGGCTAAGAAGTTGTTGCTCTTCCCCCTCAAGTCTAAAGCATATTGGTTACCTATTCAGTCTCCATTACTGCAGTGTCTGAGCAACCCCACTCTTCTGTGTACTTATCCTCAATGTCCTTGCAAGAAGAGGACGGGCTAGAAGAGGGTGTCTGAGTCACAAAGAAACCTGCATAAAACTGAAGACAGGACTTGCAAACACCAAACTGTTTCACTAGCCACTAGACCATCCTTACCTGCCACAATAAAAATGAATGAGTTCACCACAACACCTCTTGTAAATAAAGCTTCAAAGTACATCAGAGTAAGAAGTGGGTACTTCCCAGAAACTTTTTTGTCACCAATTCTTATGTTTAGTGTAACAGAGTCCTCCTCCTACTGGAATTCTTAAAGGCTATCACAAATGAAGAAAAAGTATGTAAAGACCCAGAACTTGCTTTGACAGGGAGTTTTTTGAGGAAGGATGACTGATTTTTTTTTTTTTCAGAGGGATCTGTCTTGAAGCCTTTCATGAGTGAAGTCCGAGGTCTGCACGAGATGCTGATCCTCAGAACAGGGTTAATAAGGCAGATTACAAAATGTGGAGGACCAACTGTGAAGTTCAACAGATAATTATGAAAGCAATTGCAAGAAAAATATTCTGAGGTGACAGGCCAGAATAAAGATAATAACAAGAGCTAAATCGAAAAGCGATGTTCCTCACTTTTGAAGCCAGTTTTGCTAATTATCTTACTGTGGCTCTAAGTAAGTCTATCACACCTATGTCTCTCACAAGTGCAGGGCATTCTGAAGCATTAATAAACGGGGTTTGGGTTTTGAAGGAACCATTACATGAAAAGTAACAGTATTTAAGGATGTACCAAAGTGCTAGAATCTATCCTTGGCCATTTTTTGAGATTGCAGGAAGCAGCCTGGACAAATATGATAGTACACAGCTCCTTTACAGAACATTTTATTCCCAATGCAAGCTATCCACAATTAACTGGACTACAAGGAATAAACTTGCATTACAATTAGCTGATATGCCATCCTGTCATATTTTAATGTTGCTTTCCTAGGGTATGGGAAGCCTCATGGAAAAGAAAGCATCATTTCCCTGATAAACATGCACCTAAGATGATAGCAAGCAGACCAATTACTTTGAAGTACACCTGGAAGGATATTGCAAGTAAATTTAAAGCAAAAACAGTTGACATAGGCAGATCATTTGAAATATCAATCTAGAAAGCTTACTAAAAGCAAGTGCTTACAGCTGGAAAATGCAATCAAAGTCTAAAGAGATTAGGCTGAGATGATGTAAAGTTAGAATATTACATGCAATAAGCTTGTTGCTGAAGGGCAGATTTGCTTCTATTATAGCCTTTACTGGAAAACAAAATGAAACGTATTTTAAATGTTATTTTAAGACAGGCTGATGATGTCAGACTGGAAGGAAACAACTGACAAGGGGAAGCTTACTCTGCAGCCACTGCTAAAACTAAGCAGTGACCCATACAATGTTACAGTGATCATCCATTTAATTTTTATCATACTTAACTCCTTCCAACCTTTCTTCTTCTATGCTGGTGTCATCATCTTGGCTTCATGTTCAGCGTTTGCACCAACTCCTCTAAGCCTAAGGGCCTGTCCAGAGCAGAAAGCACAGCTTTTGGCAGCTGACAGTCTTCAGCTACCAGAACACATCCAGCCCAGCATCTGTCAGTCCTCATGACAAATAGAGGTACCAACTTGAGGCACAGTAAGCTGTGGGTATCATCGCAGAGGCTCTGGTAGGTCTCTTCCAGGCACTGTGCAGTGACATACGAGAGCTGAGCATTAGGGGAGCCCAATATGCTCACTGGATGGTAGATGGCAGAGAATAATGCGTCAGTGCTCTTTTCCAGATACTTGTAGCTTTAGTTTGCGTGCCTTTCTTTGAAATCCAAATCCTCCTGCTTCCCTCCCTTTCTTACTATCAGTGAGGACTTCCCCGGGGTGTCCAGAACGATTAAGTCTCTCCTACTAATGACTTATGTCATTCCTTTGCATTTTGCCCTACTTGGATGGTAAGAAATAAAAGGTAAGATGCTATGTGACAAATGTAAAACAGAGCACATGGGGATAACGAAACTAGTCAGCACCCACTGCCCAATTCAGATATACAGCAACAATTCAAACACTGATTGGTGACATTCCTCCTCTTATCAGAAGTACTATATAGAAAAACCCATCTGTAACTATCTTTTTTGCAGGACTGCCTTAAACGAAAAATCCTAAGGTTACCTGGAACACATGATAAAAGAAAGGCACCGGATCTCAGAAATTACTCGGACTCTTCTTCTTCACTCCTAAATACCCAACTTTATCTCTTTTACGGAGGCACTTCGTTTCTCTGAAGTTGTCATAAGCTTTTCCAGTTAACATGACAATCTCCGGCAAGAACTTTCAACAGTACCCAATTAATTCACTAACCCAGGAATTGAAGGTTGTTGCTCCTGGTTCACAACCTCTAACTCCAGCTCTATTCTTTAGTCACTGTCCAATTGTCATTTCAAGACAACTTTCATGTTCTTGCTTGAAAAATGAAAAGAAAAAAATTGGTAATTGCCTATCTGCCGACAAACCTTGGCACAAGCTGTTTATCTAGAGGGAAAATGAAGCTGCTTCTGCACAAAGACAGTAAGATCAAAGTCCAAATATTAAGTATCTCACAATCTAAACCAAATACAGGAAGAGATATACAACACGTTGAAGGTTCAAGCTTTAAACACTATCTTTTTGTTATAAATATAACTTAATATAATACCTACACAGTAACAGTTCATACGGTGGGTGGCAAGCATTTGGGCAGAAGTCAATTTTACTGAATAATAAACAGCCAAAAACTGAACACAAAATCAACCAGTTCCCGGCACAAATGGTGGCTCAAAGACTAGCAGAGGAAAGTTTCAGAGGAAAGATTTAAGACAAATTTGGCAAAAGTACCATAAAGGACAAAAAAAAAAAAAGTTAATCCAAAAGCCATGTGGAAATCAGCATGGAACAGTTTAAAGGCATGAAAAAAATTGAAGAGCTTGGAAGGGAATGCGTTTAAGAAAAGGAAATAGCTTTAAAGTATTTATCTGCAGCCTATAGAACAGAGAAAGAAGAAAAGGACAAGAAAAATTAAATTGGGATGGACTCAAGAGTTTTAGCATTTGAGTACTGTGCTGATGTTAGACATTGTGCTGAAGACTGTATCTGAGGGGCCTCACAGGAAGATAAAACCTGGGCCTTGAAAGATTTAACTGCCACCAAACCCCAAACCTCTGAGTGAAAAGCAACTGTGATATCACAGATCACAAAGCCATAGCAGTTTGTTTAAGTGAGCGAAAACAACATCTGCTCTATGATTTCACTACCACGGTACACTTCTCTGCCGCTTTCCAAGGCATCTACACAATTCAATTGAGCTGATTCTTATTAGAGGCCGCACTCATCAGCTTGAAAGAGACACAAGCGATACAAAACTGGCAACGCTCATCTGGTTTTCACTCTGCTACTTGCAAAGAAAGCCATAAACTTCCACAGTGCTTCTGCTAGCTGCAGCTTTATGGAGATGGCATTAAACTGTACCCATTTGCAGAAACCAGATCTGCAGGTACAGGGCACTATGAACAAAAGTGCAGTGACAACCTTCTTTCTAAATTTCTGTTACTAAATTGAAAAATATAAAGAAAAATGTTTTGCTTCTCCAATTTTCCAGGCTGTTTACCCATGCACTGGTCAGCATGTTGCACACAGTTAGTTCTCTCTGCTTACAAGGGTAATTTCCACAACTGTGGAAAGGACTTGAAAAAAAATAAGAAAAACCCAAAGGAAAAAAAAAAAAGATAAAGGCATCAGTTTTCACTCATGAGCAAAATATCACCTGGAGCAACTCTGAGTTTATATATTTTGTAATTTTTTTTTCCTTAAGTCTACAAGATTTAAAACCTGAAAAAAAATCTGTATCCTGTGGGAGGAATGCAGGGAATATCTGTAGAAATACACCCTGCAGCTCTCCTCCTGAGTGTAATAACCCACAGAGCAGGCTCCACAGCTTGCCTGCTGCAGTCTGGGGCCAGCATTAGACCTGGCAGCCTCTGGCAGGAGGAGAGCACTTGAAACTCCCTCCAAGAGCAATCAAGCCTATAATGAGAATCACACAAACATATCCTTTCTTACACAGCAAACCTTTTTATATACTTGTAGAGGAAAAACACACCCAATTTTCCACAGAAGAAATACGAATTCCACTTTGTGACAATAAAATCAGTTCGTTGGGTCATTTTAGCTCCCTGTTGTAGGTGACCTATTTGATTTCAGAGAAAGCCAGATCTGCAGAACCTATTTCTCAAAGACATGTATGTAATTTTTCAGGTATCCCTGGGTTTCCTCGTTGTAAGGTCAAAACACCCATTAGAAGGGATAACAGTAGCATGCTTTCCAATTGGGTAGCAGGTCTGTGCCTGAACAAACAGATGGTATTGACCAGGGAAGATGAAGAAAACCTGATGAACAAATGACAGATCTAATACAGAAATACTCTGTCCCAAGATTGTCAGTGTCCAGACTATTTTTAATGCTCAACTACGCTACACAGCTCTACAGGACGACTTCTTTCATCTAACACTGCATCTGATTCCTAGATGCTGGATCTTGTCCAAATGAAAATCCTTATCCAACTGGAATTAGCAATTACTAAAAATCCAGCCTACAGGGTAGTAGCATCTTGAGCTTCTGCTGAAAATAATGAGCTCATTAAAGCACTGCGTAAATCAGAGAGCTCCCAGAGTCATGTTTCATGACCATGAAGTTTATATCTTGAAATCCTACTAGGTGGAATTCATACAAAACATACTCTGGTGTCCTGTGCTGTACACCCATGACTCTCAGAAAAGCAGATGTGAAGGAAGAAACAGAGAGTCACTGCTAGCATGAGTTACAAACACTGTCCCGGCTTCACTCACCTCATGCTGTTAGGTAGAGGCAGATGTTCAGCTCACACCCAACACCACATTTTTTTCTGATTCTGCTTGTCTGCTTTCCTGTCTAAAGATGACCAAGCCTTGCCTTCTCCTCAAACCTAAAGGTCAAGTCTCAAACTTAACATCCTGAACCTCGTCCAGCTGAACCAGCCCACACTCTTGTCCCCTTCTCCAGCTCCTCTGGTTAGAGAGGAGCATCAAGACAACGTTGCCTGGACTAGGCTGCAAGGGAAAATACCCTCTTGCTCACAAAGCCAGCTGGAGATCCCTTAAGAGAGATATAATCTGCACACCCCATTCCAGGGTCACTCCAAGGACACTGGATTCAGAAAACAAGTCCAAGGGCACCAAGGAATAATGCAAAAAACAAATAAAATAAAATAAACCCCCAGGACACAGCTGGGAAACAGATACACTCCTGGACACTAATCTCAATTTTGAAATAAAGTTTGGAATTTCCTGCAGGAAAGCTTTGCAACGTGGAGGGCAGGTTGAGTCACCATTTGCTGGAAAGGCAAAGAACTGGAGAGGAGTCTTGTAAGGCTGGAGGGGGCACAAAGGGTGCATCTCCTCACCAGGGCTGACAGAGAGCTACTTCTGCCTCCCAAGCTCCAGACACACTGAAGTACATACTATGCCAGAGGTTGATGGACCTTACTGTAAAAGAGATAAGGATCCTACAGATCCAGACTGCACTGATCACTTTGAAAATGTCAGTTTTCTAGTCACTGATCACAGTGCATATGCAGCATATTTCTTCAAGGAAATTAATTTTTAAAAACAGAGAGAAAAATACAGCTAGTCAGACACTTCAGGTTTTTGAGCTAGCACAAAAAACCCAAGTATTTTACAGTTGCATTTTCAAGTGGACAAAAGGGGTCTGTGCCTGAAGCCTTAAATCTAAACAGTGCCCAGCAAAATCACTGGGGCTCTACCCAGAGCTTACCTCTATGGGGATATTCAGATCAATTAATGGTAAAAGATCAACATTAAAGCAGTGCTGCTCTGTTTTTTTTGAGTTGTAACATGCTCCAGAAACTTCTCTCTTCCTGACAGCTTCCTTCCTTCTTTGTAGTACTTCCACAACCACAGAATAACCAAGCACCTTTAATTCATGCAGCAGCTCAGCTTCTCTGCTAACGGACTGAAAAATGGCTGTAATTAATGAGGCCAGTGTAAAGAGCCCCACACCTAGAAAACTCAAGGTAATCAAAAGTAGATAGCTTTTCCCCGATAACCACTTCTAAGTGGGTTCCTTTCTAGCATTATATATTTCATTTTTTGGATACATATTTTGAATTAAAAGAACTCTCCACATTTTCTTAACCTTTCACGATCCTATGACACTCCTTAGGCTTTCAATGCAGTCAGAAAAAGTCAAGTGTGTTAGCACTTGCATGCGTTGAAAGATAAAACAACCATATACTGCTAAGCTGTTGGGACTGGAGACAACTCCCAGAGTTCCTTTGAACATTTTTGCAGCAATTATTAAATCTTTCTTTTGTTTAAAAAAACATCTTCCCCACTGATCTGTTGAAGGCTTCAGCAATTATGGAAAATGCATTACATAAATAGCAGTTTCACACACACGCACACAAAGACACACCAAACCCCAGACTAAAGACATTTTTGTCTTTCAATTATGACAACAGTCATTTTTATCTGTGACTAAAGGCTCATTTAAAGGCATTCAAAAGTCAGCAGTGTCCTTTACCATAATTTATTTTACACTAATCTTCCTATTTCTAGCCACAAATATATATTCTGCAAATTCGTATCATGCAGTTCATAAACCTGTCTGCCTTAGTTTGCACATAAGCAAAATTAAATTGTACAAATGCCACTGCTCTGTTACCATTTGGAGTGGCAGATGTCCAATTGCCAGCTGTACAAGTACTGAATATGGAGCACTAATTACAAGTAATCAAATGCTTTGTTAAACCATAGTTAAGAATTTTATTGTCACTTAATAACTCCACAAGTATTAGCAGATAAACACACATGTGGTCCATCACCACAGCATCCATCAAGTTTTAAGCGTTTCCATAATGTGATGGGTAAACGAGAACTGTTGATTGGAGAAGTCTAGACTTTCCAGAAGCCTTTGACCCTGTCTTTCAATGAAAGCTCTTGGGAAAACAGAAAATTAAGCTGTCAGGAGATGAAAGCTAGAGATGCATCATGGATTATAAAGTGGCAAAGAGACAAA
>VYZV01011587.1:34246-96046 GCA_013401275.1 Pandion haliaetus
GAGGGGGGGGCGCGGGTTGCCTTGGCGACGGGCTGCGGCCTGCGGGCGCGGGAAGGCCGGGGCGGGCGGCGTCGCGCTGGTCTGAGGGGGGAATCTTGAGGGAAGAAAAATGTTGAGGTAGAAAAGGCCGAAAAAAAAAGGGAAAATCGGAGGGGAAAGGCCGGCTGGAAGGACGTTTGGCTCAGAGCGCCCGCGCGAAGGGCCTGTGGAGAGGAGGCAGGACGGGCAGCGTCGCGGCCTCGCTGCGGCCGCTCTCTCCTCACCCGCTTTTCGGGGGAAATAACGCTCCCCCGGGTCGGTTTGGTGGCACTGAGGTGGTTTCCCCTCTCTGTTTTTCCTTGTAGACTGCAGGGAGGGTTGGTAACGCGAGCGAGGCAGCGCGCTGGCTTCGTGTTTTTAAACGAAGAGGCAAGTGTTTCTTTTACTGATGGGCTGGGAGGAGGAAGGAGGTTTTTTATAGCACTGCCTACTACACGGGGGTTTTCTCTCATCTGATGCCTTATTTAGTTTCCTCAGTGCTTACTACGTGTACTATACTTACACCCATAATATGCAAAGTGCTTTTCAAGCAGAGTTGGTATCCAAAGGCAAGTAAGAGTCTAAAAAGGGAAAGCTTTGAAACATATGGGAAAAGCATGAAGCGCACAAGTAAAGGCCTAATAATATCGTGGGGTTTATGTTTCAGAAGAAGATCCAAAGACTTTAGGAGAAGGTTCAGGCAGACCTTGAGGGCTGTACACAGTGCTTATACCCTGCTGGTCAGCAGAATTTATTATACCTGCATATAAACACACAAACTTCTTTTTCCACATCTTACTTCTCCTTACCTCCCCTTCTGTAAGCTAAAAAACTCCAATCTAAACACAGACCTTTCCTAGTGTAAATGCTGATGTTTCATAATGTATACATCTATCATGAAGAATAACCTGCCTTCTGCAGTTCAGCTTGTATATAATTGCTTTCAGCATCAGGTAGAGATGTGTTTAACATTTTTCATAGTGGTATAAAGCTTTCAAAGCAAAATTGATTTTAGTGATGACAATGATAAAATACTTAGATTGTCAAAACATCATCAAAATCACTGTGCATTTTTTTGTGCAGACCTGTCATTTTATTTTTTTCAGACCTAGATTATACCCCCAATTTTAGACTTTCAAGATTGAGGTCTGGAAGAGTACCAAACAGATTCAGAAGCACAAAACTAGTTGTAAACCATGAGGAGGATTCTAACCTGCTTGATGCACTTCAGGTTTTTGGACTTTTGAAGGTTCAGTTTATATAGTAAGGAAGTTTGTAGGGCTCTGATCTATCTTTTGTTATCATGGTTAGCCATTTTAAGATTAAAAGTACTTAACAGAAAAAAATTTCAAAGTTTGAAATTGCAGTAATTCGGAAACTAAAGAAATAACTATTAAATATCCCATTGGCACACCAGGAGCACAAAACAGAAACAATATGAAAAACCAAGCAATTTGTATAATATTCAATTACAGTTGGCTTTAAATACATAATTAAAAATATTGATGCTTGTTTCTTTTCTCATCACGTGCATGCTGGCCATGACAAGATTTGTAACCACTATAGAAAGGGAAGTCAGACATGAAACTGGCTTTAAAACTGGGCAAGATAATGAAAGGTTGTGTGGGGTAGATAACAACACCAATGTGGGTTGTTATCCATTCTGTTTTTTTCTACATAGAAAGACAAGCCAAAATGTATAACTATCCCTTAATTTGAATCATTGGGGAATTTTTATTTATTTGACACGTTTCTGTAGTATTCATCACAATATGCATTTACTTCTGACTTACAGTGTGGTTTGGTTCTCTGCTTTTGAACTCTGGCAAACCTTTCAGCCATTGCACTCAGAAGGGTAGTATTGCAGAGGCAGCCACAAACCGTTATTATGCATGCTTTTTTTCCCTAAAACTGTTTTGTAAAGGTAAATTCATCTTCCACAAAACCAACTTTGACCGTTTCAGCTGTTACAATAATACATATTAAAAGCAATACTCCTCCACTGTAACCTTGACCTATGCTTTATAGTGTACGTTACTGCACTGGATATAATGGGACAGCCTGGAGTTACTTGCATCTAAACGTGGTCTATTTGCTAGATGGCCAAACCTGCCTATGTCCAGGTGTTGGATTTTCTTTGTCCGGTCTGTGCGACCGATGGAGGGAATGACTTGTTTCTGAAATAACAAGTGGAGAAACAAACACAGAGCTCCTGAAATGTTTATTTTCAGTATTACTAAAAATGTACTTGACATGCCAATGGAGTAATTTCCTGTGGCCTCAGGTTGCCTGTGGCAAAGGATCCTCTTTCCATACAGTTTTATGTTGCCGTGAAACCTCACAGCTTAACTGGTCAGTTAGGTTAATTGCATCATGTTGGTTTACACCACTAGAGGGATATGTCCTGTAAATTTAGTATGTTGATCCAATAGTTTTTTTTTGCTTGGGGAATGGAAAAGGGCTGCTGTTCCAAAATTGCACGTGTTCCACTGTTTCTCTTTGTGATCCGCGAAATTCAGGGAGTGACACCTGAAGAACAATATTTTTCTCTATCTCTGCTCTATGCAAACCCTTTATCGTGGCTTGTGCTGCTGGTTGTTTAATTTCTGCATAAAATGAGATGTAACAAACAGATTGATTAGAACTCATTATGGCTACATATGTTGGAGAAGATTGTATATATTCCCTCTCACCAGTATATTCATGCGAAGGGGAAGATAAATTGACACAAAATCTTGAAGATATTTTCACTACTTGGTTCTAATAATGTTAAAATAAAGGTATCAGTCACATAAATAAAGCTGAATTTTGTGCTAAAAATTGCCTGTTCCAATTTTACATTAATTATGGACCTGCACCTCTTCTACGATCTTATTTTATTGGGTCATAGAGTATACAACATCTTAGGCATGGAATCCTGACCCAGGGTTCTCAGCTCTAAAGTCTCACATCCCACGGTAATGTCGGTTTCCAAATACTGCAGCTCAAAATGTCATTATTGGCAGCTTCCTGGTAATTGTCTAGTCCATACTGGTTACAGAAAAAGGTCATTAACACCTCTAGATCCTGCAAGCCTGATCCTGTGTAATATGTAATTTATCCCATTGATTTATATGCAGATAGCATGAGTAAGCTGCTAAAAGCAGGATTGGAAGAGGCTGAATCAGACTCTTTGTAAAGTGCTTTGAGGTTTAAGAGCTCTTTATAAGCACTGTTGTTGGGCTGATAATTTATGCCTGAAGAAATATCACAGAAGTGTATTGGCACCTGAATGAGTGAAAAAGAGAAGTCGTTTCCTAAAGTGAAGAAGGATCTGATCCAAGAAACTTCAGCAGATGTCAGCAGAACTGATTTCCTATTCATAGCTAGGTAAAGCAGAAATGTCTGCGCTGAAGTTAAATGGAGTCCTGCGTTTGTAAAGCATCATCAAAGGGACTCAAGTCCTAGAGCCATATAAATATTCATAAACTGGCCAGTGTAATATGACTGTTCTTAGTCATATTTTCAAGGCTATTGTATGCATTTTGACAATTGACTGTGGTAGTGAATGACAGCATCACAGATTTCAGCTCTGTGGATGCTGTGAGCGTCCAGCACTGAAGGGCTCAGATACAAATCCCACAACCTGAATGGTGTTTTGAAGGGTTGATGAAAACAGGGGCTGCTGAGCGCAGGTATTTAGGAAAGGAGGTGCGACCTGCCGAGGACAGGACGTTCCCTCAAAGCAGATTTTGGGGAGGCATTTTTCTTCTCCACCCTTTTCCTAGCACAAGCCTATCTGATCGGGTCTATCGAGATATATCCCAAAACCTTTCAAATCAAAAGCTGAGGCAGGTGATACCATCCACAACAGGTCCCATTTTACCAAAATCAGAATGTTTGCTTTCTTGTGGCAGTCGATTAAGCTGAAGCTTATCTGGACCCAGTGGTTACTACCCTGAAAGCAGACAGCATGCGTAGCTGTCTCCAAGCACCTGCAGCTTTCAACCCATTGTATTAGCATGAAATAAAACTGATGTCAGTTTGCACTAATTTGCAGGGCTGAAATTGGTATGGGAGGAGATAAACCTGCTGTTCAGCCATTCCCAAGGGAGAAGCAGTTGACACTGGGAAGTGTGGAAGGAGAGCTCAGCTTAGTAACTTTTCCAGTCATCTGAGCTTAATTCACTTTACATGTGAATCAGAGCCCTTATCAGCTGCAAAATGTCTACGGTAAATGTACACCAGTTTAAGCTGAAATATCAAATGAAAATCTATCATGGGAGGGAGGCTTTCCAAAAGCACAAATGGCATGTGCCTCAATCTCATTGACTTTCAAAGGAATCTGGGAATCGGTCTGCCTTTGTGCTTTGGAATTCTTCTCGTGCTTTAAAAAAGCAAGAGCAAATGCCATAACAATTCATTGTTTACACTTGTAAACAGCTTTCTCTTTTGGAAAGATACAGCAAGGTGTTTTTTTCTGCCTGCTAATTTACATACACGGAGCTCAATATGAAGAGATTTGCGTGACCTTTGTAACAATATTTAAGTATGTTAATCTCAATTTGGATCCTGCCTTAAAGGCTCAGTTCACTTCCTTAAGTGATGGTATCTTGTGTCATTTGAGATTCTTTCAGAGCAGCAGCTGAAGGCCAGGCAGGATGCCCTGGGGTCACTGATCTTCCCTAGGTCCAGAGTCATGCCCTATGTGGCTTTCATCGGCTTTGTGTCCAAGAGCACTAAATTTCTGTTGTAGCAACTGAATTGAGCTTAGGTGTCCAGCTTTTTTGGCTGGATGAAGTTGGGTGTGGTCATGAATCCCAACTGCTGACTCCCTTCTGAAAAGCACTCCACTCCGCTTTGAGGTCAGTGAAGCTCCTGTTACGTTTTTTGTACTCACAGCTCCGTGGAAGGTATTTATCTAATTCACTCTTGGGCTTGCTTTGACCTCAGCTGGCTGGGATTGAGGCATTTATGGGAAGCAGCTTTACTTTGGGGTATTATACCACTCATTGGAGTTACCTGTCCTTAGGACAAATTATAAGCTCCCGATGTGAAATCTGGGAGGAGAGATATACTGGAGGATGAGAGCCACAAAACATTGGCTTACTCCAGCACTTGAACAAGCAGCACTGAATCCATTTGGAACTCAAAAAATGGCAGTGGCCCTTTTCACGTGGTGAGAACAGGAGGAGTGCTCCTCTCTTTTGGTTCCTATCCTAGCTCCCTCCCCATGAATGGAGCTGAGAAAGGGTTTGGAGGAGAACACATTGGTGGTTCTCTCTTACAACCAGCTCCTTTTGGGGAAGAGAAGGGAGGGCACTGGCAGCTTGCAGTTAAAATAAGAATCTGTACGTAGTATCATGATATTGCTGTGGCACAGAGGAATCACAGTTGTTGTATGACAAGCATGTTTTCAACCCTGCAGGAGATATTTTGAAGTCTCCATGCAGGAATGGAAGTCCCAATGGTGTGAAGGTGGCTTAAGGCAAATTTTGAAGGCAAAATGTTGCCAAGAAGCAAGAAACTGGCTGGAAGACAGGCTAGCCTGAAGTCTGTGAGGGATATGGGCTGAAGCTTTTTTACCCCAAAACCCCAGTGGGAATGGATTTAGAGGAACTACCTATTGCCAGTGTCTTGCCCTTTTCTTATAACTTTCAGTTTAGGGAAGAAAGCACCCACAAACCATTCATTCGCTGTATCTTGTATAATGAATCAATTAGTGTCTGAACCTGGAAGGTGATATATCCCACCCTGTGCTCTATAAAACCCTTGCCCAGCCAGTTGTGACCTGCTTGGCACTTTGTCTCATGGATAGGGAAAGCAATTTCCTTGTGTTTGCTGCTCTTGGAAACCTCTGCAACAAAAGGGGAAAACCACTAGGAGCAAGCCAAAAGTCTCAGTGGTAAGCAGATACAGATACATTAAAATGTCAGATGTTAAAAGAATTTTTTAAAAATTGAACACTTGAAATATCTTCATCTGCACTGCACTATCTGATTCACTGTAGGGAAGGCAGCTGCTATTTTCTTCCTTGATCTCTGGGAAAATGGCATATTTACCCCAAACATATGCAAATTTTTCTACCTAGCCTGACAATGAAGCACGTTCTGCTCATGTAAAGAAATGATTGTTATATTTCTCTCATTTACTGCAGCAAGGAGGAAGAGAGGAAAGAGATCAAGTCATTATTTACTTGGCAAAAATCCTTTGTTACTTTTCTGGATATCAGTTAATTACCAGTGAGCTAATCAACTTACACCTCAGCCAAACGCTTTTCCTTTAACAAGTCATTAATAAAGGAGACTGCTCAGACAGTTCAAATTGACTTTATTAGCATAGCTTGGATATTTCAGACCTATGAACTAAAAGAGGCATGAAAGGAAACACAAGGAAATACAGTAATATATTTCCAGTTGCAACTTTCTTCTGGGGTGACTTGTGTCCTATGGTCATTCCCACAGTAAATGTTTGATGATCAGCCTCAGTAGGAGAGCTCATTACTAGACAGGGAAAGAAAAGTTTTCTGGTGCTTTTGTACCGCTGACCCTACTTTCTTGTTGGCATCAGCTCCCGAGAAGTGAGTCACTTCAGCTTGTATTGCAGAAAGCCATTGCTTTAACCACCTGGCCCTCATGCTTCTTGTATTTATATGAGAGAGAGTTGGCTTCTGGGCATGGTAGTGTCCATGTGTTTGACACACCAAACTTCATATGTCTGTCATACCAGAACTATAGGTGAGAGTTGGTCCATAATGACACACTTTTCTGAAAAGTTTCATTCAGAAGTGTGACATATTTATTTAATTACAATGCGAACTACCTAATTACAACATATGAAGCTACATCATGCGCATTAATCATATTCTGAATTCTATCTGTGTTAAGGCATTATGGCTGCAATGGTAAGTCAGTGTGATATCATACTGAATTACTGTCTCGGGCAACTTCTCTCTGTACCAAGTACCAAACATGGCAGCTGTGGACAGTCTGAATCACTCAATGGTTTTCTGAGTTCAAATGGCACCACAGGAGTGACCTAAAACTTAGGCAATGCTAATATATGGTTTAAACTTGACCCAATATGCTTAGCAGAAACCCTAGAGCACGCTCTGTGAACGCTGTGTGATTTCTGTGATCCATATTAACAGCTTTATAGCTTTCTGGTAGAACCTGGAGTGTGACTGTCTCGGGAAAGGGATACAGTGCTAGGGAAAGGGATACTTGTAGGCTAGACTTCAAAAACCAAGTCTAGGTTTATCACCCGTAAAATAAGAAAAGGGCCCATAGAATAAGCACTGCTGGTCCCGGAGCTGGCTTTTCTCTAGGACCATCACTGAACAAGGCTGGGGAACTATACTACCCTAGGACTGAATTGTCTGCATCACTTCTGCTATCCAAACTATGTGCCCTGTTCACAAACAGGCACGACTGGTATAGGTTAGGGGTCTGCTAATGCTTGAACGAAAGGGGAATAAAATTCAGTAAGACTCCAGTGCAGATTGGCTGCTGTCTCATGCCAGTCTTCCCAAAGAAAGTTGCAATGCGCTCACAGGTTGGTGTTGTACATCAGCCCATTTGATCAAAGGCTAAGCAGTGTTCCTGGATGAATTAATTTTTTTAAAATGCCATCAGAGCAAAGGTGCTATCTACTACTCAGTGCTCCTGATGTACCAGAGCCAACCAGAAACAGTTTAACACCTTCCTCCTTGTATTCCCTTTTTAAAAGGAGCATTTCTACCCACTGCTTCCATTGCCAGAGACTGCACTATTCACATGACCATCTCCATTTTTGAAGCCAACGCTCTCTGAAGGCTTTGGAGGCCAGACTGCTAATCTCTTGACAAGCAAGTGTATTTCTTGACAGTATGACTGGTGTTGGCCCATCGCCCTTAATGGCTTGGCCCTCTGACAGTTGGCAGTGATTTTCTGACGGCTGGAGCCCCAGTCACATGCTCCCTGACAGCAGCAGAATAATATTCTCATGCCTGTGATAATGGCAAATGCATTTGGAAAGCTCATGAATAAAATTCCCTTTTCTGTCTCTTTTTATAACTTTGACATGCTTTTCTGTTGCCCAGTTTCTCCTCGTTCTTTTTTTTTTTACACCCCCACCCCCCTTATTTGTTCCACTCTATTATTATTCCTCGTGTTATCAGAGTGGCAGAGATAGACACTTCTAATTTCTTCCCTGCTCAAGACTCAATGCTCTTTCTTTTGGTCTTTGAGCAATATTCCCCAGATATTGTTGGCAGGAGGCTGGGTCCTGTGTGAAACTGCCATGCAGAGCCCCTCTTATTTTGCTCCTACCAGCTTTTAACAATGCCAGTTCCGTCTTCCATCGCCTTCACTTGCCAGCTTTGATATTTATTTTCAAAACATGCCTTTGACTCTTCTGTTTTCTCAGGAAAGTTTGGGCTTGGTTCCACAAGCCTGTCATACCTCCTAATTCAAAGCGCGGAGAGGAACCTTGGGTACGGGGAGGCAGGGGAAAGGGGGAGCCACGGTGTAGAAGCTGATTTTTATTTTTGACTTAGCTCATGGAAAGTACGGTTTCCCCTCAGTTGAGCAGGAGGAGGTGGCTGGGGCTTATAGCTCAGCTACGCGTCAGAGCAGGGCTCGAGGAAGCAGAGTCTGGGGATTTTCTTAATGGGACTTTCCTATTATCCGAGAGAAGCTGGTTGTAGGAGGGAGGGGATTGCTGCCAGCGTGCAGGAAACCCTGTTTCAGCAATTTGGGATGAAAGATTAATGTTTAATTCTCTAGGGTTCTGTTAAGATAGGAAAATAGATTATCTTGCTGTTGGCAATACCCTCCTCAAAAAGATAGTGCATTGCTAAATGAACAGTCCCCCTTCTTTTTCAAAGGTGGGACACCACTACACAAACCAAACAGGTACCGTTGTGCATAACAACACCCCACCCCGGCCACCCCCCCTATTCCATGATACCTGTTTTACGATTGCATTCATTTAGCAGCGGTCAGTGGTGCTCGACAGGTCCAGCTCCAAGGCTGAAGCAGTTCCTGAGCTGTGTTTGCTCTCTGAAAAGAGGACTCAGACTTGTAAGTCTTGCAGTGTGGGCACTTTGCTGGCTCTGAGCCTGCCTGCAGCAGAAGTTCAAAACGTCCACACCATGTTTAGGAATAGCTGAGCTGAGAAAATCACTCCCTTGCCAGTTCCTGTGTCCTCCTCTGGGTAATGTGAACAAGAGCTGGGACCTGCCTGACAACATGCAGCATGGGCTGTAGCCTTCCTTTCACAGCTGTGCCCCAGGCTGTGCACCTGAACGTGGGCATCAGCCTGGTCCTGAAAATGTGCTTAACCCAACAGTCTTTGGGACTATTTATACATAGGACAAGAGCAACGCATGCAGAGATGAAGACCTTTGGTATTCCTAAATCTTGTTGCAAAGCAGATCCACAGCTAGAGCACAAAACTCCTTTTGCTCACAAAGTTATGTTAGAAATAGCTGGTTTAGGTGTTAGCAGAATAATTTGGGCGTGCAACCACTGTAAGGGAGAGGGGCATGAGGCTCCTGCATTGAATGAGCTGTTCTGGGTTCAGCTGTGATTTCTCTTCATCTTTCTGCTGCTTAGTAGGGGCACAAATTCCTACTGCTTGTGCTGGTGAGGGAGGAAAGTAGGATAGCTTTATGTCCCACCTGAGTCTAGGTCAGCCCTGGGAGCACTTCCATGCACTGCAGAACCTCTTTTCCTGGGGTTCCCAAGAAAAACCTGCAAGCTGCTGTAGCCTGAGGTCTCCCAAAGGCAAGAATATGCTTTTTGGAAGTGTTCGGGGGAACTCCAGGAGAACAGCTTCTTTTGGAGGCAAGGAAATCACTGCAGCTACTTGTTCAGCCAGGGGGGCAAGCTGAAACAAGTGGCTCTCTGGACCCCCCATTGTTGTTTTTGGGAGTGTAGTTAGGACAAGCTTCTGCTCTGTGCTGCGTGGGTGTCTCAGATTAGGAAAAATACCCTGCAATTTCCTCCCTTTGCTGCACTATGCTGCTGCTAACAAGGGACTGCCATGGGGGATCTCACTTTATTTTATACAGAGACTTTTGCATGGGCTGTCTTCCAAAATGCTCGGAGTTACCTCGAGGGTGTTTTAACTGGGCATTTGTGAAATACTCTCTGGAGTGATTACTGGTGGTTCAGGAAGATGGTATGTCTCATCAGGGGGCCTTAGTCCACCTTGGCTTTCTGTTCTCAGATATTGGGATGCTGTAGGATGAAGCAAACCAGAGCCCAGTGCTCTCCTGGACTCTGAGCATTGTAGTGTCACTGGGGTTTCTTGTCTTCCGTAAAGGTGTGCTGTGCTCCAGTATTGCTGTTGGTAGTAACAGATCATCAGCTTTGTACTGAGTTTGGAAGGCCTCAGGACTGAGCCTTGCCAGGTTTTCTGTCTGAACTTTTTTTCACCTGCCTAAGCTTTGTTTTACTTCATTTAGCTGTGACAGCAATTTCTCTGATTGACCAGGTGTCTATGGCTAATTTGTTATACTTTTGTATAACCACAGTTTACATGAGTAGCAGTTACAAGCGGTTATTCTATGAAGAATGAGACACAGCTCTAACATAATGATGTATTATAGAGAAATACAGGGCTGGTACAATAGCAGCGACCTTGAGAAGTGGAGATACAGGACATGGCACTGAGGAGTGTAGGCATGGTATGACAGAAGATGGGGCGTGGGCTGGCACTGGAGACCTCATGGCTGTAAACAACTCATCCATAGGTAGTTATGGAAATGCAGACCTGGATCTGGACAAAACTAGTTTCAGGGGTAACAAAGAAAACAAAGAAATAGTATCTAAGTTTCATAACATATGTGCAGTAAATTTGGATGTAACCTGGATGTGTAGACTCATGAAGAAAGAGAAAGGTGTAAAAGCATATAAAAATGACCCAAAGTAGATTTTAGAGGAAGGATAAACCAGTAACATAAACAGCATATTCTTCCCAGTGATGCACACCAGAGGCTGATGACTTACAGTGTTACCCTCTCCAGCAGTCCAAAGTTACTGATTTTAAGACTCAGTGGAGCAATGGAAGAGTGAGCGTAACACCAGAAAAAGGGATAGAAACTAAACTAATGTGATTTTAATTGTATTATTACTATTATTGAAACTTTTTCTGGGTGGACTTACTCTGCATGGAATTATTATTCTTTCTTTTTCTCTAATAAATAAATCGAGATTAATAATGATTCTTAACTTAGAGAGTTAAGTTTCCAATTATACTAACAATAAGTTCTTGGCTTTAACTGCATATATGGTGTGCTTCCTCTTTGCCCTTGCACAACATTTGGATTATAACACTGTAGATGTTGAATTTTTGGGGTGAAATACAAATATCTACAGAGTAGGTTATTCCATCCGAGCTGATTACCACAGATGCCCATTGTTGTCAGTGGAGACTATAATTTAATCTTAAAGTAGAAGTCTAAAAAGGGGTCAGATTAATCATGCTGTAAGACTATCTCCTTTTATTTCTGTTAATTATACGCAGAACCCAGGCTGACTAGCTTAGACAGAATTGGTTTAAGACTTCTGATGTCTTGAAATGACGTGAATCCAGCCCAGATGTGCACACTGTTCTGACTTCACATGATTCTGTCTGCAGACCTGAGATGTCCATGAGACAGGTGACCCTGGAAACCCTTCTTAGAAGGATCCATTGATCATGAAGTGTTGCTGCAAGGGCAGAAGGGGCATGCAGAAGTAGCTGACCAGGCAGCTGACAACTGGGGTCAGGTCCCATTTGGGAAGCTAGGATTTCCTCAAGGTTTCCTCAAGCCAACACCAGAGCATGTTCTTGTATTTAAATAAGTGAATTTAGATGCAAATGTAGGCTGCAGCTGACACCCTGAGCAGCATAGGCATAGCTATGCTGGTGAAAGGCAGCGACAGCTACGCTTGCATTCAGTTTCCTAATATCAGGCTGAATTTGTTAGAATGACTTTTCAGTTAGTTACCTAATCTGAGGCCCTTAAAAAGACCTGATAACTCAGAAAACACTGTTCCTTTCCAAGAACATTGAGACATTGATGTTATGGACAGCTGCCACATCAACAAACCAGCTTGTCTGTGCTAATGGATGCAATTCCAGGGAAGGACATGCATACAAGTGTGTCTATGCTGGAGCTCAGGCTTTGAAGGTAATTTCCTACCTGTCTGAAGCATCTCTTACTGAACATATCAGTCCCTCACTGTTCATTTATTGGATGTATTTACTTTGTACCACTTGCTGGCTGGTAAGACCTGCTGCCCTGGCCCTGGTCTGATTCAGACCTTACAGCCCTTCTCCAGGGCCCCTGGTGGACCCTGATTTATCACAGAATCATAGAATCATTTTGGCTGGAAAACACCCTTAAGATCATGGAGTCCAAATGTTAACCTAACACTGCCAAGTCCACCACTAAACCATGTCCCTGAGCACCACATCTACAAATCTTTTCAATACCTCCAGGGATGGTGACTCCACAACTTCCCTGGGCAGCCTGTTCTAATGCTTGACAACCCTTTTGGTGAAGAAATTTTTCCTAATATCCAACCTAAACCTCTCCTGGCGCAACTTGAGGCCGTTTCCTCTTGTCCTATTGCTTGGTACCTGGGAAAAATGGGTTCCTATTATAAGGGGCTTATCTTTCATGCTGGTAGTCCAAGTGCCTTGTCAGAAGAAAGCACCATATTGCAGGAAGCCCCTGCAGCATGCATAAATGGAGTTGAGGTAGTTCAGCATAGAGATCAGGCTTTGAATCCTGGCATCTTCTGCATCTCAGGACATCTTCCACATCCCAG
Source organism: Pandion haliaetus (assembly GCA_013401275.1). Lineage (NCBI taxonomy): Eukaryota > Metazoa > Chordata > Aves > Accipitriformes > Pandionidae > Pandion > Pandion haliaetus. The sequence goes on from VYZV01011587.1 coordinate 47,047, forward strand.
GACATCGTCCACATCTCTGGAGCCTTCATTTCTCCATGAGGCTGTGGTTTCCATCCTGCATTCCTCCTGCCGTTCATCATCCCTTCCTGGTCTAGGGTTAGCATCAAGCAGGAGCTCTCAGGATGGCTTACATCTTCCATGTGCATTACCCTATGGGTGGAGAATGGGTCCCAGTGCACTGCAACTGATAGCAAGGCTAGCGACTGAAAACAACCCTGCAGAACAACTTTTACCAATGCAGTCAAGGCAGGAGGGACCAAAAGGCCTTTTCTCCAAGAGTTTCTTTGCATGAAAAGGCAACTGTTCACTGAAACAAGAAAACCTGCAACTTTTCCTTTGCTTTTTAATTTGAAATTAAAATTTGCAGTGGAGAGCAGCCATTTCACAGTGCAGCCTCTGTTAATCAATTGTCCCACATACCGTTTTTTAATTAAACAGGCAACTGGAGTGAATTAGGTCAGGGACAAACGTGTAGGGAAATTTGGATTGCAGATGATCGTGTCGTGATGCAGTGAATGCTGGCGGTCAGGAGCTCTCGAGTCTGTCACCTTCTCAGCCACAAAACCTTCTGTTTGACCTTGAGCATGTATGTAGCCTTGAACCTTTACATATCCCTCACCTACACAATGCATAGGTCTTTAGAATGTGCCCTGCCTGTAACTTTACATGGTACCTTCCCTAGGGACTGAATTGTGATTTGTGGTTGCCACAGTGATACAGCGAGATATTGCAAAAATGCTGTAATACTACAAATGTTAGAAATATTCTGTGTGCAGGTAGATAGAAGATAATTACTTAAAAGCTCTCCCATAGGATAGTGAGGATAAAGCACATGGAATCAGAGTTTTTTGTGGTTTAAATCCACTAAGGATTAATTGATCTCTATCCTACTGATTCAGAGGTGGTTAATTTAGTCCATCTTTGCTTCAAACAAAAGTTCCTTTGTGGTAACTGGGAAAGTATTTTTGCCTGCATCAGGTCTAAAATTGATTAGCAGTAAACACAAAAGAGTTGCCAATAGGAGTGATTTGGCAAGAAATGCCCTGTGTTGGGACAGGACCACTTGTGAAGATGGCCATATATTGATGTGATATTGCTGGACATCACTCTGTGAATTCCAAAGGCTGGTATGGATTCCTGGACAAACACTTCATCATCTGAAATTGCATAACATTTCTTAGAATTACTTTTTGTTTGCAGTGAAGACCAGCATTTGCATCTAAGCTCAGAGTTTACTGAGCTGGTCAATGTACAGACTGTCCCTCCAGCCAAAAGGGTATGGTTTCACAGAAAAGACAGATGTGAGTGGGACAGGATATCCATGGAAATAGGGTTATCCACCCCTACGCTACATGACAAGTCAAGGGACCAAAAGACCAGAGCTTATGTCTCTGATGTCCAGTCTCATCCAGCTGATGGCACAGGTTCTTCTTCATGTTTCCTGTTCTGCTGCTTCAGATGTGCTTTCAGGGTGGTCCATTGGTGGCCACCATATGAGCCCCAGGTCCTGGGACAGTTCATACTACCTTGTCATGGTTTAACCCCAGCCAGCAACTAAGCACCACGCAGCTGCTTACTCACTTCCCCCCCCCACCCAGTGGGATGGGGAGAAAATCGGGAAAAGAAGTAAAACTCATGGGTTGAGATAAGAATGGTTTAATACAACAGAAAAGAAGAAACTAATAATGATAATAACAACACTAATAAAATGACAACAGTAATAATAAAAGGATTGGGATATACAAGTGATGCACAATGCAATTGCTCACCACCCACCAATTGACGCCCAGTTAGTCCCTGAGTGGTGATCCCCCCCGCCCCCACTCCCCCCAGTTTATATACTGGATGTGATGTCACATGGTGTGGAATACCGCATTGGCCAGTTTGGGTCAGCTGTCCTGGCTGTGTCCCCTCCCAACTCCTTGTGCCCCTCCAGCCTTCTTGCTGGCTGGGCATGAGAAGCTGAAAAATCCTTGACTTAGTGTAAACACTACTTAGCAACAACTGAAAACTTCAGTGTGTTATCAACATTCTTCTCATACTGAACCCAAAACATAGCACTGTACCAGCTACTAGAAAGAAAATTAAGTCTATCCCAGCTGAAACCAGGACAACCTTAATCTTAAAGGAGCTGGCACCCATGTCCCATGTTGCAGAAGAGCTGGGTGAACTGGGTTTTTGCTGCCTACCATATCTCAGCTCAGCAGGAGTGGCTGAAGCAGCTCACTGGTTCTCAACTCGAGCCATGCTTCCCCTTGCCAGTTATGAGATTAGACCACCAGTACATTCTGTAGGACTTTTCTTCCTCTTTTTTTTTCCCCATAAGAGGTGCAGCAGTTTCTCATTTTCCAACTTTTTTTTTTTTTTTACAGCCAAGACAGTTAGAAATGTACTTAAAAATTCAGACTGAGAATCCCCCATATTCACACAATCCCAAGAGGTGGGACTCACCGTTCTTTAGCCCTGCCTCCTCACCTTCCCACAGTGTAGGATCTGCACAGTAGCACAGAGAAAAAAAATGAAAACAGTGAAAGGCTCAATAGAAGATGATTTGGTGACTCATATTTGATGAAAGCCTCACAACCAGCTTTACATGGAGCTTCAGTAGTTTAACTGCTTCAGCTTGCTTTGTGTCTCAGGCAGAGGAACTACCTCCCTTTTGCTTTGTGGCAGCAATGCTTCCAGTGCCAAATGTGCTTTGTTAATCCAAGTGTATCAAGAGACAACTGCCTTTTGCTATTTGCAGCACGTAAAAATCAATATACCACTTACATAGCCTCACTAACTGTCATCCCAGACACTTCTGCTCTGCTATTATGTGCAGAAAGTTTACCTCCTTCAAGCAGAACACTGTCTATTTTCTGCATGAATGTGAGAAATGCTCCAGCATTATGGCCCCATCTAAATTATAGGTGCGAGAAGAGGATTTATGAAGGATATTAAAGGATGGGTAGCTTGTGAAACCAGAGTACTCGTCCCCATGGACAAGGATATCCTTTCTATTTCCACAGACCTAAGCTCTTACTGAGAACCAAATTTTGACCATACGCTTCAACTGTAAGGCATTCGTAGACCTCTGTCTTGGAGGTGTGGTGGAACAGGTGAGGACAAGATGTCATCCAGCAGCCAAGAATCCCTTATATAGACCTGTCCTATCTGACCTGCCCCGCAGTAAGCTATTTTGGCACTGAAGAGCCAAGCTGTTGTTGAAAGCCACTATGGCCTTTGGGATTGCAGTCCTAAAAGTAGGATAGAGGGGAGAGATGGATGGAAGGGGAGCAAAGGAGAGAAAAGATGGTTGAGGTGATTGAGAAGGCCCTATGCAGAATGAGCTGCTTTGAAGCACCTGATGGCTAAAACAGTGCACATTATAGACACCTATTTTAGATATCTAAGTCTTAGAAGAGGAAGGCCAACACACATGCTAAGGGACACACAGGAGAACTCAGCTATCAGGTCGCCTTGGCAGAGTGGGGGAACGCAGGTCCCTGTGCAGTGGGAGGGCAGGCAGCTAGGTAGTACAGAATGGGAACCACCAAGCCAGGCAGCAGGCAGCATGCTGCACAGGGCAAAAATCCTCTGATCTCTGGGATAAATGTGCCACACTGAGGTCTCCCTCACATGGCACTTAGAGCCTGGGTCCTCTCCTGAAATGGAGCAGGCAGGGAGGTGGTTGCTTTGTTTTCACCCTTTATCTACTGCCCCAGAGGTCAGAAGCACCTCAGAAAGCCAGAGGTTCAACTTCTTCCCCTTCCAGCAAGGATTTCTATCCAGACCTGGGAGAGCTGCCTACCAAGAACCTGCTAGTTCCCAGGATGGGGTGGAAGCAGTCTACCCTCCTCCCAGTGATGCCCAGCAAGTCAACAGCAAAGACTCTGTATTGAAATGAGCCAAAATCCTTGCTGGGATAGTGGGCTCATCCAAACGAGCCCTCCCTGCTCCGTGGCAGGAGCCATTATCCCCTTCGCCATCCCTTCCCCTCTCTACCATGTAGGTGACACCCACCCCACCTCAGTGCTTGTTCTGATTGCAGCGAAAGGAGTGGGGTTTGCCTATTTTCCCTTGCTCCATTCCCCCATGGAGGCTCAAAGGAGACCTTGGGGTTTCTCCAGCAGCCTTTCTCTGCTCTTAGCAATGCCTCCTCCACAGTCCTGGCCATGGTGAAGGCTGGCTCCGAGCCCGCCCTGACTCCTTCTGGGGAATATGCCAGCAGATGGTGCTCTAAGACCCAAATTTAGCTCTTCTGCCCCACATCCCAGGGCAAGAGCACCTTGGCACCAGCACCCTCTTTGTGCAGGCCTTTCCCACCCTGGGCACTGCACCTTGAAGCTCTTTAGGGCCAAATACTCAAGATGAAGTTTCAAAGTTATGGATCTTATAACGTCGTCTAGCTCCATCCATCTCCCAGGGCCTTTCGTACCAGTAGCATGTTTCCTTGGCAGGGGAGATTGCCAAGCTAAGACAAAATGGTATTAACTTGTTTCATCAGAGTTGATCTGTTCTGGAGAAGCTCAACTAATTCTTTCCTCTAACTTTCTCATAAAAAACTGTGGCCTGCATCTTACTGGCATATCCTTGCACTGCATTGACTTGAGGACAGTGCTTTGATGAGGCTCTGTTCCAGCTCAGAAATGTACCCAGCAATCCTCAGGGATGGACAAAGCTATTTTCTGATAAAAAGACAAATTTCAAGTCAAAAAAAGCAGTTCAGCAGATGACAATATACCCTGGACTCAGGTAAAAAAAAAGGCAGTGCTGGGGAGAGTGAGTTATAGCTGTGCTCTGTAGTTCATGGGAGAAGTAAGGTCTGTGTTTACAAAGCAAGAAGAAGAGTGTAAGAAAGTGCTTTTAAGCTGTCAGCTATTTATGTCCCTTGCTTGTTTAATTATGGACTAAATATAACAGTGGTAGGGACAAGAGCGTGCAAGTACTTGATGCCTTGGCACAAAAGCAGTGTAGAAACTTTAAATTCGAGCTGCACTACTGCTTGCTTTATGGAGATGATTTGTGGGGAAGCAACAACAAGAGATGAAGGTTTGCCTGCACTCCCTGGGGCATGGTTGCTTGGGTATTTGGGCTGGGAGGTCAGACAGTAAGTTTTGTCCCGTTGCAGTTTCTGAGTCCTGTTCAAGAGCTGCTATGAATACAGTTATTACTTTGTGGGGGATTCCCCAAGCTCCCATTTCAGTAACAACTCTTCCTTGCTGGAAACCAAGCTGCTGATGCTCACCCAAGAAAAGCCAACACTATGGTATTTGGTCCAAAACTCGCAACTGGTTTTCATGGCCAAATCTACAGAAATCACTTTTCCCCACCAAAATGCAGCTGTCTGAGATAAACCACAGCAGGGGTTTAACTCTGTGCATCTGCTTAGCAAGAAGACTCATGTGTCCTGCTGAAACTGTAAGGGGGAATTTGGGTCAGCAGGATATAATTACCAGAGCTGGAGTTTGGCTCTGTGACTAGAGCCAACATTCTTTCACTCCAGCAAATTGCTGTGAAGGATTTCAGGCAAAAATGAGTCTCATTCTTGAGTCCTAGCCTGGAGATGGCAGCTCCCGTGGTGGCTGTGGCATCTATCGTGGGAGGAAGAAGATACTGGAAATGCTGCTTAGGAAGCCCTGCAATCCTCCTGCACCTTTGCTTCTGGGAAGAGGCTGGGGGAAGAAACAAGCAATTTCACAGAAAACAGAGAAATACACCAGTAATGAGAGAGCTGTCAACACTCCCTGTGGATAACCTCATGACAGCAGAATTATTTATAGACAGAAGTGTCTGAGAACTTATTTTCTTTGACACTGTGGCCATGGCACAGTAATGGATAGCTCTACAGAACGGGTTTTCAAAACCACTCAATTAGGAGCAATGAGGTGCAAAATTACATGTGCAAAGAGATGGAAATGTAGATGTTTGAGATGAAAAGGGCGTTGCTGGCCTGCCAGCACCACCCGGTTCCCAACGGGGCTGAAAGAGAGCTCTTTTCTAAGCACCCCGATGTAAGATTGTTCTTTTTTTATGGATATTTTTGAACCTGTGACCATGATACGTGGAGCCTGAAAACTAGAGATAGTTGGGTTATTGTTTGCAGCTCTAGATGCCTGTGTGTGTATAAATCCCAGTCTGCACAGGGAAATTGGTTTCCTTCTCTCCAAAGGAAGAAAGTTAGAAAGAACTTGCTTTAAAGTGGGGTTCCAGTTTTGATTCATTCCTTGGGATAAGAGAAAGAGCAGCTTTTTCCGAAAGGGCCTATCCATATGAGGAAGGTCATCAGACAGAAGGCTGATCAGAATCTGCTCACTTAGAAATGCAGCCAGCAAGCTCTCCATTTTTTTTTTTTTATTCTTCCTTGCCATTGCTTACAACCCAAAATAAAAAAAGTATCACTAGGTTATAGTGATAGGTTTACTGAAAATTAGTGGTCTTCTCCTTGATTAAGGAAACATTTTGGTCAGGGATGGACAGGAAGATTTTATTTTACTGCTACAAATGTCTTTGTCAGACTGGACTGGCATTTACTGACCTTTGGGATTTTGAGGGATCCAGGCTTTCAGATCACACTCCATCCCTCCAGTTCTGCTTTTTCTGATTACAAATGAACTTTCGTCCTGTGAGGAGAGTGCAGCTCACTGCTTATTTCAGCTGGTTTTGAGGCTTGTGCTGGTCTTTATCCAAGATGTCTCTCTTGCTGAATTAATTTGAGGAGAAAGAAGGGAGGAAAACCAAGACCCAGTAAACCGCTTGCAGTAGAGACATTTCCCTTTCTGTACTGCAGCAGAAGGTGACATTATTTCTCGGGATAAAGGGGCAACCACCCATTAAGGGTCATAATGATGCCCTGGTTATTATTAAGACTGAATTGCAGCTGCAATGATTTGAATGGCAAGGGGTCCATATGCAATCAGTTGGCTCACTGGGTTACCGTGACCATGGTCTGCAGGCTGCAGCGCTCCTTTCTTCTTTCCTGCTTTGCCCTCTGCTTTCCTGATACAATCACCGTCTTCTTCCATGATGTATATGTACAATACAAGAGTCTTTATTATTATTCCTGTTTGCAGTAGTCATTACAACACTGTGGGATAATCAGCAGGGCAAAACCCAGCCAGTGAATGCTGGCAGATCCAAGTATAGGCATTTGACCACATTTTGAAGCCTCAGCATTAAGATTCAGGTGTGGTCTAGCAAGCAGGGAGGACAGGACTGAGTGCTACCTTGTACTCTTTTGGGGAGCATTTCTGAGCCCTTAGACAGACAGGGTAAGCAGCAGCTCTGCAGTTTGAGCACTATGTTTCGTGTGGTTGGTCTCCTTTTCCTGACCCTACCCAGCATCCTTGTGCTGCTATACACAAGCCAAGTCCATCACAGGGTGGGATTAACTTCATTTTCCTTCACGTATCTAAATGCAAATGTCTCCATTTGATTAAGTCAGCTCAACTCCCATTTTTAGTCACAGAAGAGAAATGGCCACTGCTAGAGCAATTCCCCAACCCATTTTAGGTGCCTGCCTTAGGAAAAGTCAGATGATGTATCGTACCTCTAAAATAAAATTAGACAACTCCTCGCTGACTTGGGCTGCCTATGCCAATTGTAAAGGATTGAGATACAGCCCTACTAAAACTTCACTGTGCCTCATGTGCCTAATCAGCAAAAGGAATTTTCCCCAAGCATTTAAGAGTGTAGCTAAAGATAAATTTAACACAACTATTAACCCTGGACGTATTGGGCAGTGCTTTGGTTTTCTCTGAAGGTCACACTCCCCTGTGGTGTACTAGCAGGGCGGTTTAATCCTCTGGTCTGCAGATGCTTGTGAGTCCATGAGACCTCCCCAAAGGGACAGTGGAAAGTGGAAACAACAGGCTTAGTCATCTCAGCTGTTGTACAAGAGTCTGTAGCTCCATGGAGGAATTTGTCCAGTGCAGGTTAAAAGCCACAGTCAGAGGACATGTCCTCTTCTGGGCTGTCCTGACATCTGTGTTAAAGTCAGTTGATGACGGCAAACCCTGCTCTCCATCATGATTCAGGTTCGGGGGTGTGGGTTCTTGCTGTCATTGCAGCTGTATACCCAGGGCACATTGATTTGTCCATCTGGGAGAAGCATGTGTGGGTTGTTGTGTCTTCCCCTGTGTGACCTATGCCTGATGCTGAAATATGCTGTGGACCATGTGCTATCCCTGTGCCAAGACTCACAGAGTGATCGGAGACCCAGGGAAAATTTGTATATCTGAGGCCAGTGGAAATAAAAGGGCAGCCAACACCTCACTGGAGACAATTCCCAATTTTAATCCCCAATTTTTCCCTTCCCTTAATTTGCTGCCCTTGCCCCATCACCAGGGCAGACCCCAGGCTGGGGTAGGGGGCTGTGAGTAGGAAGAGCCATCCCCTCAGGGATGCCCCAACCTCCAACCTCTGGGCTCCTACGCAGGAGCTGGCTGGCACCACCGTGTTGGTCCACGTGCAGGTTGCCTGCCTGTGGCCCTGCCTTCTCTCCGCACCGTTGCTCCCATAAAATGCACCGTGTTCAGCCATGATAGATGCGGACTGCGTTGGTGTGGAGGGAGCGCCGTTCATCAAGGGGCTCTGGTTTCTACTCGTTATGTGCCGGCTACAGTGAATCAACATTAACGAGCCAATTTTTGGTCATTTCCACTTTGTATGCACAACCGTTGTTTTCTACCCTTGCAAAATAGTCCCTAATGAAACTGATGGATTTCAGCAAGGTCTTGCAAGACTAAACCCTGTTCCTCCTCTATAGGGGCAGCATGGCCTGTGAAATCCATTGTGACCAAGCTCTGCAAGGCACAACAAGGTTTTCAAATGCTTCCCTTTGCTGGATTTTAATAGGCTGAACAAATGGAAACCTTTGGTGAAATCAAAGATACAGAAAGAGTTGACACGTCTCTTTCTTGTGGATTAAAAAAAAACCAACCACCCAACCTAATTCCTTTAAATGCCCGAAGACAATGTGATATCAAATGTGCAGGAGAACAAGATGAAATTCTTTAATTCACTCAAGTCAGGAATGCCTGCTCATGAAAACGCAGGCAGGAAACAGCTCTCTTTTTATGGTCTGAATTAAACAAGGGGCAATGTTTCCATGTATTGCCCCCTGCTCTGTAAATATCCCTGCTGCAAAGGGACTGTCTGAATGCAGCACCTCCAAGCCATTGCACCATACTAGAGTCCTATTTCTTCTCAGTGATAGCTGTTGAATCAAAAGGAGGTCAAAAGCCCATTACTACCAGCCTTAAAGACAGCAGTGCTCTTAGAGGAGCCTGGAGGAGCCTATGCTTTGAAGCTAAATGGTCTCACTGTCAAACTGTAACTGCTGTCCTTGGAGCAAGCTGTTACAACAGCTTTGGAAATGGTTGGTGCTTGTTGCATGAGCAGATTACAACAAATCAGCTAAGCCACAGCAATTTCTTGGGTGTAAACTCGTCACTGGGCAAAAGCACTGTTATTGGTCTGAGTTTAACTGATGAGTGGAGAGGATGAGGCTAAACTAGATTACCTTTCATTATCTGCAGGCTGGAAGGCACACACAGGCAGCTGATGAGCAATATCTCAAGACAGAGTAACATGACCTTGTGCTCATGTCTTCAGGCATTAGGAATATGACATATGTGGCTGCTTGTTTATTTGGGGGTTGAAAGAAAAAGCAAAGAAGGAGTTTAAGTCCTCCTGTAGAGGCTTCTAGCCCATGTGCTCTGAGACCAATAACTACTTTGTGGGGAACCTTCATGGAAGATAGATGCAAGCCCGAAGCAAGCAGCAAATTGGGGGTGACCACTCCACACCACACATAAGCTCATCCTTTTATGCCCCGGAGTCTCCTTCTGTTCCTAGGGGAATAATTCATGCAAGCACTGAAAAGACAGAGGAACTCAAAGCTGAAATGCACAGGGCTCAATCAATGGTATCAATAATTATATAAAACACCAGTTCACCCCAAGGGCAGCGTTGTAGCAGGTTGAGGCATTAAACACCATGACAGGGCTGGCATAGAGGGTAAATGCAGCAACTGTGCAAAGCAATGCTATAGCAGACCATTGCTGCCTCTCTCTCAGCCCATCTTCAGGGACCATGCCCTGTACTTTTCCTTCTCTACACCTCAGCATCTTTCAGCCTGATTTTCCTTTTTATTTGATGTGCAACCACCAAAGAAAAGACAAAACAGAGAGAAAGACGACCGAGACATTAAGAAGCATGCTGGCAAAATTGTGCTCAGAGCAGAAGTACATCAGTTTGGATATGGAGCATTGATTTCTTTTTATCACCCTGCTTATTAACTACACAGGATTTGCTCTTAAGAAAAAATAAATCAAAATGAGCCTAGAGGAACTGTGAGAGATAAGGGAAGGATGTTTGCTCAAGTTATTTTTCATCATGAAATGCTTTTAGCTCCAGATCTTAGGTAGGGAGCCAGTTCCCCATTTTCCTTTACAGTAATTAAAAGAAAAAAAGAAAACTTGGCACGTTACCAGACATTCTTTACAAATAGAATTAATATCTTTTTATCTTCCAGAGATAATACATTGAGCTGGAGGAGTCAGATCAGAACTTGAATATATTTGTTGTAATTCCAACTCAAAGGAACATTTTTGCTGTAATAAAACCTAACAGTATTAGGTGGCCTTGATTTTCCATTGCAGTATTGTGGCTTGGTGCCTGAGTAGCACCATATGGCTGGATCTTCAGATGGGGTAAGCTGGTTGCTTTACCAGTAGGGTAAAAGCTGAAGCTGTTGATTTAACTGGGACTCTATTGCTCTGATTAAACAAAGAATCTAGCCCATTGTTTTCAGTAAAGTTACCCTGAGGTGATGCAGCAGAGTATCAGTGTTAGAATCAAGTTGCCTGGCACTGGGGATGCAGGATGCAGTGAGGCAATTAGTGCAATAAACAATGTAAAGGTATTGGAAAGAAAAAGTAACCCAAGGAAAAAGAAGCAAATTCCTTGGGTGTAGAGATTCGGGGAGACAACCAGAAAGTCAGTGTGTTTACTAGAAAAGATGGTGTTGAACAGAGAAAGTCCTTACACTAAAAATGTAGCAACCCTGAATCTCCTGCCTGAGACCAATTCCTAGTGAGCAGCCTGAAAGAGGCAAAGCAACCCCCTGCCTCCCTCCCACCTTCTTTCCTTTGACTGTTTACTTACTTTCATATCAAAGACTCAACTTGGGTGTCTTCCATCTTGGCTATCACCATCACCAAAGAATGAGCTTCAAATCAACCTTCTTTGAAGCTGGCTTCTCAGCAAACCTTCTTCAATAACAGGTTTTACATGTCGTCTTAAAATCCCTTTCAGAAGCACCAAAGTACCCACTAATTGCTGTGCCCTGCCTCACAAATACCTGGATCTGAACGGATGCATAGGATCCTCTCAGATTGGTTGACTTTAAAATATTTCATTATTTCACTCTCAGGTCGACAATCAGGAGTCAGAAAAATATTGCTATAGTCAAGTGACTTTGAGTCAGCTAAGCAACTGAGTGTTGCTCCACACCTCGCAGTCTTCAAGTTTTTCCAAGGTCTTCATGTCATTCATGTTGTTCTGGTCTTCATGTCATTCCTGAGAGATTCCTGAAGCTCTCATCTTCCTGTGCCAGCTTAAATGATCTCAAGGAATCCCACTCACATCCTAGATGGAGGAGACACCACAGATTGGTGGTTGTATCTTGATGAGGTCAGTTGTTGCTTCACCAGATGCAACCTGGATTCCAAACCAAATTGCTCTGAGTGTCTACAAAAAAAAAGAAGGTGGCCCCAAATTTATCTCCATGGATTCTGGATTCCAAGACTAGATCATCTGTAATGACTCCATATGCAGTAACATCAAATTGTCTGTTTCCATCAGCAAAGAGAATAGAGATGGACACAGAGAGGCAACTATCAGATTTCATCAAGTTTCAGCTGCAGTTTCTCATACTCAAAGCTGTGCTATAAAAACCCAGGCCATGGGAATCGCACAAACCATCTGAGTGCCCAGCTAACAGGATGGCTTGGAGATATAGCTCCTGCATGCAACCAGCATGTGAGCCAGGAGAGCAGCTTGTGGTCCAGATGCTGAGCCCCTTCACAAATGGGACCTTCAGTTACAAGCAGAAAGGAAATAGAGCAGTTGAAGTGTTTGCTGTCCAACAGACACCTGTAAAATTAGTTGCAGGGACATGAGCGCTAAATAACTGATACTAATGAGAACATTGGATTTTGGCAATGCAGTTATTTTTTTGATCGGAGAGAATTGTGGATGCTGGTGTGGAGGATGAGACAACGAGAACCTGAGAGATTTATGGGGGCTCCGCATTGCGACTCCAAGAAAATTATTTTAAAAGCTTTTATATTAAAAAAGCTTTTATATTAAAAAAGCAATTACATTCTAACAAGAGAATAACAAGCTGAGACCTCTAGTTGTCAGCTGCTCTCTGAGGTTTTCAGTTCTGGTCTTGCTGCCACATAGAGTAATGCTTTTTTTGTGTTCCCTCTTATTTACCTGGGAATTTATGATGGTTTTAAGTCCATCACACTGATTCAACTTCAGATGCACTACAGATCTATCAAATTTCCAGAGATCACCCAGGCCTGTGTTTTGCACCAGATGCACAGCAGTTTCCTCATCCTTTGTTGTTCCTAAGGGGTATATGTGCCTTCAGAAAGATTATTTAAATACTACTAATAAGCAACATTGGTTAACGAGTTTCCTCTCTCATTCCTGCAAGCCTCATTCCTTCAGGGATCTTATGAAGGACAATTTGATCAAAAATCTGCTCCCATTTTTCAGGATTAATCAATTAATTAGTACCAGGGCATGCTCTGGGGCCTGGAGCATCCATTCAATTATCTCTTGTTACATTGCCAGACTGGTCTGTGACTTGGCTCACACCTCTGCTGAATTTCTGAGCAGGTTTCAAGGGATAACATGGTGCAGGAGCCATTCCCTATAGGCAGCTGAGGTCAGTAATTTTAATCCCCCCATCTGCTGACCATCAGGGACCACAGGCAGAGATGCAGGGGTTGTCTCACAGTGTCACAGACATTTATATCTCTGCCATGCTGCACAGCTTGTCTTAGACCAGCCTTTTGCTATTTCCCCTGGTGCTTCAAGCTGTCTGGGGTCACCAGGACATGGTTAGCACAGTGCTGAGCCCTGACACAACTCTGTGCAGGGACAGGTACAGGAACACAGCTACACTGCCTGCAGCTCTGGAGCACGGCTGGAGAGGAGACATCTGCTTCAAAATCCTTTCCAGAGGCTAGCAGGGAGACAGACTTCTGCACAGCGACTTTTAGCAAGGTATAGGTCGTAACTTTATATTTTGTTCCACATCTAAGTAGATTTATCGTTTGAAAATAACCACCTCCGCTCTGAAGGCCTGCACCAATGGAGTTGAATGACAGTTGGAGGTGTTCCCATGTTTCTAGAAGAGGGTTGATGATGCTTTTGCATAGAGGACACCCAGTTTTCCAGCCATTTCTGCCTGCTCTGCTCTGCCAGCCTGCAGTCTCACCAACTGACACGTGGCAGCGGGCAGCATCCTTGGCCCCTTGAGACAGGAGACAGACAGGCCCATCCATGTGCACAACTGAGGTTTTCGGGTCCTTCTCGTCTCCTGCACCTTCAGACCTCCGGTTGTTGTGTCCATCTCTTGGTGAGTGTCAAGTCCCATGTAGTGATTTGGCCCTGATGCAGTGATCATTGTCAGATAAAATTAACGGAGGTCCTCATTCACACAGAGGGTGGTCAGCCAAGCAGAGCTGCGTGACAAGCTTTAATTAACTCCACAATGATTGTCCTCCCTGGGAGAGTTGCTTGGTGGCTTGCTGAACACATGCAATGTAAGCAGCTAGTTGCCACCACGTGCTGGAGGGCAGCTCCCAAGTGCTCTCTTCTAACAAGAGTGGGGAGAAATTTGTGTGAAACAAACTGGGATGGGTTTTGGGCTTGCTTTCCTTCAAACACACAGTCCCACAATTGTGTGTTTGCTCTCACTTCTTTCCTCCCACATATGCAGTCGCACCTTTGCACACCCTATTTCTGCTGGTCTTATGACTATACACTCTTCAGTCTTTCTCCACTCTGTTGCTCACAGGTCCCCCCGCTTCATCTCCTTCACATGTTTGAGCTCTTTTTTTCTCTCTCAGGTAAAGTGTGATGGCAGGAATTCTTGCAGACAAATGGGTTTATGGGGAAAATTCCCCTCATGCACAGCTCTGCTAGAGGAGTCCAATGGGGAGGCAGGCTGCTGTGACCACCCACGTACAACAGTAGGTAGGTGGAAAAGGTGGGTGCAGAGAGGCATAGGACCTTCAGGGGAGACTGAGAAATGCCTTCTGCTATCAGCTGCAATTGTGTTAACAGTCAATTAAGTTACTTTGGACTATGGCCCAGGTTCAGGAAGGCCATTCTTTAGAGTACGTCCAACCCAAAGCAGGAAGGAAACCGTACAATGTGAATGAGCTGGTTGTAGGCTTACAGTTCTCTCTGCTCCAGACTCCTACACTTTAGCTAATCATCCTTTTTCTGCCCCCCTTTCTTCCCCAGACCTGGCAGAGATCATATTTTGGACAAAGCTTTGGGCACCGTCTTATTGGGTCTTCACCGATCAGTTCAGTAATTTGACATCTGGCAGCAGGAGTCTTCCTTGAGCAAGACCTCTGAGCTTTGGTTGGCATGAATGAAAGGGAAGGAGAAAGCTGGCACACTCGCATTCCAAGTCCTGTCCTCCACCCACGCTGCAGAACAGCAGCTTCTTATCCCATCAAACCCGCAATCCCCTTCACAAGCTTCACATGACTTAGTTTTGTTTAACCTTCGCTTTCAAGTTCTTAATAAACTTCCTTTGGGCTTTATTTAGAGCTGCCAGTGGTTCCCACTGGGATGTTGTCAGGCAAGGAATTAATTTGTTTGGATGGAGATATGAGGGGTCAGAGTGACAAATTTAGGCAAAGCTCAGTGTTGGACTGGATGGTCATAGCATCTGGCTGTAGCGGACTGGACTGGATTTTTCTTTAGAAAGTCTCTGTGGCATAAATGGGGCAACCTGGGGGGAAATAAATAGCAGAATAGCAAGGATCTACCTGTTCTTACACACCTTTAACAGCAGTCTTTCTTATATCTCAAGTTTATCTGTCATTCAAGCTTATACGTGACCCTGCCCTATCCTCTTGTAGCAGATACTGCTTCCTTCAGAGCCTCAGCCTTTTACTGTGCCACCTTACTGCTGCCCAACTATTACAACTCATTTGTCTGGATGATATCTTAATGAACAGAGGTGACAGATGATGCTGAAGTCTGTCTCCTTTGCCAGGTGATATGCGAAAGAGCGAAACTTCAGTGCGACAAGCTGTCAAACGGCTCTTCTGGAAGAGAATTTCAGTCCTAACCTTTAAGACACGTGGCTGACAGTGTCTGCCCAAAGCATCAGTCTCTGAAAGAGGCAATCATACAGTGAGACTCTGCACAGCTTTGCTCCCCCGCTACTCTGCTCTTGTGAGACCCCACCTGCAGTACTGCTTTCAGCACTGGGGCCCCCAACATAAGGAGAACATGGACTTGTTGGAGTGAGTCCAGAGGAGGCCATGAAGGTGATCAGTGGGCTGAAGCACCTCTCCTATGAAGACAGGCTGAGAGAGTTGGTGTTGTTCAGCCTGGAGAAGAGACGCCTCCGGGGAGACCTTATAGCAGTTTTCTAGTACCTAAAGGGGCCTACAAGAAAGCTGGAGAGGGACTTTTTACAAGGGCAGGTAGTGATAGGAGAAGGGATAATGGTTTTAAACTAAAAGGCGGGAGATTCAGACTAGATGTAAGGAAGAAATTCTTCACTGTGAGGGTGGTGAGGCACTGGCCCAGGTTTCCCAGAGAGGTTGTGGATGCCCCATTCCTGGCAGTGTTCAAGGCCAGGTTGGATGGGGCTTTGAGCCACCTGGTTTAGTGGAAGGTGTCCCTGCCCATGGCAGGGGGCTTGGAACTAGATGATCTTTAAGGTCCCTTCCAAGACAAACCATTCTATGATTCTTCAATTCTATGATTCAGTTCCTAAATTGTTCCTTCTCCAGCCTTACACCTTTGGTGGCTATTGGCAAAATGACAAATGAGGAAGAAGAGAGATTGGCTTGGTTGATAACTTTATTTCTATTCCCAACTTTATCTGCATCTCTGTTGCACTGGGAAAAACCAGGTAGAACTGTGAAAGGTCTGGAAATTAAGTGGCATCAGAAGGAAAACAGGAGTAATTTCTTCTTGCACTTGCTCCTAAATTTTGAGTGCCAGGTGCAGAGGTGGAAGAACTTGTTTCTCTAAACAGCCCCACAGTGGGACTTGTTTCACCTCTCTGGATCATCATGGAGCTGGTCACCATGGGCTTCCTTAATAGTCAACGGAGGGAAATAGGTGCTTCTGTGGTGTGATTCATCCACTCTGCTTCAGATCTTCACCCCTGGATGAGCTGATTCATACACAGCAGTGCCTTTTCCCCTCTGTTGAGTCTGGGCTGCTAGCTTGCATGAACATGTCTACAGAGGATTAAAAAAATCCCACCTCCTGCCCCTGTGTCTTGTCCTGGCTCCTGAGCTGTCTCTATTTTTGACCCAATGTGCTCAGCTCTCTCATGGTATTGAGGCCCTCAGTAGTCATAGCAGGGTGTCTTCTCAAAGAAGTCAGTTTCATAGTAAATGGCTCTAAATCAGGAAGACCCTTCCTCAGTGTAACACAGCTCTGGGATTATGTGATGGCATTGGATGAGGCTCAGAGGTGAACCTTGAGGACTCCTCTACTCTGCTCCATTAGGAAAATGCTGGTTTTCTCCCTTTTTGGGGGTGGTGGAAGGCTGCTTTCTAGGATCAGCTTGATTTGGAGGCATAATTTCTGTTGCTCTGGGTTTTGCATGTCTCACTGAAGCCCACTGGCTGCTGGATAAAATTCTGGATCCAAAGACAACTCATAACCCACCCTCCAATCCACTGCATTTGCTTCCACAAGAAGGAATAAGTGATCAAACCCAAGGGCCCTAACCTATCCAAAAACTAAAAGACAAGAAAAACCAGGCACAAGAACAAACATTTAGGAGGTAAGAAAGGAGTGAGACAACACAGCAAACGCCCTGTTCACCAGTTAGCTATTGACTGTGTCAGTCTTCTTTCTGTAACATCACCCCTTGTTTAGTTAGCACTAGGCAATCTTTCATTATTTATTTCCTCTGGCCCAAGGAGAATAATGTGATCTCCAAGGTCAATGTAATTACCTGCTCCTTCTCATTAAAGGAATTGCCAAAGTATCCATTTAAAATCATTAGCCTCCCCGCCCCTTTCATTGCAAATGATTTATGAGGAGGTTATTTATTCCCTCCTCTTTTCTCCTGAACACCTTTCTAATTGGTGGCACGTTGAGATCCCCTGTTCTCCAGGGTGGAATCCTGTTTATTGCAAAAGGGGGAGCATGGCAAGCTGGAAAATAAAGCAGGCAGCTATTTGTTTTAAAGGAATAAAATCCATCTCAAGGCTGATACTAGAGAAGCAGCTCCAGCCCCAAGTCCTCTGCTTACAGGCCACGGGACAGAGCAAAAATCGGCTGTATAGAGAAGAGTTTAACAGATACTGGTTCAACTCTTGGCCACGCATGTGAGAGGATGGAGTGGGTTCCTTAATATCTCAGTTTCCCACACACCAAAAAGTCAGTAATTTTGGCCCATTTAAGCTGCTTGGAGCTGTGTGGCTGACTTTCCACTTGTAAGGCTTTCCATTTGTAAGACAAAACAGTAAATCGCACTTGGACACTGGCTATTTTGAGCCAGCAGAACAGTCATGCTTGGCCAGGCTATGAAAAATAGTCCACAGATCCCCATTAAATGGGAGAATTTGAAAATTTCAGCCCTGTGTGGTGATGCTGGGAGCTGCCAGAAGTGACAATAGCCTTTTGTTGCAAGTGTTTGGAAACTACAGTGCTAATGTCATGACAATGCAATTAGCTGTAATTTTTTCAAGGAGTTTTAATGCTTTTTCCTAAGATCATAGCTATATGCCATCTGAGATCTGCCAGCACTCAGCAGACCCTGTTGCCGACAATGTTATTCATTTAAACCTAACACAGTGTGGATCTTGTTACTGCAAGCCCTCTGTTAACCAGCTGTATGAACCAACTCGTTCCTTTTCTGTGTAATCCCAGGAAAATCCTTGTGGGGAGAGGGATGAAGAAGCAGCTTCTGGGTCCTGTGGATTTTGTCTGGTGTTGTGATCATGGTGTGAGGACCTCAAGAGCTGCACATGCAGCTAAGCAGTGTAATTTGTCCAGCAATTTCCCTGCCAAGTTGTTAACAAATGTGTCCAGGTGATGGACAGGGAGCTTTGTGATTTAGGGGACAGTGCTTGCACACTGCTGCTGTCCCCTAAACTGTTGCAAATGCCTGCAGGATCAAAGTCAAACACATGCAGGGTAAATGTAGCTGTAATAAAAAGGAAGAGGAACATATAGGGACTGGACAGAAAATCAGGATAGAAGTGGTCAAGTTCTGGTCTCGCATCAGTTTTGAGCTGCTGTTCCATGGGTATGAAAGGAGCAATTTCTAAAAGCTCCCTGACTGTGGTTGAGCAGAAACTCTTGGTATAATTATAGCTATTAGCATAAACTCTTTTAAAATTAAAAGAGTTGTGTCTCTCTTCTTGGTCTCAGCAGCCTAGCTTAGAAACTCAAGACCTACCATTTCCTCCGAGTGTCTTTTTTCTGCCTGCAAATGAAGCCTGCCTTAATTTACTCACCTCCAACATCTTTCCATTACTGGCCCTTATAATTACAGGATTGGTCTTGCAGGGTGTCCGTTGGGAATGAACAGGCAGGAACTTATTCCTGCTGCTGCCGTGTGCTGTGGGAGGTGTTATGGGTACATTATGATCCTAGGTCCGTGCTTTCTACCTCAGTTTCGCCATCAGTAACAGGAAGATAATGACACTGGCTTTGGAGAACACGGGGAGTCAAGCCCCTGCGGATAACTGTTTTGTGGATTTCCTGGGCATGGTGGTCTTCACGGCCTCCCTGAGCACTCGTCACTTGAGGGCTTGTCCTGCACCAGAAACAAAGTGCCCGTGGCCAAAAGGGGGAAATCAGCTTTCCTAGTACTGTTTTTTCAGCAAACACTGAGGGACTCTCAGACAGGAGGTGGAGTTTGTGATTGCCTCCTGAGCCTCCATCACAGCTCTGCTTCAAGTCTGGGGCTTTCTCCCAGACCACCCAGCCCCTTTGCCCTTTCCCCACCTGGTAGCTGGAGAAGTTTGGGTGTCTCAGCATGGAAATATCTCCCTGCTTCATGCCAATTCGCTGTGGAGTGTCAATAACTGGTGGCTTTTTGGCGTGGGGAGGAAATTTATCTCTCCCTGGGGAGAGAGGGCTGTGCCTTGTAAGACAGAGGACATGAAGCCCCATGATGGGGTGATCTTCCCTCCATCACCACCTGGTCTTTTGGGATGGGAGATATCTCCCTGGATAGGTTTGTGCAGTGTACAGCATGACAGAGTTTTCCTGGCTCATCAGCCGCGGTCCTCCAGCCATAGACCCATCTGAAGGACCATCCCCGACCCCAAATCCTCGCAGGGACACGTGCCCTGGCCTGGTTTGGCACCACGGGCAGGGACCAAACAGCCAGGTCTCTGCCCTCCATGCCCAGTTTGTGCCTGGCAGACCCAGGCGGTTTGGGTCTGAGCTCCCTGGCGCCACGAGGAATGTTTTGATGCACAGGCGTGCTTGTTCTACACTGCCTCGGCTCTGTGCTAATTAAATCCAAAGGGGAATCATTATTTCATTGACTTTCCTCCAGCACTGTAATTCCACCTCTGCTGTGGCAGAAAGCCCTGGCGAGAGAGGGAGTTACAGGGGCAGAGCTTTAGGCTAGGTATTTTTCTCTTTTTTCTTCTTTTCTTTTCTTTTCTTTTCTTTTCTTTTCTTTTCTTTTCTTTTCTTTTCTTTTGTTTTCTTTTCTTTTATTGTCTTTTCTTTGTCTTGTCTTTTCTTTTCTTTTCTTTTCTCTTTTCTTTTCTTTTTTTTTTCTTTTTCTTCTTTTCTTTTTCTTCTTTTCTCTCTTCTCTCTTCTCTTCTCTTCTCTTCTCTTCTCTTCTCTTCTCTTCTCTTCTCTTCTCTTCTCTTCTCTTCTCTTCCCTTCTCTTCTCTTCCCTTCCCTTCCCTTCCCTTCCCTTCCCTTCCCTCCTCGTTAGTTCTTTCTTTCTTTCACTCTTTCTTTCTCTCTCTCTCGCTAAAATAAAAAGGCAGTTCTTCATGCAATGCGTAATTCCTTGCTGCAGAACTGTGGCAGTGTAAGAAAGTCACACAGGTTCAAAGGGACACTGATCAGTTCATGAGGAGAAATCCATTGAGGGCTGCTAGAAACCACCCCCAGCTTAGGAGCTTCTTGAGGAGCCAGGGATGTGGCTGGAGTTGAGGAAATTGCTCTGGGAAACAGCACCTGTGCTCACCTCACCCTCTTCTCAGGCCTTTCCTGGGACACCGAGGGGGACTTTTGACGAGGCCAATACATGTTTTTATTTGTCCCTGCCTCCCACCATGCCCACCCCCAGCAATGTGGCATGGTCACCCCTCAACATTTGCAGATCCCTTTTGCCCTGTCACTGCAGAGCTGGATCAGGTCCCGTAGGCAGCAGGGTCACCTTGCAATAGGTTCAGCCCATAAGAGGCAGGATCCATGCAGCATCACGCAGGAGAGGGTTAAAAGGATCCAGTTCCCACTGGGAGCAGGGACCTGAGACAACAGAGAAAGATGGAGAGATGGAAAGCCTGCATGCCCTGATCTTTGCAAACATATTCCCCCAGTGTGTAAGTGCGTGCATGTGTATTCACTAGGACTGCTCCATTTTCTCTCTGCTCCTGCCTGCACAGGGATGCGTAGTGAACAGGGGCCTCCGTATCACCAGTACCCAGGGCTCTCCGAGAGACCTGAACTGAAATTGGATTTTGTGGTTCAGTGACCAAAATCAAGAAGATAAAAAAAAAAAATCACTTCTCTTTCAAGCAAAAGGGGTCTCCCATGGGGGTTTCAGCGAAATGATTAAAAAACCCCACCAAATAATAAAAACCACCTGAAGTGACTTCATTGTGGCTTATCGCTCAGTGTTCCCTTTCTGTCCATAATGAAACATTTTGGTTTTATACTGGATTATCTAGCATATCTTAGCTTTACCTTTTTTCTTTTATCTCCCCCCCCACCCCAGCCCCCTTAGAGTTATATCATTAAAGGAAAAAAAAGGGAAAACACCAGTCTAGACTTCGGGCTACCATACTTCATTTCTGACACTGCTGGAATGGGATTTTTGAGCATCCTCCTCAAACAGCCACTTTAGGAGGCCACAAAACAACCTGGCTTTGCAGGCAGCTTCAGTCCCTCTGAAATTCCCTTTTCTCATTAAATGAGTTGTAGATTATTCTAGACAGATTATATTGAAAGTCCTTTTTCACAGCTGAGAAACTGAGTCGCAGAGAGCCCTTTGCCTTAGAGAAATATTTTTCTGCTGTGACCATGTCAGTCTGGGCCTCCTCTGGCTCTTTGGAGTTCATCTCGCCTGACTCCTGATGTCTCAAGTGTTAATGTCTCCACCTGGGCCAATGACCCCTGGCTCCCTTTAAAGTCAGTGGGGAGAAACAGGCACTTTCAAGAATTGCTCTATCTGGCATATTTTGGCACTTCTCCATGTGGCTGGATGACTCCCAGCCCTTAATCTTTGTGGTTCTTAGCCATTTTCTTCCTTGGAGATGACACCATCCAGAAGTTTGCCTTGTTTGGATAGGTCCTGGCTTTGGCCACATCCCGTTGGGGCTTGCACCCCTTTGTCCATCACAACCACCCTATTTATCTGCTCTTCCAAGGTTTGCCTGCTTTTCTTCCTCCTGTTTCTGGCATGGAGGAATGGGTTGCCTGATCTCATGCAGTGGTTGGAGGACTGTTTGCAGGCTGCCACTGCCAAGTGGCAGGTGGGTCCTTTCTTACTTGCTTCGTGTCCTCAGCAAGATTTTGAACCTTGTTGGGGCAGAGAACACCTTTCCATTCCCTATCAATATAGCACAGTCAGACTGCATCTCTTTATTGATGTTGCAATATAAATACCAGGCAAAACCAAAAACCTCTAAGTAGTTCTGTGATTCATATGAGGTTTGAAGAAATGTGGAGGCTTATCTATCTTCCAGTCGGCTAATGGAATAAGAGCCAGGAATTTCTGAGCTCTCTTCCCAGCGTTGGCTGCATGCTCTTGAGCTGGGTTCTCAGCCTGTATTATGCATTTCCCCTTGATTTGCCTGACATGTCATGTACCAGATGAAGATGGATCCTTACACAGGGGAGTTTATACTTCCTAGATTCAGAGACTGCACATTCAAAAGATACTATGAGGATCATCTTATCTGACCTTCTGTATACAGAAAATAGATTTTTCCCAGAAATTGGATTAGAGGATCTTCTTTCATAGATACCTAATCTTTATTTCAACATAAGAAGCACTGGTGACTTGGCAGCCTCCCTGATAAACTGTTCCAATATTTAATTACCTTCATAGCAGTGAGTTGGTGTCCACTTCAAATGCTGAATTAATCTAGTGCTATCTTCCACCCATCATGTCTTCTCATTCCCCTTATCAGCATGGCTGAAGAACCTCCCTTTCTATGCCTTGCTATCAGACAGGTTTCCCCTATGTAAATACCCATATGTAATGATCTCTCTCAGCCTTCTCTTTGATGAAAAAGGTTACGTTCCTAAATCTTTATGTTGGCAGGTTGTGCATCTAATCCCTGGCCCTCTGCTGTTTCCCCAGCCTCTGGTGCATGGCCAACAGAACTGACGCGTCACCTCCTAGCAGCCCTAGCCTACTGTCTACTAGGCAAGAAGGTCTCCTTTCTGTGGGACCTTTCTTCATTTTGGCTGCCCAAGACCTTTGTGGGCCTCTTCTGGCACATCAGCCTGTCTGGCTCTCACCCATCCCCAACTCACTGCAGTTCAATGCAGTCTCTCACCCTTTACGGGTGACATACCCTCTGACAGGATATTTGCCCTCCAGGTTGACACTCCTTTGACTTTCTCTCCTTCCATGGATGCACCTATGTATCAGCCCAGTACGTTTCCCATCCTACAGACCTTTGAACTGCTCTTGCAAACCCTGTCCACTTCTCAGTCCCCTTAAAGTCCTTCTGCACCTCCTTCCAGTGCCTCCTCCCCAGCCCACGCTCCTGAGCCTGCCTCGGAGCTTTGAGCCCTTTAATCCTCCATCCCTGGACCTGCTTCCATCTGCTTCTCCACTGCTGTCCACATTAAGCCATCTCTGGTAAAAGAAGAGTTATAACCCCATCCCTTTACAGCCACGTTTCAAGATCTGTCAGGGGCCCAGTTCTGACACCATTTAATGCATGTTTTGTTAATCTCATCTAATGCAGTTTAGAAGGAAAAAAAGCAGAATGCCTTGGAGGAATTGTGATGTATTAAACTGCCACAGCTGCCTTTATCAGCAGAGGCTCAGAGGCTGAAACGTGATGAATGCTGATGAAGGTTTTCTGCTGTGCCATCTGACTGTGTTTATAGACATATGTACATTTGTCCAGATTACAAGCTCATTGATGAAATCCCAAATTAACTGCACTATTGTTTTGCTAAGAACTGATGGTGCTTACCCTTCTGGTTGTCCCCTTCTCCTCTGCCCATGTTGCCATGACCAAGACCCTGTGTGAGCTCATTCCTCTTCCCTGAGGTTCCCCAAGACTTGTTAGATTTAATGTTAATGGCTCTTTGGGTCATTTGTTGATGGCTCCTGGCAGTGAGTTGTCCAGGCCTATTAATTTGAAAGATGTCATTACAGCAGATAATGCTCCCTTGCTGCAGATGGTTAGCTTTCTGCTCCATCCACCTCATCATGGTGTCTTCTTCCAAACAGGGACTATAGAGGTCTATCAGGGATTTCTGAGTCACTGGCTGTGATCCTGCTGAGCGCATCCAGCGATCAGCCTAATCCTGACCTTGTGCTCTTTTTGTATGTATGATATTTTTAAAAAGATGCCTCTGAACCTCGGGCCTGGAGCTTTCAGAGCCCGAGCCAGACTGTCATGCCCCATCAAGGACCTATCGAATGAGCTGAACACCTAACCTGGTTTTAAAGGAATTCACACCCATGCTCACCTAAACTTTTCTGCCAGAACGAGGTTAACCTGAGCCAAGGGCTGAATCTTAATTGCAACTCATTCTCTGTTCCCAGCAAAATCAGTCCTCCTAGACAAGATACATCAGGTGGAAAGGACTTTTGTCGCTGTCAGGGCAGAAAGATTGTGGGTGGTCCCCTCCATTTCCCGGTGCCATTGCCTTTAGACCCAACGGATGCATTCTTCTCTGGTGAAGAGCCATTTCTTTGCATGGATGAATTTAGCGGCTATGCTACTTCTCAGGTGAGCTAGCTGACTCACGTCAATACAGGTGTCATAGGAAAGTTGCAGGCACTGCCTGACAAAGTGATTTGCAGACACACACACTAGATCTCCAGACTTTTGCTTTGGGAATGCCCAGAGGCTCACTGCGCTTTTTATTTTTCAATGATTTGGATCCCTGATGATGCTAACACTGGACCCTCCTCCTGGCAACAGAATTCATACCCACCATTACAAGGAGGTGCAGTGGCATGTCTTCCTGACAAAGTTATCTCAAGGCCAGAAGAGTTATCAATATTTACAGAAAGAAGTGGTATCTAATAACTTCTTTTCCCCCATGAATGCATGCAACTTCGGAACAGACAGCAATAGCCCATGTTGCCCTGACATCCCCCTTGGCAGTTTGATGTTTTGGCAGCACCGCTTTGCTGCAGTGGCTGTGAAGGGGATCGATCTGCAGGCTGCCACCCTAACTGGACCCCAAGTGCCTTCTGAACCTCACTTCTGCCTGTCCCAGGCCAAAGAGATCCTGACTGGGGCTAGCAGAAGTTCTGCCTCTTGCCAGCACTAGTTATCTAGCGATGGGGCAATTTCTGTCCAAGGTCACCATCATGGGGCAATTTCTGTCCTTATCTCCTCCCAACAGAGCATCCCCTTTGTTTTCGGAGCATGCTGTCTGCTCCCTGTTTAACCTGCAGTGCGTAGCAGGTGCCTGGGAGAAGAGCAGGTACCACAGTTAATGTCTTGCAAAGCTGATAAAAATGCTATCTGCTGCATCCAAGGCTGTGCCTGGTGCTGGAAGGTGGTTAACAAGGGAACCAGCCTTCATCAGGGTCTCAGCAGTTCAAACATAGCTGATACACGGTGTCGTTGCCTGTCAGTCATTAATTTTGTGACCTTGTCACCACCTCTGTGGGGGTAAGGACAAGGAGTCACCTGCTAAGGCTGCAGCTGGGGAAGATTCAGGTTAGAGGCTGGGGAGTAGATTTAGATTAGACATAAGTAAGCAATTTTTTATGATAAGGGTGGTGAGACACTGGCCCAGGTTTCCCAGAGAAGCTGTGGATGCCCCATCCCTGGCAGCGTTCAAGGCCAGGTTGGATGGGGCTTTGAGCAACCTGGTCTAGTGGAAGGTGTCCCTGCCCATGGCAGGGGGGGGGGTGGAACTAGATGATCTTTAAGGTCCATTCCAACCCAAACCATTCAGTGATTCTATAATTCTATGATGAGAAGGGCAAAACAAAGGCTGACATTTGCTTCTTTAGAGAGGTTATGGCACCTCCATTGCTGCAGGTCTGCAAGAGCAATGGAGACACACTCCTGTCCGAAAGTGTAAATCTGGCTGATACCAATCTGATGCCATGGGTGAGTTGGCCATTGAGGCCCCTGGTTCTAGGACTTGAGCCAAGATGTTGGGCTTTATCTATAACAGAGCAATGCGGATGCAGCAAACAGCTTGGGGTATGCTGTTGGCCCTTAACATCAGTGCAGCCCAGAGCTCCCATGCTGAAATCAAACGTTCCCATGTACGGGAGCCGTTCTATGGCCTTCACACACTGTATGCACGTGAACAGAGTCAAGGGCATGAGGGATAGGGGATATCCTCAGTGTCTTTGCTCTGTGGTGGAGTGAGCCCTGGAAAGAATCTCTGCCCAGCCAGGTGCTGGCTCTGATGGAGACAGCAATGAGGCAGGCACTGTGGTAGGGACAGCAATATGATACCTTGCTTTGGGCTCCTAAAGCAGAGACAATCCTTTCTGCCACTCCAGAAGTACTTCTGCCCAGGACTACTCTGGGGGAAGAGACCAGGAGAGAAGAGAGGTGGGTGCGCAGCAGGACTGCCATGGGCACAGGCTGTCTTCCCCTCTCCCTAGCAATCATGAAGGGGGTTAAGAAATAGTGTGTAGAATATAATAGAATAGGTGTTGCAGCTATTAGGGAAGATCTACCATGTACTGGATCTCCAGAGTCTGTCAGCTTCTGGAATTTTGTCCTCTCTTCCAACTGCTTACGAGACTAGTTCAATCCCTGGGAAGAGCCATACAACTTTCTTCTCAAACATATCTTGAGTTTGAAGGAGAGAAGATAAGCAACAAAAAGCAAATACAACAAATTGCTCATCCCTGCTTGTGCCCAGCTGCCCAGCACCATTTGTCAGATGGAAGGGAAATCTCTGTTCTTGGACAATCAAGTACTTTGCAAGGAAGTGTTTGAATCTCAGGGTTTTTTTGATATACGAAGAGGTTTGGAGTCTGAACAGCCCCTCTAAGTCCCAAGTCTGTAGCTATCCCCATTTCTCAGTTGGGCAGGCACACAAGTTTGCTCTGTCCACGCTGAACCAAGAGGGTAGGGAAGTGTGATGAGGAGAGACCCAAGCTAGTGGGACAGAAGCCAGGCAGGTCCAGCTGCAGCCAGAATGCCTTGGCCAGGTGTCAGATGAGCTCAGTGCCAAAGCTAATAAGCCTGCCGGGAGCCAGGACTTCCTTGCTTGGATGAAAAACTAGGCTAATGGTGCTTGGCTGGCTCCAGAGCTCTGCTGGGAACTGCATAGCTCTGCTCTACTGTGTGAAACTGCTGCTTCGGACAGGGCAACCGGCTTCCCTTCTGCAGCAGATAATGCAGGGACCTGTGGCACTGAAATGGGGACATGTCCTGACACAAGGGTTGTCCTGGGGCCTTTCTCTTCTGCTGTGGCTCGAAGAGAGAAAATGAAGGAATTACCACCTCATTTCCATCAGGCTGCTGGGGCTGTTTTCCGATAATTCAAAAAATTAATTTTGATATCCCCTTGGTGACTCTAGGATGGGGTCCCTGCCAGCTGTGTTGCTCCCACTCTGCTTTGGGATGCTGGCAAAATGCACACTTTATAGGTCTGATTTTAGCTTCAGGAAGAGGGAAGCTGAAGCAATTGCAGGCAGAGCTTTTCCTGCCTAAATTGGTTACCCATGGACTGCAGGCTGTGATTGGGGCATTTTCTCCATGCATAAAGTACCTACCACTGCTTTTCTGGGGCTGCTGAAACCCAGCAAACAGTATTTGCAGAGCCACTGCAGAAAAGCACTATTTTTCCCCCAAAGCAATGAAACCCAAACCCATTGTGAGCCTGGTAGTGCTCTTTCCCAGAAGAGCACCTCTTTCCCTGGAATCACCAAGTATCTACACTCCTCCTGTGGAGCAGAGACTGGCCTGCTTATGTGTGAACATAGAAATAGCTGATGAGCAAAAGTAGAGACAAGAATATTCTTATGGAGAATATTTTGGGGTGAAAAGGTGTCTTACTGGTGATTTCAAACCCAGCTGTGAAATAGCCTCCAAAGGGAGTAGCCCACTGGACTTGTCGGAAGGCTTGACACACCGTTAGGGCAATCTTACAGCAAGCAGATATGGACTAGGTGGGGCCAATGTGGGTTCCTAAAGAAACCAAGGAAAAAATACAGCTTTGTGATGAGGCTTTGGGAAAACTGACTCAAACACAGTCCTAATTTCCCATATTTCTGTGATAATATCCTCTTTGGAGGTCTTCTCTGGTTGCAAGATCTCTGTGGCAGGTTCCTTCCCAAATTAGCCATGGAGGAGCGTTGGTCTTGGGAGGTTGAAAATGCTGCCACAGGACATTTAAGAAACAGTGGTAAAAATAGCATTATGGCACAATTGCCACTATGGATCATGCGGGCATTTCCCATGGGATATCGCAGGGACATGTTCTGTGCCCTCCTCCTTTCCTGTTTATTCAAGGGCGTTTTCACCTCTGTGGTCTCTAGGATGCAGGTCCCAGATGGCATTATGATAAATAGACAGCTGTTGAGTGGGGTTTTTTCTGAAGACAGGCAATCACTTTACAAAAAATTTAAATGAGAAAAAAAAATCTGTGAACGAATACTTCTGGGGAAAATGGAGAATTTTTATGCTGGTGATTAGGATTAGTAGCAAAATAGGGAAAAATCTTGTCCCTTGTGTTCCTGCAAGAGAGGCTGCAGGCAAGGACCAAACAGGAATCTGTTTTCCTCGGCATATCTCACAGGAAAAGCTACTCCTTCTTCAGGAGTTTCTTACCTTAGACAGAGACAGCAGATTAGCAGCTCTGAAAATTACCTCCAGAGATGCCCAGTTCTTCCAGCAAATAAATCCAGCCTTTATTTCAGGTTTTGTAATCACTGAAGCAATAAAAGAAATGACAGCAGTGAGTACAGGTAAAGTAAAAAAAGACTGTAGAATATTGTTCTTCAGAAATATCCTAAGGGTTATGGAGCAGCACAGATTGATTTATGCTTTAATATAAGTTCTCAGATGCTTGATCAATGCAATGAGGTTTTATGAATGCTGGCTGACCTGTGGTAAATATATGCACTTAGTTGATTGCAACCATGAGGTAAGACATATTAGCATGAAAGTTTGACTGAAGTTTATACTGACATGCTCTCCCTCACAATAGCTGAAGCTAAGAGCTTATATTTGGTCAGTTGAAGTCTAGGGATTTTCTGAGCTGTGATAATTATTGTATGGATGAGTCCTACAAAAAGGTAAGGACAATCATTTGCAGAAGGGGACTTAAAAGCCTGGTGTAGGTGAATGAGGGACAGTAGTAGAGCCGTGAGGACATGGAAGACTTGCCTTCCAAATTCAAGGGCAGTTGAAATGAAGTCAAAATGAGATGAAAGCCAGAACTGGCTGGAGAGCTTCAGGCCTTATACCTTTCATCAGAGCTACAGACATGTGTGCCCCATGAAGGACCCCATATCAGTTTTGGGGTCATGCCAGAGCTCTGCTCCATCCCTGACCTTCTTCCTTCCCATCATACCTGGTCCTGTCCCAGATGGTGAGAAAAAGGTGTTGAGATAGTTCCTCTCAAAGACTTACTGAACAAGATGGGTATTGAACATATTCCAGCCTCTCAGAGATACTTGGTAGAGCATCTGCCATGGGGGCAAAGAGAATAGCTTATGTGGGCTGAGAAAGCATCATTAACAATGCAAGGGTTTTAGGACCATAGGCCCAAGGATGACCCCGGTTATCAATGGAGACCTACCAATGCAGGTGTCAGCTCTGGTGATGCAGAGCTTGTCTTTCAGGACATTGTCTAATCTAATAGTCCAATGCCTCACAGTCCTATGTACATTTATCTTCATAGCAGGCCGGCCAGGGCCAAGTTGTAGGTTATAAGCAGGCAAGATGCTCAGAGGTACTTGGAAGCCTTCAGTCCGGCTGTTTTGAACCTAAAATGGATGCAGCCATTGCTTATAGAGTCCAGATACCATTGTGAAGAGGGACTCAGAGTGCTCACTGTGCAGGGCACCATGCTCTTCTTGCTGTGCATTTCTGCTAGCAGCTGCATGGCCACCTGATGGGTTGGTTCAGCTCACTGATCTGTCTGAAAACTGGTCTTTTTTTTCTTTTTTGATACGGTGACGGCTCCACAAATGCTGCCTTTGATGTAATGGAGAGGAAGGTCAGGACAACCTCTCTCTGCTGCCCTGTAGTCACAGGGTGACTTAAACCACCCATGGAAACACACCTTACAAGAATTGTCATTCATGTACCCAAGCCCATCTGGGTGAACAACCCATAACCTGTGGCCCTTGGTCCTCTGTCAGTTGAGACCCCCCCACGTGCTGCCAGGACAGCGATCTTACATGCCTCTGCCAGTCCCTTGGGCATCTCTGGACCATTCCTTTACCTGCAATCCCCTCAGAAATCAAGGGGCAGCTTGATCCCACCAAAATGCATCACCACACACTGCTTAGCAGCACGCCGCCGCCAACATCATCGCTGGTAAAAAACCACCAGCTCTAATGTGCCGGGCTTCTGTCAAAAGGGGCTCTGGGAGGAAGAAGCCGTGTGTTTCCTTTAACCTACAATAAAGCAAAGCAGTTCAAAGAGAAGGAAAAGGAGGTTAACGATGTCTTTGAAATATAGGTTCAAATTCCCAGCACAGCCCCAGTCAATTAACCAGCAAGCACCGTGACACACATCCACTGCTAACGAGGAAGAAGAGGGGAGCACGTGGCACAGAGGTCCAGGCGGGCAGTGGCAGGGGTCAAAGGACATCACCACAGTGGTAGGAAAGCTTCCAGGGGCAAAACTTTGTGGGTTTTTTTCAGGCTTTTTAATCCCACTGAGGTGCACCCGGAGCAGAGGCTGGACCACTGGAGGGGATGGAGCTGGGCAGGGTGGCAACACATGCCCCTGCCCAAACCCCCTTGCAGGTGGCAGGCGTTTTTTGAAGGATGCACAACGCCTGGCACAGCAGGCTGCTGCTTTCTCCAGGGTGCTCCTCCATGGCAGAATAAACCACTTTTAATTTAACGCCATTAATGAAAGGCAGTGCAGGGGTGGTGATGGGGTAGGAGGGGGGAGGGTTTGTTCTGGCTCTGAGGGACGCATGCACACAGGCATACAAATGCTAGAAGACAAAGACTGTGATTAAGGGCCAGTGCTCTGACTCCCTGCTTATTACAGGAAAGGATTTATCTGATGGCCTAGTTTCAGCTCCAATTTTCCACCTTTTAATCAGGTTCCCAAGTCTGCTTGTCCACTCAAAAAGGGAAGGAAGGGGTTGTCTCGGGGACGATGGGGCAAGAAAAACACAACAGTGTTGCCTCTAGAAACATGCACGGGCAGAGGGTTTTGCTGCCCCAAAGCTTTCCCAGGAGGCAGATCCTGGGGCAGCCAGAAGGATTATGCCCAGCCATGCAGCATTATTTTCTGGCATGGCAAGAGTGCATGTGTGCTTTCCAGCCTGACCCAGCCAGGGAGTGTGGAATAAACGTGCTGGAAATAAAAACCTCCTGCAAAATGGAAAATGTACAGAGGAGGAGCTATTTTTAAAAGGGACAGCACCTACTGCTGCTATGAAGTCAATCACATAATCAGTCAGCGAGGGACTTCTGTAGGCTGACAGCTGACAGACAGGAGAAACAGCTCCAGCAGACTGGTGAGAAGAAAATGGGAGCTTTTGGGTACCAAGAGGTTCATGTTTTCAAATAAAGAGAAGAAGGTTGTCCTATGCTGGCCTGGGCACAAGGTGGATGGGGCGAAGCAACCCTCAATGTCTTTCCCAACACGCTGGGAAGGGGGGTAAGATGATGATAGCCCTCCAGGAGACAGAGTACTGCAAGCAAACGCCAGCTCAGACACTACTTCCCCCTCCCTAACCCAGCCTATCCTTATTGCCCAGCCTCCACTGAGGTTTTCCTGCTTCTAAAAATATTCAGCCTCTAATTAAAACGCCCATTTTGCTTGCCAGGGCAAATGTATCTGGCTGCAGAGAGCTGGTGCTGGAGACAGCCAGAGCTTGCAGCTAACCAGCCTGGCCAGCTTTCTTGGCATGGGTGGCTGGGGTCATGTCTGACACTAGGGTTTATAGTCTGTCACGCCATGTTATCAAGCTGACAGCAGCTTCAGGAAGCTGGCATGAGGGTCTCCTCAACTTTTCCAAGCCTGAAGCCACCGTGTGCCTTTCCCTCCTCCGTGGGGACTTTAGTGCTGTTTTTCGGGTGTCCACGTTCTGTGGTGCAGAGGCAAGAAGACAGGAAGTCTGTTTAAATAATAAAAATCACTAGCAAAATAAGAAGATGTTATGGCAAAGGAGTACTGGGAGGGTCAAGGTCCAGCACAGCACTGGAGCATCATGTAAGTGGGGCATTCACAAGGAAGTGGGAGAATCCAGCTTTAGACCCATCGCTCCTGGGACAGAGTCCTTCCCCAGGACACTCTCCACCACCCCAGCTGAGCCTGCATCCCAGAGCAGGAGGGATCCCATCCAGAACGAGCTTAATGGTCACAGCCTAATGGTGGACACCAGAGGAGCAGTCATCTCTAAGGGTTGGGGTTGGCTTTTCCCCTGCTGTCCATAATACTGCTGGGAGCAAGATCTGGCCTCTCCTGGAGATGTCAACCCCTAGGTTATAGTCTGACTGTACCTTGCATGCCACCCTGCAGGACAGGGCAGTTTGGAAGGCAGATGGAGAACCAATAGCCTCTTCCAGGCAGCCTGCAGCTCTTCCTGCCTGGATGGAAGATGCATTTGTTCTTTCAGGCTTGGGAGGACCGGGAACACTGCCCAGAGGTGGTTTCCTCACTGGGGCTCTGCTTATGCTGCTTTTATACACAGCACCGAGAAGTACTTAAAATTAAATTTTCTATATAAGAGCAGGCAAAGCCCTCCTGAGAGGTTTCTGTTTATTGTTTAGTTGCAATGGCTCTGCATGCTCTTAGCCCTCCACGCAGCAGCCCCCCACGCCTCGGAGAGCAGTGCTGAGACTAGCCCACGGGTATCTCACCGCCAAAAGCTCTGCCGTCTGGCAGCGTGTGGTTTGCCATGCCATGGCATCACTCCTGCACCCATTCCCTACCTCCCACCCCCATGGTCTTGTGAAACAGCTCATGGGCTCTCCCCACATCACCCACTCTACAAATCCAGCCTTTCAACCCTAGCAGACCATGTCCCAAACTCGCCAAATCCATGAAGAGATTCCCACCATCTCTGACAAGCCTTGGAGCAGATCCTGGAGCAGGAAATTTGCTCCAGATATTCTTGTGCTGCTTCACTACCACGTGTCCATAATTTCCTTTGAGTCAGCCAGTGCAGCTCTCGAGCCTTTCTGCCAGTGAGGAGCCCAACGAGCCAAACACAGCAGGACAAATCCTGTCCCCGGTTTGGAGATGCAACATCCATGATGCTGGTGGGGCTGAGCAGAGCAAGGAGAGAAGCCGTGTTGCACTTCAGACCCAGCGACAGCTGTCGCCCTCCCAGCACTAAGGCAATAAATCCTGGGGATCTGGGTTTATTCTCCTCCGAATCACTTTATTATATTGTGAGTAATCACAAAGCCTTACAATGCTGCAGAGGTTCTTTAAAAAAAACAAACTAACACAGCGACGGTATTTGCCAGCTTTTGCTAAGACTTGTTTAGCTAGCAGCTAGTGTGAGATTACACAAGGAAATCTTGCAGTCTTCAACTGGATTGTCACATTGGGTTTTAAACTTACCACAGTGGTGCAAAGACAGTAACTTTGACAGTATGTGATCCCCGAAACATTTCATCTACATACAGACTTATAAAATTAAACAACTTTTTAAAAAATTACATTTTCTGCCAGCAGAAAAGAATTCTCTTAAAAAGGCAAGATCTACTAAAAAACACCTCCTCCCTCCCAAACTGCCCCCATCTTGCACTGCAGTTGGTTACTCTTCCCCTCCAGATCCCTGCCTGTAGGCAGTCCTATTGCCTTTTTAAGAAAAATCTGTGTTTCCTGTGACTGTGAAGGCTGGTCGAGCATTGCAAAGGCTCAGTAGAGGGGGAAAACCCCCAGCACTGAAAGAAAGCGTTAAAATCCCACCCTAAGATCCATGATTGAAAAAGAGATGGATGAAAATGTAAGAGAGGGATTTCAGTATCCAAAGTGAGGTGTTGACTCTGCCTTTTATGGGCTCAGCAGATTTCAACCATCCTTGGAAACAGCTGCTTTGAGCAAGAGGGTTTCCATTCGCAAAAACCTTTGGGGGTGTGAGGATGAAGCCTGAGCTCCTCCCAACACTCCCAAGGAGGGTTGTGGGATGGATTTATATCTGCATCACCTTTGCATGGACCTCCCTAAACCAGCTTCAAACATTGAAGGTTGCCCTGATGCAAGGCTGGGTTTAGAGACCAAGCTGCAGACCAACCGGAGCAGGACCCCCATCCACAACATCCCTTCCCGTCCCAGGGTGGAGCATGCTAGATGTGGACCAGACACCTCCATTGCAGGAGCTCCTATAAGCAAGTTGAAGGCTTCACACATGGCATTGAGTCATGCTGTGCTGCCTTCCCCCACTTTCTCCTAGCTTGGAGAAGAGGGACAAGAGGCACTCCCCTTTCC
Organism: Pandion haliaetus; assembly: GCA_013401275.1. NCBI lineage: Eukaryota > Metazoa > Chordata > Aves > Accipitriformes > Pandionidae > Pandion > Pandion haliaetus. The sequence continues at coordinate 81,289 of VYZV01011587.1, forward strand.
TTTGCCAGCATTTCAGCACTGGAGTAAAAAATGAGTAAATCTCTGAGGCTTTTTATCAGATTTCGGTTGGCAGCCAAGGAGCTGTGTGAGAGAAAGAAAAGCCAAAAAACTCCCCAAGATCTTTCCCCGATAGGCAAAGTGTTCCAGGGTCGCAGGCGTCGGTGTTAATTCTTCCCCTGGCATTTTCTGGAGAGTGTTTCGGTGCTGGAAATTGCCTCACACAAGCACAGCCAAGTCGCAGATGTTGTGCTCAGATGGCAGATGTCAGCATGGAAGTGGCTTACTCTTGCATCCTCTGGGTCTGCATCTTGGTTTGATAAGGTCGTCAAAACAAGAATCCCTGTCAAGGTTTTCTTCCAAGCTTCCCAAGAAAGGGAGGAGGGACTTTTATTCTTTTTTTTTTTTAAGCTAGGCTACATGATCTCTTTGCAGCTCAGTTAATTTTCTTCATTGGAGGCTGGTTCCTGGGTGAGATGCGGCTGTTGGCAGACACCTCTGCTTCCCTTGCTCTGCTGCACATCATCTCTGAGCAATGGCTCTCTAAGGTTAGAAAGACAGGAGGTTGCCAAGGTTGGACCTGAAGTAATTTGACATGAAAAGGATCGAGATGGGAAAATAGGGAGAAAATTGTGGGAAAAGTTCTCGACTTACTCAATGTTCATTGCACACCTATGCAAATAACATGTAAAAAGCAGCACATTAGGAGCACCCTGTATTCAGGTTTGTCTGGAAACGTTTCTTCAAGACTGAAAGTGCATGACAGGGAACAGGGTGCTGCTAATGAAGGCAAGATCCAGAAGGCACTTCTTGGGGAGTAATAATTAAAAAAAGGATGATGCATGGGTTTGTAAGCAAGCAGCTACAGAGTTGGTACGTTTTGGTGTGTGCTCTGGAGAGATGTAGCTTTACTCCTACAAATGTGTCTGGGGCACAAATGTTTGCTCCAGACTGGCTGTTCTGCCCTGGGACCTGCAGAGCAGCTTGGTCCCCGTTGTCCAGAATCACTGCTCTTGAGCTAACGGGCTGCACACAGGACCTCAATGCTCTGGGCAAAATCTGGAGCCTGCAGATGATGTGGACCAGGATTTGAGAGTTTATAAAATCCACAAACAATCAAGTATTGGTATATACAAATATATAAATTATTGACAGTTTTACAAAAGGCACACTGCAAGCCATCTCAGTCCGACACCTGTACAAATCCCACAGCCCCCCACCCTCCCTTCCCCACCCCTTCTCCACAGCTTTCATCACAAAACATAAGGCGCTGCTGCTACGGACCCGTGGCTGTCGTGGCAACTGAGGACTTCTTTTTTGGTCAGCCCAATTTGTCGGTGGTACTGTCCTTCTTTGATGGTCTTAAGACACTGTATGTTCTTCCCCAAGGTGATGCTTTTGATGGAAGGTAGGTATTTCAGCACAGTCTTTGGCAGGGATGACACGCCTGTCCCAGAGAGGTTGAGCTCTTGTAGAGAGTTCAGACCAAAGATAACTTCAGCAGTCAGTGACTTCAGGTTGGGATTGCTGGATAAATCCAAAACTTGGAGGGCTGGTAATTCCTTGAAGCTATAAGGAGAAAACTCTCCAAAGCCATGCAGGCCACTGAGGGATAAATGAATCAAATCTTTCAGCCCTGTGAAGTCTCCTTTCTCAATCTTGACTAGAGGGTTCCCGTCAAGATTTAAGTATCGGAGAGGAATGCCTTGAAGGTTTGGCACAGACATTAGCCTGTTTCCAGAAAGATTTAAGTTCTGGATGTTGGGGATGCTCTTTTCATGGTGCCTCGTAATTGTGCTGAGCATATTATTGGACAGATCCACATTCAGAGGTTTTCCTTGACCTTTTGAAGCAAAAATGTCCATCGCTATATCCAAAAGCTTGTTATTGCTCAAATCTATGTCGCCCAGAGGAGAACTGGAGAAACAGTCCTCTGGAAGGACTTCCAGAGAGTTATGACTCAGATCCAAGGACTCCAGGTACCGAAGCCTGGAGAAGGTTGTGGAGGAAATCTTGGCAATTTTATTGTAGCTCAGGTCAAGGCTCACCAAGGTGGTGTATCCAGGGCCAGTAAGCATGGATTCATTGATTGTTTCCAGTTTGTTTGATGACAGATCCAAGTAGGAGGTATCCAGAGGGATTGGGACAGGAACAATGTGTGAGCCTATTCCACTGCAGTCCACCTTGGTCAAGCTAAAGCTGTCAAAGAGACCAAAGCTTTCCACTTCGCAGTGGCAGCCGGGGAAGCAGGTTTTGGTGGTACCGCAACAAGGAAGGAGAAGCAGCAAATTGAACCAGGCTAGGAACTGCATGGTTGACCTAGAAAACAAGACAATAAGAAAGTAGATTTAATTGCTGTAGAAATTACTGAAGATGTGTAACAGTTTGAGGCATGCAGTCTTCTCCACTCTTTTTCCAAAGGAATAGATTAAGTACACCCTTAAATAGCATGGATGTCCCAAACACTTTGTCTCTCATGTTATGAACCCCACTGGGAAATTAATGGAGGAAAAAAAATTGGGTTAACAGTCTTTGCAGATATAACCAAGTTAAGACACAACTGCAAATTAGCTGTAAGAACAGTAGGCTGCCTTAAAGCAAAATCTATGCAATATACACCCTTTCAACTAGACCATGCATGAGGCTAAATGACAGCTCAAACACTGAGTCATTTTACAGCCTGGCAAACTTCAGGACAGAGAGGTCTTCATGTCAGGGCATCCATGTGAGATTTGGGAGCTCCAGTTCAAGACTCTGCATTGACAGGTTAGAGAAATCACTTAGGCTGTGCACTCAGTGGGAGCCTTAGGTGTCCAAACACCTTATCAGGGAAGGAAAAACCGAAGCTTTGTTCAAATTTCCTAGAGATGACACAGATAATGGCATCATCAGAACATCCTCTAGGATGAACGGCTTGAAAGGCCAGCTGCCTACCGCCTAAGAGGACAGCATGTCTCCCTTGCTTAGACTTCAGATGCAAATTTAGATGTGTTTTGATAGGTAGGATCATTGCTTTATAGCAGGTGGCTAAAACCAACGCTCCTCGGGCTGCTGGCAGGTAGGACAGACAACAGCCTCTTGGCTCCTTGTCTGTTGGAGCAGAGGAACCAAGGACTGCTTAGTCTAACCCAGACTCTGCTGTGGTGGGCCCAGCCTCCTGCACAGGCATCAGCTGAAGAGAGACAATTTGTTTCATATAGAGCCTCTGTGGAGTCTTTGCTAAATACATTAAGTATTCTCTCTGATTAATGATGCCAGCAAGCAAGGAGCTCTCTCCACCCCTCTGGTTTTAACCCTCCTCCAGCTGAGACTTTTCTGTCCCTCCGTCCTTGCAGCCAAGGGAGAAAGAGAGCTGATCTGCACCTCACCAGCTTGCTGGACCTCTTTAGATCACATCCTAACAGCTCCTCTGCACAACAGCAGCTGTGTGCTTGCAAGAGCCGGCCAAAAAACATTTAGCTCTGCATCTCTGGAGCGGGTAAACTGGAGCATGCCAGCGTCCTGCAGGTCAGCAGAGACAGTAAGGGCTGTCTTAATTGGTTCCCACTGCAGTCATGGGTGATGGCTTCTTGTGCCTTACAAACAAAGTCTCTGGGAGGCCAGCAACAAAAGCCAGGCAAGCAGGTCCATCAGCACCGCTCTTTGGCTACGCTGCTGGTGATAAACATAGGCTCGCATGCCAAGCACTCATTTAGCCAAAAAAAAAAAAAAAAAAAATCCCCTTTAAATGNATCCCCTTTAAATGTGTTCCCATCGCCACCTCAGCACCCTTGGTCTCTATTCTCACCTTTCCCACTGCTGTTTAAAAGCATTTTATTGACTCCCTTTCAGTATCATCTTTCCCACACACTCTTTGATCTGGCTGAGGCGCCTTCACCACAGCCCTTGCACCTTCCCAGGACCATTTCCTAGAAGTTCACGCTTCCTTTCATCTTCCCTCACCCACCCCTTGGCAGCAGTTTCTCTCCCTTTCCAGCATGCTCTTCCTGACCCTGCGCTCTTTCCCAGGAGACTGATCAGGGACTACTTGTCAATGTGCAAAAGAAGTGCAAAGGGGAAAAAGCATTGCAAAAATATTGTCCTGATCACTGATATGACTTGTCTGGCGGTAACTCCCAGACCTCCTTCAAATAGAGAGCAGAGATTGGGACTCTGGCCAAAGTGCCTGCAACCAAAGCATTGCTAAAGGCCAACACGCAATCCTCTGGGGTCCATTATTCTATAGAAACAACAGAAAAACAGTAAGATGAGCCCTAGTCCTAGCCCATGTCAACTGTTTCTTGAGAAAACACATATGTGTGCAGAGGGGATGCAGGGGGTAGAGCTCCTTTCTGCAGACACGTTTCCAGATATCCCTTTCCTAATGACATCAAGGCTGAGCCCTTCTGGTTCTGTGCAGACAGACCATAGCTTGCTCCCTTCTGCAGTCCCTCCTGAGCTACATGCTACTTTTTTTTTCATGAAGCTGCATTTGGAACACACTGAAGTGTTTTATTACCAGGGGACATTACAGCAGTGGGGAGCTCTTTGGAAAATAAAAAAGCAAAAACTCAAATGTTAAATGTCTCACATACAGGGAAGTACCCACGTTAGTGTCAACTCAGTCTACTGGTATTTCTTCTTCCAAATCCCTCCTAGTGGCTATTTCCATGTGATGTCTCAACAGGGAAAGCATCTCCAAACTTCTCTGAAAGCCCAGCTCAGTTCCTCATGGCATCCTGTTGGCTCTGCTGTGAGCTGGATCAGACACCAGCAGGTCCAAACACACATCAGTGTGAGACTTGGTTTTCTGAGCACTGCTAAGACCTTCATGGGTTCCTGCTGGGCCACCTGAAGAAAAGCAAGAGGGCAATCTCCAAAGTCCTAGTTTAAATGGGAACAGACTTTTTAACACAGCCTGTAGTGATAGGACTAGGGGTAATGGTTTTAAACTAAAAGAGGGTTGATTCAGACTAGATACAAGGAAGAAAGTTTTTACGATGAAGCTGGTGAAACACTGGCCCAGGTTGCCCAGAGAGGTGGTCAATGCCCCATCCCTGGAAACACTCAAAGTCAGGTTGGACGGGGCTTTGAGCAACCTGGTCCAGTGGAAGATGTCCCTGCTCACTGCAGGGGGGTTGGACTAGATGACCTTGAAAGATACCTTCCAACCCAAACCGTTCTGTGATTATATGAACTGAGAGAGTAATCAAAGCCAGTGCTGGGCTTCGATATGCGGCTGCTTAAACTCCTTTTGACGTGGGAATTCCCTCCCCAGTCAGCCTCAGAAATGATCGCCAGAAGTGGGCAGATACAGTGACTCCCACTGCAACACCCATGGCTCCAGCCAGCAGCAAGAACAAAACATTACACAGCTGAAATGCAGCATGCAAAGCTCAGCTTAGCACAGCATCTATTGGCTCTTCCCTCCTCACAGCACTGCCCCAAGTTCTCCCTTACTGCCTTTGCAATTGGTTTACAGATGAGATGCAATCCATTACTACCAGTTAAAAACTTCCTTACGGTGCAGCATGAAGCATTCACAGGCTAACAAGCCACTTGGTCAATAGCTCTGATAAAAGACAGGAGAAATAAAGGTACTAGTCATCTTCCAGTCCAAGAAAGAGACTCCTGCATTGCAAGATAAGCAACGAAGAGCTTAGTCAGGTACAGGCATGCTTTATCATCGCATGGAGCAATCGATAGCACTCTTTGAAATGGGGAAAGAAACATGCCGCAGGCATTTACAGTTCATGTGTACTGCGTGCTTTTGAAACCGCATCAAATTGCCTTTGGATTGCTGCCTACGAGCTGCTCTGTTGATAAAGGCAGGAAGCCAAGGTATCCCCTCGTAAAAGAAAGATGAATTATCCTCCTGCAGCACTGGGGAGATTCACCTGGAAGAAACGCCATGGACCAGAAACAACTGGCACCATCATCTGAGGTGGCAATGGGAAAGCCACCAGGATAAAGCAGTCCACCCTCGGGCTGGTTCAGCCATGACCTCTTCATTTCTATGGCTGTTGTGCTGTGGAGAGATCCCAGGGATAAATTTTGGCCATCTGACAGCTCTGGAGGGCTTGTTATACCCACCGATTTCAACAGGAGCTGCTGGGGGTGCAGCAGCATCCCCCACATTTGAGGTGCCCAGAGTGGCTGCAGGGCTCTGGTCTTTACCTCTTGCTTGTCCTTTCTGCACAGTAAATATCCTGAGACAACCCCAAGGAGACCCAGCGGTGGATGATGGAGCCAAGGTTGGACCAAGCTCCTAGCAGGGTGCTAGCCTTCTCCCCAAATCCCACATCTCTCCCTAAGCCTGCAGATGCCCCGATGCCTCCTCCCTGTTCTGCTCATACCCTGCACTGTCGCATGGCAGGACCCAGGCAGAAACCTCACACTAAGATTGCCCTGCCAAAACCACCATTAAAACCTGATTTTAAAACCAGACTGTAGATGAAACCCAGGCCTCAGCTGATGGTCAGGGGGTGGGGTGGGAGAGAGGAAAGCCTTGTTACGGTGTTATTGCAAATTCACGCTTCTCTCTGCACTTGATTTCCTCCTTCTCCTCTTCCTTAAAGACTTTTCTCACTAGTCTTCCCAGTCCACAGCTGAGACTTTTCCACCTTGTTCCCACCCAAGGGAGATGTGCTAACACATCCCACCCTGGATGGAAACCCATTGCTTGGGGACTGGTTCCCACCTTGGGAGCACAGAAATGAAGAGGATACTACCTAGGCTACCTCCATTTGCCCTGCAACCACCAAGCCAGAAATCCCTATAGCCAAAAATCAAGGACTAGTTAAAAAATAATAAAAGGGGGAGGTGTTTGAAAGTTTGTTGTTTGATGGAGTCAGGAAACAGCCACCCCATTCTTCATGGTGCACCCCTTGGCCTCCCTGAACGTGCCACTCGGCAAAGCGTCGGCTGAAATGCAGCTGGAGTCAGGGCTGAAGACCCAAAGTCACCCATGAAGCTTAAGATACGTTAGAAGTGCAGAAACCTCAGGTTGTCTCTATGGTAGGGTGAAGGAAAGAAATTGCTCTAGAAGGGGATGAAAGCCACCTAAGACCAGACCCATCCTTGGAGACACCCCATCTCTCCCTTGTCCATGGCGGAACAGGATGCCCAATCTCCCTGGGGTACCGCTTCCCACCCCATCCCTGACTGCATCCTCCAAACCCAAGTCCCACCCAGCAATGAGGTGTACCTAGGATCAAGCAGTTCAACTCACTCATCCAACAGAAACCCCCAGATCTTCCTCTTCCCCCTTTGGTGGGTCAGTTTTCCAGCAAATCAGGCTGCCCAGCCGCAGGGTTACCAGCTCTGACACAGGAATGGGGAAAACAGGACTTGTCTTCAACAGCAGCCCACCATTAGAGCAGATGAATCCCTGTGTATCTAAGGCACAGTGGACTGATCCTGGCAATTTCTGTTTCTTGCCAATGTGCTACTGGATTAATTCTGGATTAACAACAAATACAGCAACCTTTAAGGGAAAGAGGCAAAAAGGAAGGGCTGGAGTCCGCCTATCCCAAATAGAGTTGCTGTTCTAGCAAAGGATGAAGGATTTGGATTAGCAACAATATTTCATCACGAAGAAAACTTGGGGATTGTCTTCTGTCTCTTGCATCAGCCAACTGAAAAAAAGCAAAGTCTTTATGGCGAGGCCCATGAGGCCCACTTGGCTGCATTCACTAATTGGGGGCAGGGGAAAGGGAACGCTATTGGAAAGCAAAACAAGCTTCATAGGTTATGATAGAGGCCATAAATCCTCCAGGCTGAAAAAAAGAAAAAAAAAGAAGAGATATTTGGCTCTTTCTCTCTTTAAATACTTGGGAGGCTCTGAGAGGCAGCTGGGTTGGCAGCTCCAGGGCACCAGGATGCTCCCCAGTTGCTTCTCCAACAACAAAATTGCTTCAGAGACCCTTCCACCCCTCTCCTCACATTAATTATTCTGTAAAATAGGAATAATTATTGAATACAGTGCAGCACTAGCAACAGCTATACTTTTCCAGTGTGGACTGTCCCGGGCTGAGTCCACATGACGCAATTGCAGCCCGGTCTCCATGTGCCAACGTGAGCAGACAGCAAAGCTGGTTCAAACCAGCCTGCAACCAGAGACTATTAATCCCTTAACTCCCAGGCACACCCCCCTCACATGATAAAGAAACTGCTGCTTGACAAGGTTACTCTTTTTTTTTTGTGTGTGTGTGAATCCATGGAAAGTAAAGGTCATCCAGGCTTTTGCTCTGCCTGCTTCAGACGGGCTTTCCCCCTGCAGAAGGGGGTCCCCACATGCATGCATCAAAGAGCTGTGTTTACCCGCTCTGTAAAGCTTATTAAACCAATTAGTGCCTTCTCACAAAGGCGTTTTGGTGTAAATGGGAGCAGGGCTTTCTGACCCATTTGTTCTTTTTTGTTGTTTACTGGTTTGGGGTATGGTTTGCAAATACCGGTCCTGGTTTTACACTCAGTGTTTGTGACTTCTTGGCTTTAGGGAGAGAACAGCTAATGAGAATCCGAGAAGCATCTGCTGTTTAGGTTTGATCCTGCATTTGTGTAGATGGGTTTGGGGGAGTTTAGTGGAGTTACTCTAGGTGTCAGTGATAGCAGGATGAGAATTAGTCCCTTGGCTCTTCTAAATTCAACTTGATTTCATGGAGCCCTCTGTCAGAAGCCATTGAACAAGTCACTTTTGGGTGATAAGTTATCACCCTTCACTTCACACTGATGGTTTTATCAGTGGGAAGCGCAAAGCTGGTTAGACAGCAGAGCCATCCCCAGTTACCCATCAGGAATGCAGTCTTTTCCTTCTCACCCTGTTTCCCCCACCAGTGCATGCAAGCATTGGGATGAGGGAAACTCAGCCACTGGGATGGTGGCTTTAGCCCTTATGGCTCAGTGTAAAGAGACATCAAGGTCATGAACAAGAGCTGAAATCATCCTGCAGGTGCCTGAACACTTTTTGCTCCATCTTCCCGCTCACTGAGGAAAATCAGTATTAAATGCAGAGAATGAGGAAAAACAAAAGAAAAGATTTCTCTATGAATTGGTTTCTGCTTTAATGATTTCTAATAATGGATGTAAAAGCACCTCCTTTGCATTCAGTCCAGAGCCCCACCACCAAAGGAGGAGTTGTTAGCAAGTAGTTAACCCAGTGGTATCAGGAATCTACATTACCAGGCTATGGAAGAATAAAATACAATAGGCACCAAGCTGGGGATGGAAAGAAAAATTGCCTCTCCTCCCTCAATGCAGAGATGTGGTTGTATTTAAGGCAAACCAGGATGGGCGGCATGATGGGGATGGGTGGACTCAGGATGGGATCTATCCTCTCTAGAACCCCCTTGCTCTGCATCAAGTCTGCCTTTGCAAGACTTGAATCTCACCAAAAAACATGGAATTTGTGTTGTAGACAGCCAGAAGGGGTGAGGAAGGAAAAAACAAGACACCGTTCTTCATTTTCCCCGGATGCCAGTTATCTCTGTTCGCTTTTCTCAGCTCCAGACATAGAGAAACTGCTGAGCCAAAACCACAATGATTAACCAGCATCCCACCCATGCTCTCCAACCTTCAGGGAGATTTTCATAGATGTTACAGGGGATGGGATAGATAAGATTAGCAAGAGCAAAGCCAAATTGTTCAGCATCAGAAGCATTTCACAATGCCAAAGCCGGAACCAAGCAGCCACTCGACCCGCCATGCGGGCTGCAGAGAAGACATATGGGATTGATCTAGAGGGAGCCCAGCACCTCCAAACCCTAGAGCTTCACACTATGGGTTTGTTTTCAAACATGACATCCCTTGCTCAGCTGAAACAGCCTCTGCTCTATTTTTAAGTAAAAAAAAAAAAAAAAATTATCCTTTCTTTATAAAAGAAATGGAGAGACCTATTAAAATAAGCTTTACTCCAACTGTTAATGTCAGAAATCCCATCTGCTTTGCAAGAGGCTACGGGTAATTTATCATCCTAGTGTTTAAACAGCTAATAGTTTATTCCACTTGTGCAATCTCTCCCCCAGCATCCCTCATCCCCCCCAAGGAGGAAATCAAGGTGCGGTGTGGTATATTTTGGTCTCTGACAAAAGGAAACCTGTGCGGGCAGGCCTGCCAGCCCATACAGCAAGTTCCAGATGATTTACATCCATGGCTGAAATATGGACAATTCCTGCCACCTCGAGAGCTGCGTGCCTCGAAAAGCCACATCTTGGAAGCAAACTGCAGCCCAACTCCCGGGAATTTCACCTCGAGTGGGAAAAGGTCAGTGCTACCTCCAGCATGACCAAATCAGGAATTAAATCACCGCAGCACCAGGGTTTTGCACAAAAATCCCCCTTTCCCACTCAGCCCAGGAAGCTGCCAGGTTAATAGCAGTTTTATTCAGGGTGGGGAAATAGTCTCCCATGGCTTTTGAAAGCAATTTTGCTCACCAGCCTCACACCGAGCTGTCTTTGTGCCTGGAAGAGGCGTTCCCAAAGGGAAATGAAGTTTGCCAAGCCTCCGGAACGGCTGCGGGCAGGGGAAGGCAGGCGTCGGAATGGCGTGGCACCTCCCGGCAGCACCGAGGGGTATTCATGGGGCTCGCCTTGAGCATCCCAGCCCCACCATTGCCTCCGGGCTACGCCAGCTGTAGGACTGTTCAAACTGGGAGCATCAACAGCCGCATGCTGGTTCCCAGCAGCCCGGGATGCACGGGATCAAACAAGAACTCCTGCTCCAGCGTCACCCCGAGGGTGACGACCCCAAATCCTTTTTCCCCTAATGTCCCTTGCTTCCCATCCTCTCCCCTCTGCTTTTTAACCATGAGCATTTCCAGGAACAGGAGGTCTTGCTATCCCGGCACTTGCTGAGCATAACAGAGACCTCATCTCAGCTGGGAACGCAAATATTTTCTTAACCACCTTGAACTCAGCCCAAATAGGATCTTTATCAAAAACCCAGCGACACATCCCAGAACGGGAGGTCTCCGTTGCAGAGGAGTTATTTTGACATAAACGGGAGGACAGACCAGCCCTTTGGCACGTAATTTCATAGCAAAAGAGGGGTTTGCACCAAGCTTTATGCCAGTCCTAGTGCATTTTGCTGTAGAGGGACCTGGTGAAGCTATCAACAGATCCCCCTGCCCCATCGTCTCTGATGCCCAAGGGCTCACTCTGATGCACGGAGGGAGGCTGTGAGTACCCGAGCTTTACCCAAATCACAGCAGTAACCTTGGGAAGATTAAACCCTCCTTCTTCAGGGCTGCATTGCCCTTTGCTAAAGATCAATTTAAAAATGATAGATCACAGCTTCATCTGCAACGTCAGGGTTGCACGTGCTTCCTCCTCCTCTCAGACCATTCTTGGTGTCAGACTAAGAAAGCCAACAAGCTGACGTGAATTTTTAAAGCATAAAACAACTGAGGCAGGACCTTATTTCTTAGCTGGTCAATTACTGAAAACTAAAATGATCATAGCATGCTCCTCCTATAGCCTCAGCCTTTGACGGTGCTCTCCCACACCTGACCCCCAGCCCCAGCTGATTTCTGTGCCGGCTCCTGCTATGATGATACTTTTCTGCAGCACTCTGGCTCCCAGAGACGTGATATAATTCAAGAGGAATGCACTCCAGGACGAACACCATATGCCAGGCCAGTGAGAAACATTAAGAGGTGCGGCACAGAGAGAGGAAACCTCCTACCCACGATGGACACTTCTTGGGTTAACTGTTAGTAGAGCTGCTCGGCTGTATCATTGTGCCTGGCTGGGAAATGCCACATGCCATGCATGTCCCTGGGATGGCACGTGCCACATCCCCGCCCCAGGAGAGTACAGATTGCAAGGACCCACCAGCGGCTGTCTGGTCCACAAGGGAAAAGCACAACTTCTGTGGATGTACCCCACATCCCCAGTATAGTTTGCTTTCAAGCCCCCCCAGTGGGCTGGCCTGAGCTGCAGAAGGACAATGCTGCATGGATGGACATGGATGGGTTCCCCTGGAAAGGATGAGCTGGGCGGGGGAAGGAAGGAAAAGAGAGGAGGCATGGTGCTGGGGGAAGGCGATACATCCCAGGGTGATGCTTCTGCCTTTCCAGGTGAGACATGGCCCACCAGAGCAAATAGCTCATAGCAGCCCCATCATCCTGGATCTCTAAGGGCTTTCTAGCTCTTTCTCCTTTAAACAGAGGTGACTGCAAACCAACTATCCAAATGCTGCCTCTGACGGCATGCCTTGGTCACCGTGCTCTGCCTGGCTCCAGCAAGAAGAGGAGGCTGGCACCAGCTGAAATCATGCGAAAAGCAGAGGGAAAAGAAATCTGCCCCAGTGGGACTCTGGCTGGGCAACGCCTCCAGCCCTGGCAGAAGGATTTTAAGAGGACTCCATGCTGCTTTAGCTCTCTGAAAGGCAGCAGCTCCCAACCTCCCTTCTCCTAAGAGCCCTGCGGGGCTGCTGGCTTCAATAACGGAGGGCAAAGAAAGGAGGCAACATCAGGCTGGGTGCCCCTCAGCACTGCCCCAGCCGGCCCAGGGCTTCTTTGTGGGCTTTTTATTTATTTTTGTGGTTGGGTTTTTTTTCATGCACAATAATCTCCAGGCCTCTTTGCCTCCTGTGGCTCTCAGCATGCAGCTGCAGACCCTCCACCGAGGAGATAATAAATACAATCCTGGCCGTTATTGTTGCAAACAGCACAGCTGGAGGCTCCTGTCTCGTTCCTCTCCCAGCCTTTCTCCACCCCCCCCACCCCCCAATAATTCTTGCAACGTGACTCTGTGAACAATGAACGCCAGCGAAACTGCTCGGTAGAGCATCAGCCAGGGCTTCAGGAGCTGCCCCCACCCCAGCGAAGCACGCAAGACATTCGCTACGCCCAGTGGGTCTCCTACAAGATTTGGGGAGGATTTGGGGAGGGGAAGGGGGTCTGGGTAAAGCTGATAAAGGGTTTAGCAGCAGGGCATTGTCCCCAACGCGGTTCCCAGTCCAGATGATGCTCTATTGCCCCAGTGATACGGCATTGTGGTATCTCCTCAGGTCTTTGCCTTGCCTCCCTGGCCCAGGATCCTCCCGTCCCTCTTGCCTGGTGCAGGATTTTGGAGAGAAAGGTCATCTAAAGTGGGTTGGGAGAGCCATTTCTCACCGCTGATGTTACCGTGAGTCCCCATTCACATGCCTCAGTTTCCCTCCTGACACCTTTAGGATGACTAACCCCAGAACCGAGAGGTGTTCATTCCTGTGTGGGGATGGGTGTACCATCCCCAGGTTCAAATCCCACCAGTTTAACTGGGAATGGAGCACAAGCCAAGATGCCCCGGTCTCAACCCATGCAGGAGCCCCCAGCAAATGACACCACTGCCACAACTGGTCCAGTCAAATGCCACCACTGTCCTCGTGCACCATGTCCAGCTCTCGCCTTGCCTGGGGACACCAGCCTTGCTTTGCTTTCTGCAAAATGGGCAGCCAGGCTGGGGGACAGGGAAGGGGACATCTGGGGAAGTGGTTGTGGCAGAGAAGCATCCAAGTGCCTCTCAAACCATTTGTTCGTGGACTCTGAAGCACGGCTGCAGTCTTGGTGGCTGCTGACAGCAGGCCTGCCTCTCCAGGGACCTCTGCCCACCCGCACCGCTCAGCTCCTCTGTCTACATCCTCTGCCCATCCCTGTCCCCTTGGTTTTGGTGCAGCTCTGCGGCACTTTCTGCCGTGCCATGGAGATGCCGCAAGTCACCCAGGATGCATAAAACCATCTTCCTTTACCATTTAACCCTTTATTAAGCCACCTCCAACCCAATTTGGCCTGATTTTCTGGCCGGCACAGTAAAACTTCCCAAATGACAGCATCCTCATATGTGCCCCCCTGTATGGGCTGTTCCTTCCCCCAAAGCCAGGGGAGGTCACCATGCACCTTGTTGCAAACACAGGAGATAGGGACATCACCATGGGACATTTGGGGTCAGTCCAGAAGAGCAACGCTCAGACACAAGACTGACCAGGTTAAGAGTTACCCCATGATCCTGTAATCCTCTGAGTTGGAGATCTCTTGCAAAGAGGTTGCAATGCTCCAGTCCTGGGTAGATACAGGGGCTGCACCCTGGGTGGGAACTGAGTTTTGCACCAGGATTAAAGGGCTTTGGAGGAAGGGTGTGTGAAACTTGGCCTCACCATGCCCCCTGCTACAGATATCTCATTCTCAAGGATGGGAGGAAAACAGGCGATTTTGGGGCCAGGGATTTGTCCTCCTGCCCTACTTGGAGAGCTCTGTGCACATTTGTCACTTCAGACGTGACACGGGTTTGACACATCAAAAAAAAAAAAATCACATCTGGTTTGACCCATCTGCCACAGTAGGGCTCTGCCTTGAAGTCTCAGTTTTTCCTGACAAGGGTTATCTTATTCAAAGTAAAAAAAAAATGTCCTTACTTGTCTCCTCACTCCTGGGTTTGAGCTGCCGTGCACGAACCAGAGGAAAGGAGAGGAGTCAGCATCACTGATACATAGACAGCAAAAAAGAAGTAGGAGGGGGGAAAGGGGAAGGAAAAGAAAACCCACAGATGCCAGCATTCAGATATTACACACAGCACATGGCCCTCCGCTCAGCTACAGCAAAGATAAAGTACTTTTTTTCCAGTTTGCCACTGCTCCAACAGGCAGATTTCCAGCCTGGTTAATACAACTCAGGAATGTCCCATGCTAAGGCAGCCAGGTTGGTTTAATCTCTTGCAGCGTCTGCAAGCACGGGGGGAGGCCGGGGCAATTCTCAGAGCATGTATTTCCTTCCCCCCTGCTGCACATCATGAATACTCCAAGAATG
>VYZV01011587.1:100496-119262 GCA_013401275.1 Pandion haliaetus
CCCCCCCCCAGTGAACACAGCTCTGATAAGAGGGGCTGGGGTTCAAGGCAGCAGATACTGGGGACATCAGGAGGACATCACAGTGGTTCCTCTCCACCCTCCCAGTTTCCGAGAGTGGTTTATCTGGGTTATGTGCTCACTCTGCGCCCATGTCTCAGGAGCTGCTTTTTGGGAATCACCATCAGAGTCGGAGAGCTCTGCCAAGGAGGGGACGAGTAGCCCCAGGCAGCCAGACAGAGGGAATCTGTGCTCAGGACTCAGCTGAGCCAAGTGCTTTTTGGGGAAAACCCTGGGAAAATCCCTTAATCTGGGTTGTGATTTTCCATGTAAAGGTGGCAGTGATATCTCCAGACATGAACAGTCTGCTGTAAGGATCCATTCACCCAAGTCTTTGTTCATTTTTATAGTTCTGGGTAGGGGAAGTTGCTAAGATGGAAACTTTTGTTTAGTTTTCCATTTTGTTCATTTTTCCGTGCCTCATGTTAGGCTCTTGCCATGTCAAAGTTGGCCTCGGTAAAGCAAAACGCCAGTTTGAAGCTGGAGGAATTGGGAATTAAACTCTAGCTAAGATAAAGTCCAGCAGTCAGCACTGCCAGGTCTGGTGATTTGAAAGGAAGAACTGAGAAACATGAACCTGGCTTAAAATGTCTGAATTTTGCTAAAGAAAGATCTTTAAATTTTGTTTTATTTATTTGAAGCCTAAAATGAGCATGCTTTGCAGTAGCTGCTGATAGATGGACATGGGAAAATTGTGTAGTCGGAAATTTTGTTGCTCAGATGAAAAAATAATCAACTAAGAGGTGTTCTGGCTTGAACTTCTAATGCTAAGAGAGATTTTAATAAAATTTCCCCAGTTTGATGGAGTTGGCCAAAATCACACTGGGGAGAGGGCTGACAAGTTAATTCTGGGTGATCTGGGGGTAGGGATTAGCCCTGGTGTGATGCTAACACAGAATTAGCCCTGCTGCATGTCCATCTCTGCTTCTTAGCTCCGTCAGCCGTCTCCCACTGAAAGCTGCACTTCTAAAAGTGGGGTGTCCTCCTCCCGGTGCTCTGTCCATGCCCTGCAGAGAAGGATGACAAAGTGCTGCCTCGTGCTGCCATGGTCCACATCTTGACCATGAAACCCTCCGTTGCAAAGTGCCTTGGCTGGACAGTCCACGAAAGGATGCTCCCCCCAGCAGATCAAACCCAGTTAATTACCATGACAACACCAAGGTCATTTTTAGAGGACATTTAGTCTTAAGGTCATGTTTCCCACCATTACTATTTTTATTTCTTTGGCACATGGGAGCACGTTTTCTTAAAGATAAACCAGGGTTTCCCCAGCGCTGTGGGGAACTGAAACCAGTTCCTCATGGGCTGAACCTTCACATGCAAAGCCTGTTTGGACAAATTTCCCCACCTGTCTCAGGCAGTTGTCCCTCCTAAATACAGCAGGGTAGGATGAAAGATGGAAATAGAAAGGGATTTGCTTGAGTTCACGTAGCACCAAATGATGCTAGAATTGGAAAAGTAGATGAGGGCGACTCTGCTAAAATTACTCTGTTTCACCCTGATTTTAAGGTCTAGATATAATATAATTTTGCCAGCACCATGCCGAAACATCAGAAAGCTGAGAGCCACATCACTATGCTGTCCCTCAGCCCAGCTTCTTTCCTCTCTTGCTGTCTCCAGGTGTGAGGGTTGGGTCTGTGTTAATGGCCCATTTCTCCAGCTCCGCTCTGCACCAGCACAGATCAATCTTCAGTTTTCTCTCTGGCCCTGCGGCCCTGAACAGCATCACTCCAAATAGCCCTCACATACTGCTGCTGCAGAGACCCTGACAGGTCTGGGGACCATAAGACATCTCCTCCCAGCGCGGTTCTTCCAGGACCATGCTGAGCCTTCCTCTGACCTTCTGTTCCCAGAAGACACCAGCTCAGTTCCTTGTTTCTCAACATCTGATAACATCATGCCTGGTTTGGCTTGTTAAAATCCAGACAGTTCTTAAGCCAAAGGAAAGATATCTGAGTCACTCTGAGTTTCTCCTGAATAAATTCTAATAGACACATATCAGGCAAAAGGAGTTAAAGAATGAATGAGGATGACATAAGCTGGATTAGTAAAACAAGCTAGTGTTGGAGTTTTGCCCCATATGTTTGAGTCCCTCCCTGAGATCTCATTTCCCTTCCTCTTCTTATGCAATCCCAGGAAAGTAGGTTTCTCATGCACCAGACTGTTGGAAAAAGCCACAAAGCCAGATGGGTGTCTTGCAATCCCCAACACTGATCTTCTTCTCCCCATGTCTCCCACCCTGGGTATTCCTGCAGAGGAAGGAGCCTTCCCTTTCTGTTGTCCAAGGGATTGCTCATGATCTCTCTCCTTTGTGGCTGAGATAGAGCAGATGTCTTAGGAAGTTGTCCAAGCTCCACTGCATTTGATGGGATTTCTCAGAAGGAAGCACCCACAGCAGCAGCCAGCACAATTACTTGTGGAAGGGTTTAGTTATTGCAAGAAGTTAGGAAAAAAGCTGCCCACGGTAATAGCAAACAACCACCACCGGTTCCCAGTGGGAAAATGTGAAAGAGGTAGGTCGATCTCTCTGCTCTGGGAATGTTTCCCATCCTTGTGGGAGTCCTGTAGTAAGTCAGAACAAGAAGTAGAGATATTTTGAACTCCTGTAACAAGCAAGACATAAAAAAACCCCCACCTGCAGCAGTGCCCATGGCATTCAGGGGAGCCTGGCAATCTTGGAAACGCATCACACCCTACTGTATACAACCTTGATCAAAAATACAGGTTGTTCAGTAGGTCCATCCTCACCCTTTGTCACTGGACCACATCTTATGGATGGAAGCCCACTCATTAGTGATTGACTGCAGTCAACTCACTTGGTCTGCATTGACCAATGGACTTGTATGGAAAACTGTCACCTCTTTGCTCACCGTGTTGCTTACATCTTTCTTGACTGAGGGCCTGTAGGAGAAATACACAAAGAATATTTGGGAAAGGAGGCAGAACTCAGCTCCTCCCGGTGGAAGCCCCATGGCTGTCAGCGAGGGTCAAGGTTCCTCTTGTTCATTCTTCCTGCCTGGCCGCATGAATTTTGCTCTCCTTAGTGCCTGGTGACCCAGCTTGAGCAAAAGGGACAGAGGAGAGCCCCTTCCTCACTGTTTATTGCCTGTCCCTGCTGTCCACTCACCCCAGTTGCTCTATAGCCTGGTGGGTTTGACACTGTTTTGGCTAGTGGGAACTATGGATTTTGGCTCCCTTGGGCTGAGGAGGCCTTCTTTTCTGCATGTTGACCAAAATTCAGCAGCAGGAAGGGAGGGAAGCTTCCTCCCCTTGCTATTCAGTAGCCTAATTCACAGAATATCATGCAGGAGTACTGAGTCTGCTATGGGATTGCCTGGGTCCTATCCACTGAGGGGGAAAAGAAGGGTCTCTTTCAGGTCCACTGTATCACCCCTAGATTCTTTCTCTCCACGGACAGCAGAGGAGGCCTGCGCACTTATGATAGTTTTATCACTACACTGGGGCCAAGCATCTACTTTTCAGGTATTGAGGAGCCTAAATAGCCTGCCCAAGGGACATGTGGGCTTTTGTCCATCTGGCTGTATTAGCTGTTCCTGGCAAGCGGGTGGTTGTTTCCCAGCAAGCTGCCCACTGGACTGTTTGTTTCATTTCTATATATGTTGAGTCTCTCATTGCGGATATTGACTTCCCTTTGACATCAGCCAATATTTAGCTCTTGAGTTAATAAATATTGAGATTTACTTGGATGAAATCAATGTGTCCTAAGCTCTTTCTGCTATCATTCATGGTTAAGCCCTGGGGCCAACGGGTAGGAAAACCCTGTCATGCTTTCAAGACCTGTTTCTGCAATGGTATTTGTAGATTGAGTTCATTCTGTTCATGAAAGGTCACATCCTCAGCTGTGTTGAATGCTACCTGGAGTCATCATGGTTCATAAGACCACACAAGGAAGGAAGTAAAGCACAGTGATTTTTTTTTTTTCTTCTCAGTTTTGTTTGAACAGCTTCACATTGGCATCAGCAGATCAATTTGTAGATTGAAGGGATGTTGGCATTTTTCTAACGCCATGTTGGGGTTTCTACTCAGTTCCATGCCTTTGGCTCCTGAAATCCTCAGCTATTGCTTCATCTCTATTTCCCATATAAACTGGATGGAATCAGAATCCCTTTGATAAGGTGGAAATCTTTGAAAATCAAAGCCAGACCACGTGGCCCATATTTACCCTGTCAATCCATACTGAAAGAGTCTGTGGGGTGTATTCAGGGAGCCAGCACCCTACTTGGATGCTGCAAGCTACTTTGATCATCTCATCCCCCAAACCAATATTGAAGCGTGGGTTGAGGTCCTTTATCCAGACAATCAGAGACTTGAAAATCCTCTTGGAGGACAGTCTGGAAAATAAGACTAATTTACATTGACAAGGTGAGAACTAAGGAGGAATAAGGTAAGAGCTGTGTACCATGCATACAGACTACAGAGACAGCTCTCAAGATGCAAACTCAAAGAATAATTTAAGCTGGAAGGGACCTCTGGAGGTCTTTGGTCCAGAACTCCAAAGTTATGTCCAACTTTCATCCCAGAAAGCTCTTAAACACTCACTTAACATTTTGCATTTGCTAAAGCTCCATTGACTTCACTTCCACAGAGGACTGTGATTTTCACTAAACGCCTGTGGCCTTGTTAAATGTGGGGGTACAGGTGCGTTGCTGAAACAAGCCCTGCAGAGACACGTGTTTTGGGAAAAAATGAAACAATAGGTGATATTTAGGTATTTTTAAAATGCTGTTCTTGAACAAAGCTGTTGACACACTTTTCTTGCTCCCTAAGTAATGAAACCTGGTTTCCTAGTCCCCTGCACATTTGCAACCTGCAGTACTCCCAGTTCCTCCCAGTGTCCTCTACCATTTTGGTCAGGAAAGGGCAACCTACAGTATTGCTAGTAGGGCCCTGAGGTACCAGCTGGTGGACCAGTAGGCATTTGCTGACTGATCAGTTGGCTGCTGCCTTGTAGAATGAGTAAGGAATTGCCTTTCCATTAGTGGGCCCATTAACATAGATTAATTGGCATTTAATTCTCCTTTAACTTGCTTTTAATTCTCATTTCCCTGGTTGCTGATATTAATGAAACTTGTAAGAACTTCCTACCCCCCGCAGAGTGGCAAAGACCCTTTTCTGAAAGTGGGGTGATACTGGCCAACAGTCTTAAAAGTGTTAATGCTTAACAGCTAGGCAAAAGACCACATAGGAATAATTTTGTTCAGGAACCAGGCTAGAAGAGCAAAATAACTCCAGTCCCAATAAAAGGCAGCTTTTTATCCATTCTGCTTTTCTCAGTCTAAGATAAAATAGTTATGAAAGTTTTTTCCTTCTTTTAATTTGAAAGATAAAATTCACCTATGCACTGAAGCCTTGGAAGCAAGTTTTTAGCCCAAAGCACAAAATCATTACTCGATGAAGTTAGCCTTTGAGCATCCAAATTTCGATAGAAAACATTGACTTGGGGTGGTTTTGCTTGTCACTTGAGAAGATTAAGCACCATGCAGTGGGAAATAAAGACAACAGGAGGCCAAATACTGGGAAAATCTTTCAACTGGTGGAATTGCCTGCCGAGGGAAGCAAGGGATGCCCTTGTTGCTGATACGTTTAAAGCTAGATTAGGACAAGAATGAAACCAGCTACTGTCTAAAATCTAGATCCTGTTTCTTGTAATCTTAATGAAAATACTCTGACTGCAGAGGGTACAGCACAGTCTTCTCCCTTATCTGTTTGCTAATCACTCCCTCCCTCCTCTGAAGCTACCTATAATGTCCATTGCTATGGTAACCGAGCACGGTATGTATCACAGACAAGACGACATATGCATCTTTTCCTGCTTTCATAGCTCCTCTGTTTAGGCTGCAGTCTTCCCTGATTGCAGATTCGCCCAAAGGACGTATGTACGCTGACTTCATGGGTTTGCATCTCCTTGCAGGCAGCTGCCACGCTCACCCGCTGAACCGCTGGCGCCGTGAAGCCTGGTGGGTTGTCATTCAAACCAGCTTCGCATGGACCATAAATCTGTGATGCGTTCCTCTGAGGTTTAATTACATGTATTTTTAACTGAGTGGCAAGAAAATATTTTGAAAGAAACAGTGTTCATTGAGCTTAAAGTATAATTACCCAATAGCTAAACATGCCTAGAGAAATGGGAGTTATTGCATTCTTGGCTTTGTCAGGCAGGTCAGTCATTAAAGTTTAACAAATGAAGCCAATATTTTATCTCAGCAAGTTTGCACCAGCGGACGTTGATCCATTGGCTGTTTGTTCATGCTCCAAAATACATAGCCATCAATACTGAGAAGCCTTGTGAACCCAAGGACGGGGTCATAATGAAACAAGCAGACAGTTGTCAGCAATGCTTAGAAGATTTACATCATCTTACAAAGAGTTAGCTGCAGAGAAAGCTCAAGATTTCATGGTAAAGGCAGAAGCTGGTCTTCTCCATCACAGAAGGATGTGTGGAGTGGTATTAGCTGCTAACACAGACTGTCTGTGGAGTCCCTCACAGCTGTCTTGGAGTCCCTTAACAACAAGTAGACTTTATTTCTACTGCAAGAGATAAGAGCACCAGAAACCTTTGCTGAGATGATAGCTGGATTAGTAAAAGATGGTGCCTTCTGCAAAGAGCTTATGTCTCGGTGGGGACAGGCACACACAGCTTTAGATGGGAAGAGGGCACAGAGAGGGAAAGGGACTTGCTGAAGTCATTATCCTGACATCAACCTGACTTCACACCAACCTTGGCCAGGGTCACCTGAAGAAGTCCAGCCATAAGATGCTGGTTCCATAATGTTGTGCAGCAAACAAAGGTCCTCTCGTTTCCCCTCCTGAACGCTGAGCTTGATGTGTTGCCTTCCTTTTATTCACCCTCTCCCCCTCAAGAAGTAAACATGAAGGTTGAAGGAGCGAGCCTTGCTTGGCCTTGCCTTGCCAAACAGAAGCTGAATGAAAATACAGTTGCTCTACCTAAATGCATGGGGATGTAAACACTGGAGATGGAAAAGAGCTAGTTAAGCTGAAAGCTGCCTCTGGAAAATGAACAACTGGATATGATGGGGCAGAAATGTATTATAGTTGGAAATGCAATGTTTTCTGTCTCAAGTTGTGAGATAGAGCTAGCAAGGCATAGATATAATTGTCCAGAAGGCTTTGCTAATTCTTTGAGAAATTTTGTATTTCCTATCTGTGGGCAAAACTGTATCTATTTGGTGGGTTTCAGCTCCCTCCTTTACCCCTCTTTTACTCCTACTCTACTCTCCTGCCTGCAGCAAAACTCCCCAGGAGCTCACTTCCCACCCAAATCCCAAATCAACCTCGAGCCCTGTGGTTTCCTCTGAAGCACACTGATGACTCAGAGCGTGCCAGGGAGCTACGCAGCAAAGAGCGGGCTCCACGGGAGAGAAAAGCTGCATTTTTCTTACGGGAGTAATGAAGTTGCCTGAGTTACCCCGAGATAAAAAGGCGAGGATAAAAAGGCAGCTCCATTTTACTGGGAGATATGTTTGCAGGAATCAGCACTGTGCTTCAACATAAAAACACCTCAAGTGCCTCTTTGCTGGGCTACTGGGGCTTGTGCATATTATTCCGGCTAAGGTAGAAACACACGTGTGTGTGGGCTAGCTGTAATAAGGCTGTATTCCCAACAGAGCTGTCTCTCTCGGCAGATTATTTTTTCCCTTGAATGATGCAAAGATTTTCTGCTATCTTCACCTATAACCTCCTCCCACAGAGTGTTTTGGTGAGGCTGCTGGACTCTATTGTCCAAATTGTTTATGGTTTTGGACATTATTGTGGGTGAATGAGTGAATAGCTGAGACCTGGGCTTCCCAGGGGAAGCCTGCTTTTTCCAAGCTCAAGGAAATGTAATTACCCTCAAGCCCCTCTGTTGGCCAACAGTGATGTGCTGTTGGCCAACAGCACATGGAGGGGAGAAGGCAGAGAGGAGAAGTGATGCAAAAACCTAATTTCATAGAAAAACAGGCTAAACACACAGATTTCTTAGGAGCAAGGAGAAGCTCTGACTTATGTGGTGAGACCACCTCAGCAGGAGAGGTGTCCCTAGCAGTTTCTTGCTTTCTCTGTTCTTTTTGTCTTTTGAACAGTGTGATGAGGTTGAAAGGCCTCAGATGGACCACATCTTCCTGGAGGCCCATTTTCTGATCATTCCCTGATTGTAAATTGATTTTTTTCTCATTTTAAATGGAGATAGCCTGTGCTATCACAGTACGCGGCTCCCAAGTCTGGTGGCAAAGGGTTCTGTCTCATTCTTCCTCCCAGTGTGGGTAAGCCATGGCTGGGACAGCCTGGGGTTTCTTCCCAAGCATGTGTCATTTCCTGGTGTCAATCATGAGAAAAAATAGCTATACTGGCACTTTGTAAGCATTATTAAGTGATAGCTGGAGCCTTGGTGCTGCAGCTCCTAGGAGGGTGTGAATATGTGGGTTCACACAGATAGAGTCCAATCAGAATGATGCATGAAAAAATATTTTTTAAACTCATTCAGGTGGAGTTTCTTGAATGCCTGGAAAAGTGTTAATGTTGCCCTTGTAGACAACACAGGTAAGCAAGTGCCAAAGGATGGGCAGAGCAGACAGATACTTCTCTGGGTCTTTATAAACGCTGGGGTTTAGTCCCTTTCCTCTGTCCACGCTCACCCAATAACCCAGGTCACTCATAGGAGCTGGAGTGCATAATTGCTAGTGATTGATGGCCTCTTGACTAAGCCACACTGATCAAGCCTGAATATATTTCTTTGGTCTTCTGGATCACTTGCTTCCTGTCTTACCTCCACCATCTTTCAGCTGTTCCAGTTTGATCCTTGATTCTCCTCTTCTCTTGACCTGAGTCCTCCCCCCTTCTCTATTAATCTTAAAATTACTCTGCTTTACATCTCCTTTGGCCCAAAGACATCCATAGTTCTCCACTGAAGGCCGGTGATCCTGTTGCCCAGGGCAATGCTGTAGGTATCTCAGACTGATCCAGCTCCATGAAGACACCCTTAGTCTCTGAGGCTGTGACTTTCAATGCAACAGCATTACCGAAGGAATATGTCCTTAAAAACTCCTTCTGGAGGAAGTCCTCAAGTATGCTTATGCTGCCTGAGAAATACAAATTAATCTTTTTGTTCCCTTCCTGCATTTTTGTCTCTCCAATTGCTGTCCCTACCCCTGCACCAGCCACTTCAGTTTTTATTGGAAGTTTGTGTTAACAAAAGTATTTTTACTGTGTGTGAAGACCATCATCACCAATTCTGATATGTCTGCCAATTGCTTGGTGGCATTTGCATAAGATAAGGATCTTAAGGGTATAACACCCATTGCCATGAGATTCATCTCAGCTTGGGTTGTTACTACACTGTATGGGAAGATGACGAAACATTAACAGTTACTCTGTGCAGCCTTCTGACTTGAAGTTACTTAACTTTCTCCCTGCTCTTACTGCTCCACATAGCAATTGTAGTTACAATGCTTTTAGCTGGAACATGTCCGATTTTGTAACTTTCCATGGTGCTTCTCTCAAAAAAATAAAAAATATCCTCAAAAGCACCCTTAATCGCTATCCTCACCCTTTTTCTACTCATAGTCAAAGCACAGACATTTGATCTAACCCACTCCCACACTTTAGCATTTTCCACCCATTGCTTCCTATGTAATTTACTTTAATCAG
This sequence comes from Pandion haliaetus, assembly GCA_013401275.1. Classification (NCBI taxonomy): domain Eukaryota; kingdom Metazoa; phylum Chordata; class Aves; order Accipitriformes; family Pandionidae; genus Pandion; species Pandion haliaetus. The sequence goes on from VYZV01011587.1 coordinate 110,220, forward strand.
ACAACAGTTACTTCTATTGTGATTTTTCCCACTGCCCTATAATGTACGTTTTTATAGTTTCACTGGTGGAAGTAACATGCATTATTTTTGACCAGTCATTTGACACCTCCTCTTTTCCTTAGGCATGGGGTGATCTCTAACAGTTCTGGGACATATGCTGCTAAAAGGATGGAAGGGACTGTTGCTGCTATATAGTCCTTTCTATTTCATTATCTGACATTGTCTCAGAGTTGATGGCTTTTTTGTCTTGCGAGCTATGCTCTTGATCTTGGTCTGGCGTGATTGTATTCAGGTAGATGAGAGTGTTCAGCCAAATACTCTTTCCACGGCTCCACCTTCTCATTCATGTTTGCTCTCAGGCCACCAGGACTCCTCTTGGTGCTCCTAGCACTGGCACACGCTTGTTCCCATCGAACCCAATCTTTTTCTGTCTCAATTTCACACCTTGTTTTCCTGCTGCTTCTCTATACCCTCAAAAGGTTTACTTGCCTTTGGAAATTTTCCTCTGCTTTGTTTTGTGCTTTTATTTCCACTATCCCATAATCCTTGGCTCTGTTTGCTTTTTCCCCTCTAATGCTCTTGTTTTGATGTTTGTCCAGCTTCTCCTTGTTTGCTTAGGCCTCCCAATAAGTTCCCTACTGTGTTCTCTATTGCTTCCTTAAATATTTCCCATCTGGTCTCTACTGAGATTTCTTTATCATCCCAGATTAATGGCCTGAAACACTCTCCAGGCATTGCCTCCTCTGTCTCTCTCAAAGACTTGTCTTTTAACTTTTCAGGATCAAATTTAGCTCCAGTGTCACCCATCTTTCCCTTCGGCTTTAATGTGTTTGTCATCTTTTCAATAAGTAATTCATGATCGCTGCTGCCCTTCAGCATTGCTATAGACTTTCACAGCCAGCAGTGACTCTGTTGTGCCTTTTGCAGACAATCATGTGGCCCATCTGTTTTTGTGTGTGACCAGCTGGTGACCCCTTATAAATCCATGAGGGAGCCAAACACCACCGGTGATCAGACTATACACCTCACAGCAACTACTCAACTTCTCACCAGTTCAACTCCTCCCAGTCCCACGTGGCCCAGCATATTCTTTTGCTTGTTATTTCTGCTTTCATCCTCTATGTTCCCAGCTTTCACCTTCACAACTCCCTCATAAGCTGGGGCCTTGTTTCAGACACCATATTGATAAAATTTATATTTTCCCTTCTCTGCAACTTGTTTTGGTGCATAACAGCAAATCACAGCTAGGCAGAGATTACTGCAGACTGCAGTAAATATTGCTGTGATGATCCTCTCAGGCACTAGTTTCCTGTTGTTCACAAAAGTCCTTATTCCTTTTACACATGGAGGCAATATTACTTGTCTATGGGAAAAAAAAAAAGGCATAATATCAAAATTACCTGTGCCTCCAGGATGTCTCCAGTTTGGCAGCTGTGGATGCATAGCTCAGCTGTGCTGCTCACTGCTCTGGGGTGAGAGGGAGGTCCAGGACCCCATCTCAGAAGCTGCGTGGTGTGTTCAGCCATTCTCCAACCTTCATGACCATTTCCATGTGTTTGGGTCATCAGTCAGATTGAATTGCAAAACCCTTCGTACAACAAGTTCTGGATATAATGACTGGTTATGCCTGTCTGGTTTATGGGAAAACCTCGCCATCCTTTGCAGGATTCGTTGGCATGGGTATCAGTGCCACCTTCATATCTTGCCTTCCACAACTGAAGTTTGGACTGCTTTGACTTCAAATCTTGAGTTTTCCTCTGCCTACATAGACTGCCCAGACAAGGTGAAGTGAACTACTTCAGTAGGAAATGAAACTTTTTTTTTTTTTGCCTTAGACAAATTCATGGCATTTTATTTAGTAATATTTGATGTGACATTTCCGGGTCATTCCCATCCATCACCTAAATATGGAGCTGCAAAGAGTCTGTATCCTGGCAAAGGAGCAACCTGTCTTCCTTTAATTTTTAGGATATGTGGTAAGATGTTTATTAAAATACTCTGAAGTAGAAAACACAGTGAACAGAGAGGACATAAAAGGATGGGATTCAGTTTGAAATTAAGTTACCTACATTTAGGTGTCTGCATGTGAGCTATGCATCTAAGCTGCCACAGCAGTGAATAGAAATGCAGTTGTGAGATGCTGGCTGGGCTTTCCTGCTGCCCTACAGCTGCCACTCCCTTAGGGCACAGGAGTGAACAGGTCTTGTGTCATATCATCCGGCACCATGTGGACGTGTCAGATACCCAATGCCACCTCAAAAGGCAGTTGGTGTTTTCATTTGCGCTAGCTGAGCCTGTAGTCAACACCATCAATGTAGTCCAGATTCAGCTAAGCAAACACAGGTGTTGGGGTTTAGAGGTAACAGGATCCCTTTGCAGCCCCATCAACTGTGCAGACAAAATCTTGGCCAGTTGTGGTGCAGTCTCGGACGCCCGTGGAGATACTTATGCTTATATGCCTCACCAAGGTGCAAGAGGGAAGTCAGCTACCTCAAGCAATGATGTCATCAGCTTAAAGTAACCCTCTTCTGTTACCACCTCAAAACATCCAGAGTTTGGATTAAAAATGGACACTCAATGCAATTTTTTAGTAGTTCATTGTAGAATCCTCCCAGAAACAGCCAAGCCCAAATCACCATTGCATTCCTCTCAGCTTTGCGACTTAAGCCACTGCAAAATAGTAAGAGATATGGCCCTAATGGTGGTCTTTGATACTCACTTTGTGGGGTGCAAATGAGTAAGTCCAGGGCAATTCTCAAAGAACTTCACTGGGAATTTCCTACTAGCCACAACGGGTACCCCGCAGACAGACACCATTTGGGATCCCAGACTGTAGGGTTCAAAAATGCACAGCAAACTAGAAACAGTAGTGATCCCTAATGGCATTTCTGAGCAACTGGAGCATACCTGAAAACACTGTATGGAGGGAAGAGTTGAAATGTGATGAGCAGAGCAGCTTGGTCCATGTTTCATCACATTCAGTGCAGAAAAAGCGACATGTAACTGGCGTTTCTCGACAGAAATACATCTAAGGTGAGTGGTGCAAATGTAGATCAGCTGTGATCTTTCTGTGATCACGGAGTTCATTCCCTTCTGTGAGCCATTAATGTCAATGTGTATATTGATTGCATATCACCTTCCCTTCTTAACAGCTAAAATATACAGCACAGCTGGGCCTAACCAGGGCTGGAATAGGACAGTGAAGGACAAAATCATCTGTAACTGGTATTTTTTCTTAACCAGCCATAGCCAAAGTCCCAACAGCGATTCAGAGATCCCAGGGCTGGAAGGCAGCAGCATGATCATCTAAGTTGTCCTGCTGCATCATTAAAGCAACAAAATTTTACTCACTATGAAGTCCACTGATATGGGACTGACTATGCCAGAGCACATCTTCTCAGGAGACCCCTACTCTTGACTCACAGCCTCTTGCAGGAACAGTCAATACCTAAATAGATATATACACTTAGTTACGAGAGAAACTGATAGACAGTTCTCCAAAAAATATAGCTCAGAGTCTGCATTTAGGAAAATCAATGGAATGTATCAAATTGCCAAAGCTACTCTGCAGGACATAATGATCAGTAAACCCATGGTCAGCCCAGAGAGCTGCCAACACATGATTTCTTCTTCTGGTAATTTTCTTGATTGTTCTTTTCTGTTTATGCCTTCAGGGGTGGCTTGAGCTTCTGAGTGACACCTTGCACAGCCAAGATACAGATGCATTCATTGGCTTAGGCTGCGAGATGGAACAGACCAGACCATGGTTTGCTTAGACTTCCTCTTCCCCAGGCCAAGTTTTCTCTGATGAAACTGAGATATTCTTCTAGATAGATTCACATCCTGTGACAGTGTTTTAAGCAGACTTTTTTCTCCTGAGCTGCAGTTTGCAGACTCTAAGACTGAACCATCCCAACAGATGCAGGAGAGAACTGAAGGTAGTGATGGCATCTAGACCATTGGGGCTCCCATATTCAAAGCACTGGCCCACAGACTTCAATACCCAGAGGATGCCTAATTAAATTACAGCAAGTATTATTGAGAGCCACACCATAGTTCGGCACTACTTGATGCTATGCTGTGATGGCGAGTAGAAGAAGGTTCATGGTTTCCACTGGAAGTGACTTCAGTGACACTTTCCTCTTCCTTTTCCCATCAAAACACATTAAAAGTCATAAAGCTTAGCACTCACAGGAGAGGTTTTCCAGGCTGCCTGTGGGCACCTGCATGTGTGTTTCCTATTAAAACAGACCTCTAAATACAAAGGCCACTCGGAAAATCCCAGCTCTTTGCAGAAATGCAAAGCAAGCAGTCTGAAGTCATACAGGGAATTTCTTTCTCTGGGATTTGAGCACTTAAGCCTCCTATCTCAGTCTCAGAGCCCCTAGAACTGGTCCACATTTCTATGCATTAAACCACCGGGCCAAATCTTGTCCCAGCATCAAGTTCAGCCTATTCTGACTTGGGATCCTACTAGTCATTAGAAGACTAAAGTCATTAAATAACTGTGAAGGCACGTAAGAGAGATGCTTTCCCCATTCTGTGCTGTTACCAGTAGGTCACCCATCTGTCTATGCGGTGCCACCACCAGTGCAACATGGGGAGGGTCTCCAGGTGGTATAAGATGAGAGGAGGAGGCTATGGCATGAAAAGTCTGAGAGACCAGAACTTGCTTTTCCATTGGATCTATTGCAGCCAGAATTGTCATTCTGCACAAACTGCAACCCCTGCTCTAACTCCCTCCAGCTTTAGGGGCAGAGGTGGAATGAGGAAGACGGATTACAGATTTCGAAACAGGATATCAGCTTTCTTATAGTGACAGATTTTAAAACTGGAGAGGCATTAAATATCACCTTTCTTGACTTCCCCTGGGGCCCAGAAATTCCCATGCTTTGAGGGGAGCTGGTTACCAGCACCTAGGATGCTGTTGCATTGACAAACAAGTAGACATGGCAAATGCATTTTAGAAATAGGCATGAAATCTCAGCAGTGACTGAACAACAACTTCCTTCGTCTCTCAACCTCCCCCCAAATGCTTATACAATTGAAAATGAAATTGCACCTCTGGGCTGAGCTGCAGCCGTGCTCCTCAGAGGCCCTTTCAATCCAATTGGCAAAGGATGGGGTTTGGCAAGGCTTAGTCAGCTCGTGTTTGCAAAACACTTTGGAAATGAAAACTGCTGTGCAGCACTGAGTCATGCAGCTGTGACTATGGAAAAGTGAAGTCTGTGGAGCCTAGAAATACATCTGGATCCCTTCTGGAGAGCAACTGGGATCTGTGGGTTAAGTGTAGAGTTCATATTAGCAACAATAACTCAGGATAGAGCACTGGGGACCTCAGCGCTACAGACTGCTCTAGGAAAAGTGAAGTCTTGAGTGTTTTTGCAGGCAGAGTGGCCTGTTTGGGACTGACAGGCATTGCACTTTGGACATGTATTCTGCTCCCCAGTACAATGACAAAAGTCTGGCAGGAGGGAAGCGCTGCTGCTCTGGATTAATGCTAACCTTGGATAAAGAAGGGAATGAACCTAGACAGCAAAACCGGGCATTTAACCAGAGAGAAACATGACCAAATAATGTTTTCCTATCCAGGACAGCTCTCATTGTCAGTCCTGGGCACCTGTATTGCCTGACTACCATAGTAACTGGTGCCCTCCCTACCCCCTGTGCCCATTGCTGTGTTGGTGATGACTCCCATCTGATGGGTGAGGAACTGGGGCAAAAAGGCCATTTTCAGAACCCCTTTTCTCATGCTTCTGTTCAAGGAGTGTGGAGCCATTCAGCCATTCCAGGACTCACAACAGCCCATAGTAATTGAATGCTGTAGGTGCCTCTCTTGGATACCTTTTCCATTTCTTCCAAAGGACCTGACCCAAATATGCTATAAGGCACTGGATTTGAATCTGCCTTTTAGGGGATCTGAAGGTCTGTCCCTCCTGCTTTTCTTCCAGTTATGCAGTTATCCATTTAAGTTTCTTTTCTTCCAGTTATCTTTTTTTTTGAGAGAGAGAGAGAGAAAGAAAGGCCAACCAGGGGAAAAAGAAGTAGATGCTTCTGTCAAAACCCACTTGCTTTCTCTATTTTACTTTGGTATTGCAAGCAGATCCAAGAGAACCTCCATCTGCAATATCAATTTGGGTTGTTCCTTCCCTCTGTCTGCAGGGAGAGGTCTCTGTCAGCCAAACAATTATTCTTGGAATAATAAAAACTTGCAGCTGGAACCAAGAGCCTGGCTGATGCAAACAATAAAACCATGGGAAGGTACACAGAAAGAAGAGATCGCTTTGGCTTGCCAGGCTCAGAAATCTTCCTGTCTGTGTGGCTGCTTGCTTTCACCTCCCCTGCAGATCAAACCCTTCAAAATTAATCCAACTGCTGACATGGAATAAAACCAGAGCATATGGAAGGAAATCTCTACCTGAAATAGCAGTGATACCTTTAGCAAGAGGGGAAAGTAGGCAGCCTGCAGCTTACAGCCCACATGTAACAGCTTGTGTAAGGAGGGAGGAATCGAAACAGAAACCAGAAAGAAGATACCACCCTGTATTACTCTGCAGATATGGGGATTCCTAAGTTTTGGTGTGAATAATGCAGTGAATAATATTACAGCAGGTGCTGTCATAGCAGGACTGCATAAAAACAACAAACTGGGATGTCTTCAGGATGCATTTAAGCCTAAAATTCCCTTAAACATGGGCTTAAGTCCATTCCCTGCTCAGCAAATCGATGTACGCAATGTGTGCAATCACCTGATCTCCAAATCCTTTTTACTCCTAAAGGTCTCAAGGGCTTTGCAAGCATTAACATGATAAAACATGACACATTGACACATGCATAAAGTACAATACAGGGGCTACCAGCTAAAATACACTAACAACCTGTGATCTCAAGGTGTGCTGTCATCTCAGCTACTCTCTAAAGCTGATGGAGATGACAGCTCATGAACCACATGGCAGAAGATCTCCTTCAACTCTGGAGCACCAGGGTGTGGCCAGGAGACTCTGGCTGGGGTTTAGGGAATGATAGATGAGCCTAAGAGGATTAGATATCGCATGTCTGACTGCACTTAGGCTCTGACCTTCATAAACAGAGCAGAGAGAGGGTCTTAAATTTAACGATGCCCAAAGCTCAGTGTAGATTCTGGTTAAGATTTTGATCCGAAGTGTGCTGTGAATCCTCATCACGAAAAGGTGTCCAACTGACCAGGAAAATGCTTTATTTTTCATCCACTCTTCAACATTTTCCAAACTGGCGGGGCAAGCTGTCCCTTCCCTCTTGTCACTCTCTTTGGAGCCAGAAGCCCTTGGAGGCTGCTTGATGGTTAAGTGTTTCGAGCCGCAGGGATGCTGGCTGCCATGCTGTGTGTCCGAGGCAGCCAGCCCGCTGCAGGGCTTGGCAGAGGAGCCAGATTCCTTGGCCTGGCCCTTGACCACAAGTTCATCTTCGCATACCAGGAGCAGTAATACTGCTCCCGGCTTTTCACAGAGCCAGAGCTGCCTCTAGACACCAAATCAGGAATAAAGGAGGAACAGTCACACATACTTTGTTTGCAAGACAAATGCAAACAAAGATGTTTTGTTTTTGAAACCACAAAATTCTGCAGTTTACAAAGAATTCCCTGCGTGTCCCCTAACACTCCCTCTCCTCTTCTCTTCTTACCTCCTCCCTGGCTCATCATGTGCTTTTCCCTGTCCTAATGACCTACCCTCATTATGCCGCAGGGAAAAAAGCAGGAGCAAAACATATCCCCACCAAAAGCCCACCACCCTGTAGGCAAGCCAGATGTGTACATTGGCTTTTTGGGGACATGCATGGAGAAAAGCCCAGGTGGGCAGGGGTTATACATTATTCAACCAGTGGTGTAAAGCATCTCTTAAACCACTGTGTGCTAGAGAGGGCTAAAAGAGGTTTAGCTCTTCAAATCCTCTCTCTCCCTACTGCATCCCAGTGCTGACAGCATTGACACCATTACTGTCCTCCACCTTCTCCATCCTTTGCTCCAGATTTAGGAAGAGGTGGGAAGATCTGAGATGGGAAAAACTGCAATGCCAACAGGACAGCATAAGAGAGGAGAGGGAGATTCTCTAGGTTGGGAGGGTAGCTGCTAGAAGGTCTCTCTGGTGGTTTCCATCCCTCCATGCAGCCCTAAGTGGTGGCTAAGTGAGAACTGCATCCCACTCCAAAACCAAGCTGCAAAACCAAGCACTGCTTACAGACAGAGCCTGGCCAGAGCCCGGATCCCTCACACTTGGGCACCTCAGTGCCTCCTCAGCTCTATTTCCAAGTTTGGTGCAGCTCTCTGCACACACACATTGGGTCACATCTTCCCTCGCTAATTCCTCCAAGTGCTATTGCTCAGTAAGAGAAAGAAAAATAAGCCGGTGTTCATCTTTCCTCCCTACACCCTGCCTTGACCCCTCTCATGCACCAGTCCTTGCTGTTTCCAATACTCCAAACAATGTGTGTCTTTTACCCCAGCACCTCTATGTAAACTGGTACCAATCCCAGCAAGCTGTTTCTCTTGCTCAAGGAGTTTAGTTTGCCAAACTGAAATTTGACAAATTCAGACTAGAAAGAAATAGAAAAAGCAGTGGAAATTCCCTAGGGAACAAGATCGCAGCGAGGCGCTCCTCCAGCACAAGACTGGAGGACTTCCCACCAGACACAGCTTCATCCAACCAATAGCAATAAGTTTGGTTTATGACCTCGGGTAAAGTCTCCCAGGAATCTATATGATGTTGAGGACCGGCACATGCTCTCTGTAAAATTCTCCATACTCTGTAGGTCGATTTTACCCAACAAAAACCTATCAAGAAGTGAAGAAAATTAAATCTCGAAATTAATTAATTAATTGAGTCTCAATATCAAAGCCCTGAACCTGATCACAGAAAGCATTTTAACCCTGTCAACCCTTCCACAGCCTCTAGGAAACTCACTGGGAACCTCTCCATTGCCACTGAATTTATGGGGAAGGTATTCAGTTACTGCAAGGACAGCACAGATGATATGTAGACACAGAGGTAGATGGAGGGATGGGGGGGGG
>VYZV01011587.1:119274-213440 GCA_013401275.1 Pandion haliaetus
GTCGTGATGTCATTTGTATGTGACTGCAGAAACCAGGCTCTGAATAATACAAGTTCAAAAGACTTCACTGATCTATACAGCTCCACATGTGTAGAAGCGTTACGAGAAAGACTGGAAACTTCTTACACCAGGGTCTTGTTTTTCTTTATAGAATATATAGGTAAATCTTAAATTCTTAAATATGAGAAGAGCCATGGTTTGTCCTTTCCAGCCCAAGAGGAAAGCTGTCTTGTTTGGGCAGTGGAACAGACTCAAATACCTGAGCTGAAAACATGCACCACCAATTGCTGGAGCAGGTGTAGGATTTTTAGCCTGAAGGAATGAAATAACCTATGAAAGAAATAAGGAGATAAATAGGTAAAATATGCCTCTTTGATAAAACATTGCAAAGGAAGTATGGAGTCATCCCTTGCCTCCTGTATTTTGGGTGTCTTGTGCTTTTCACCAGCAAATACTAATTGATACAGCAATGATTAACCAAAATGCTAAACTACAGAGTTACCCCCTCCTTTTGATGACCTTGGTTCCCTCAAATCCCATCTCAGGGTGCACCTTGTGCAGCCCAGCCCTGGAGATCATGCCCTGAAATGCAGGCTGAATTGGGCACAGAGGGTAGGAAAACACTTACCTGGTGTATCAGGGTAGGCATGAGCTAAGGACCACGCTGCTCAGCTATGCTGATACACATATTTTAAAGCATCAAAGGAACATGGAAACCACTTTTCACCCCACAGGGGCTCTGGCTGTATGCATGGCTACCCTGGAGCTGAGAAGGGTTAATCCATGTAACGTTGGGTGACCTCATCGCTCTTTACAGCTTCCTGAGGAGGCAAGTGGAGAGGGAGGTGCTGAGCTCTTCTCCCTGGTATCCAGTGATAGGACATGTGGAAATGGTTCAAAGTTGCACAAGGGGAGGTTTAGACTGGACATTAGGAAGCATTTCTTTACTGAGAGGGTGGTCAAACCCTGGAATGGGCTTCCTAGAGAGGTGGTCGATGCCCCAAGCCTGTCAGAGGCATTTGGACAATGTCCTTAAGAACATGCTTTAACTTTTGGTCAGCCCTAAGTTGGTCAGGCAGTTGGACTAGAAGATCTTTGTAGGTCACTTCCAACTGAAATAGTCCTATTCTATTCTATTCTATTCTATTCTATTCTATTCTATTCTATTCTATTCTATTATCAGCAGCACTCTCTGGGCAGATAAAATGAGCTGCTGCTGCTGGTGCTGCTGCTAGAAGCTTTGCATTCACTTTTAGCACATTGCTCAAGGCAAAAGGAGGTGTCTTAAGAGGTAAAAATTGTCATAAGCAGCTGCAGAAAGTACCCAGAGTGAACTGGAGGAGCAGCTCTTTGCATGAAAAAAGCAAAGCAAGCTGCAGACTGGGGTCTCAGATTACTGAGCTGCAAAGCTTGCCTGTTCTCAGGCCCCCAGGACACAACCCTTGAAGCCACAGGTGGGAAGCATGCTCACCCTTGAACGGTTTGGATGAGAGTGGGTCAGTGTGTGAGCTCCTGTTTAGCACCGAGAGAGCCAGGCTGGTCTGCTGGGTGGGTAGCTGCCTCCTTCAAGCACACCAGTCTCTTGGCATGAGCACCTCTGGAAGCTTTGGGGCTCTCCAAACTATAGCAGGCACCTCACCAGGGGTGCACAGGCTGTTCTGAAGTAGTAGATGGACACTGCTCCTTCTGCTGGCGTGGGAGATGTGGCTCTGAGTCAACAGAGCAAAGACACAATGCACGCAATGGGAAAATATTAATCTCGGTGGTTTTGGCTCGAGCAGAGAGCATTTCTTTCATGCCAATAGCCTTCCAGAGCTGGCTTTAGCAGGCACGTCCAGGCCTTATCTTGACAGGAACTTCAGCTCTGGGAAAAAGCTCTCTAGAGGAATGAAGGGGGCATTCAGCCTCCCCAGAAGTAGGTAAATGGGAACTTGGGTGCCTAATTTATGTTTGAGGATCATTACACCCCCTTTTAGTGCCTCCCTGCACAAGGCAAACCTGGCTATATGCAGAGCGGACGGGATGCCCTGCAAAGAATGTCACAAAAAACCCCCTTCTTCCTCTCTTCTCTAATGATATCCCTGGGAGGAGAGCTTTGGCTTCTGCTTGGATCAGAGGTGAGCAGAACAGGTAGAGTCCAGGCTTACATTTAAGGTCAGAAAACGCTGCTTTTTTTAAAAGCCTGATATTCTCACTTTATTCTTCCTTCTCCTTCCCACCCTTCATTGGACAGTTCAGTATTACAGCTCCTGTTAATTATTCATCACAGCCTGTATTTGCTTAGGTAGCAGTTCACATCATTAACTCCCCTAACCTGCCCAATCTAGCCTTCCTGGGTTGTAAATTAGCAAGAGCCGAGGCAGCGTTGATGAACGGTGGCCACAATGAACAGGCACTTCTTGCTTCCTTCAGTAAGCAGTTTCAGGATGACTTTGCAGCGTTTCAAAGCACGCATGATCTTTGCTTCTTGTTTTTGCCTCAGTGGTGCCTGGCTGAGGCATCACTGTGTCCCAGAGGAGTACATAAGGGCTAGGCTTATATTATGGGTGTCATATGAGTGAAATGAAACACAAGTTTGTGAGGCAATAATTAAAGAACAACCTCAGGTCCTGGAGGTTCCTTTCTTCTGTGTAGTGTGATGGATTGTGTGGTGAGCTGGGGCTCAGGAGAAATGGAAGACCCACAGAAAGGAGGTGACTGGGGAGGCCCTTTGGACCTGTCATGCAGCCCCCTCCTGGGTATCCCAGGCAGGGAATGGCAGGGTCATGGGCAGGAGGGAGGCACCAGGGCTGATTAGCATGTGGACAAGGGTCAGTGTGGGTTTTGAGGGGCTGTGAGCTGATCTCCAGTTATCCTGGCACTTTACACTGGGGTGTTCAACCTGATTTAACTCCACAGGAGTCAAATAACCCTTACTTGTTTGAACAATTTAAAGAAGACCAGCATCACTGGTTTCAAGAGAAGTGCACCAGCAGAAAGCCAGCACAGACAATCTGAGTGAATCCAGCCCCTGAAACAGCTGAGACTAATGCACTTGAGAGGAAAACATCTGCTTTACAGGAAGAAGGTCAAAAGTGAGCTACTAGCTAGGGAAAGAATTTGGGATCATGGTTAAAAATATCTCTGAAATGTCTGAACAGACGATAGGGAGTAGAAGAAGCAGCAGAGATGAGGCTGGATTGCATTCCTAGGGCAACGCAGTGTACATTAAAATGCTTGGTGCAAGCTGCTCTAGGCAGCACTGATTAGATCCTGCTTGAAGGAGCCATTCGGCATCTCAGGAACTTTGGTGTGATTGCACCACAGGCGATGACAGGAGTCCTCCCTCTTTTTCTGAGCTTGAGGGGTGTCAGGATGGTGGGAGAGAGCATCCTCTGGAGTTAGATGTGGTCAACAGCCTGTTACTGCTTTAACCAGCACTGCTGGGATGGGGGAGATCAGTCTTCTGCAAGCTAACCTGAAGGTTGCCCAAATGCAGCTCCAGTCCACAGGCTTGATAGTACCCATGTGCAAATCCTTGGATGCTACTGCACAAAAAATATAGCAGTGTAGTGTCTCAGCCTGAGACTGGTTCCACAGTTGATTCTCCTTCAAATAAATTAATGTAAAAACATGACAAAACATGTCAGTGGAGCAACTTCACTGAATTGAGTAGAAGCTCTCCCTGATTTACACTATAGCAGAATGGGGCAAGTACAGTCTCTGTCCTGCTGGTAGAGCTGGAAGCCAAGGAAGGTCCTGCAGATGGGGAGCGCCCACTGAGACAAGGAGCCAAACAGTACTTGACAGATGTCACTTGTGTGGCTTCAGGGTGTATGTTGGTGCTTCCCAGAGGATTTTTACCCTCTCTTCCCTGGTATGGTTCCTGCAAGGACCTGGTGGAGAGGACGAACAGCTGGTACAAGCAAGGTCCCTGCTGACCACCAGAGACTGGCGTGGGCAATAGCAGCTCTGTTACTCCTCGGTCTGCCTGTATGGCAACATTGAGAGTTTGTGTGCTGCTGCCTCCTTTATCCTCTATGACCCATCTGCTGTGCAAAGCAGGCTGGGGTAACTGGGGAGCAGGAGGAAGAGCCCAGGCACAGCACGGTGCTGCAGCACGGAGAGGAGAGGATGCTCCATGGGCAGGCATGGACCTCACTTTGCTCCTTTGGGGGAAAACCCCATGGGGCAGCTGTGCTGCAACCTCACGCACGTAATTATCACTCCAGCCACATCTTCTGGGCTTCAGCTCCTCTGCTTCCTGACTCCATGTCAAACATAGAAGGATAAAGACAGGGTGGTGCTAGGCCTGCCTCCCGGGCCACTCTGCATCCTTTATCATGTTTGCTCAGTTTCCCACTTTGGAGGAGTTTCCCTAAAAACAGCAGTGGTGGTGGGGGACAGTTGCCTTCTGTCCCCTCCCTGAAAAGGTTTGCACCAATTTAAAGAGGCAGGTAAATAAATACAGGAGTTTTCCTACTGATATAGTGGGTAAATATGCTGCTGTAAAAATCTTTGGACAACACAGCAGTTTGATTAAGTGGCCTAATTTCCAGTGTAAAGCACCTGACAACATATTGCATTAAGGAGAGTACCTGGCAGATAAAACCCAGGGCTGAGACTGGGCATTGCTCTGCTCCCATCCTTTCTGTACAATGATGGGTGGGTGTCCTACACCTGCCTGCTGTCCTCTGTCTTTCCTACTTACTCACACAGCCAGTTCTTTGAGCTGGGACAACCTCTAACTGGGTTACATCAGGGTGAGGCCCAGGGATGCCCCAGTAATAGAGTAGCTGCTGAACAGGAGTCACTGCTGCCCTCCTGGGACTTCCCAGGGACACCTGAGAGTGAGCTCAGCCCCAGGGTTAGGTTACCCTGTGTGGTACCCAGATGGGTTCCCTGGGTAGCTCAAAAACATCACTCTGTGCCTCCATCATGTTCTATTTCCAGCCCAAAGTGACTCGCTTGCTGCTTTTTCTTCCAGACTTCAGCCATGGTACAGGGTCATGTTTGGGATTTTCTGCTGAGATGAAGCCTTGTCTGTCAGTGGGACAGGGTCCTTCTCCCATCCCCTCACCCTACTTACAGACGAAGGAGTTACCCTGTATTGTCATAGCCAAGAAAAATATATTTTGGAGAGGACTTTAAACCTAGTGATTCAGGGTGGGAATCAATGTCAGTGATACTCCTCCAGCAGGCAGAGTTCCTCACACAATGGGGTTGTCCCTGTCCCATGAGTTACTGGAAAAGGTGGGCATGGAGATAATAAAGGCAGCCTGCCTTGCCAGGAAATCCCTTAATGGCATGTTCCTATGAATATTTTCATTTTGACGTAGAAAAACATCTATTATACAGGTGAAGCATCACACGGACAGATGGAGCGAGCTGTAGATTTTATTGTGTTACGTAGGTTGGGGGGTGGTGTGCTGGTGTTGTTATGGGCAGGCAGGCTCCATGGTGGGTGTGAATATTATTTTAAGGTCTCCATCCTTTACGTGTTAGTGCTTACATCACCGTGGGGAAAAGCACCGAAATACCCATAGTGTGGATTAGCTGTGTTTCCTCCTTCTGGAAGATATTGCAGCAGTCCGGATTTTCAAGTGCTCAGCTCTCAAGGCTGTGACCTCTTCTGAAAAATCTGTCCCCTTGCTCTGGGAGCTCTCCTGGGTCCAGACTGCAAACACTCCACATGTGTCTGTGAATTGAGAAAAAAAGCAGGAATCAACAACTGCAGAAACACCCAAGTCCCATATGGAACAAAAAGGGGCTTTAAGGAACCGAAATAAGAGTCGTCTCTGCAAAAAAGCGACTATATCGGTTTTTTGCTTCTACTTTAATTTCCTAACAACTGCCCCAGATCTTTTGCTAGCTTTTATGGCAGCGGGGTTTGATGCATTACTCTCTGCCCTGACAAGACAGCGGGCTCCGGTCCTGCAGTCCCTGCCCCAGCAAAGCCCTTGTTGTCTCAAGAACTTTTCAGGGAAAGTTTCCTCCAACCGCTCGGCCGGGCGCGCTGCCAGCAAAGGCAGACCCTCTGGGCTCATCAGAAGAGACCTTGTACTACATTTTCCACTATACTTATCAAATCTTGGCTTGCGTCCATCTAGTGTTTGTGCAGTAATTACCTCACCAGGCAAAACAGTTCCACTGCCTAATTGTCTTCACTCTCAGGAAATTGTTCCTAATAGCCAGCTAAATTTAATCTCCCCTTCCTTGCTCAATCCACCACGGCAAACCTGCACAGCCCTTCTCCCTCTGCTTACGGTTCTATACGTGAAGCAATTATATGGCATTATCTGTTCTTGTTTCTTTAGGTCAAACATGCAAAATTACTTTCGTGAGTCACAGCCATCATCTTTAACTCATTTTCCTTGGCCTTGTTTGGGCTTCTTTCTGCAATCTTGCAGACCATGTCCAAAAACTGAAGTGTGTTCAGCTCCCAAGTACATTGAACTCATGAATCAGGCTACCATAAAACAGCTTTTCCTTAAAAAAATGGGAATGTAAAAACAAGAGAGGGTTTTTTAAAACTACACCTAGAACTTGAGCCTCAAGAGTTTTCTTTAAGCTTTTTTCAGTGGCTTGCAGTGGCTGATATATCCTTCATTTTCTAAATGGAAGGTAATGTTTGCAGATGATCAGGAAGCTGGATCTTTAAATAAAATGTCATGTATTTTACCAGAAGAGGTGGCACTGCTGGAACACAGCAAGCTTAAGGGCATAACAGTAGTGACAAGGCATAATACAAACCAAAAGGGTAGTCCTTGTTCCCTTCTAGTCTCACACCAGCTTGAATTTACAAACATTTTTGGTGGGGTATCTTGCCTCAGAGAGTCAGTAGATGTCAGAGACATTTCCATGTAGCTTCTCAGTTTGCAGGCTTTCCCATGAGCCTTGAAAATGTCAGCAGAGACAATCCAAAATTACTGAGTCCCTATTTTGGGCTGTAGAAGATCATGACCCTTAGATGTACCTGCTGGAGCTTGGTACTAGAGGGGAGCAAAGCTGAAGGCTAGGTGAAGCAAGGATCAGATGGGGTTCTCCTATGGTGTGTGCTGTGTAGGAATTTAAAAGGTGAATGTGTGCTAGGGGAAGTTATCTGGGACATCAGGATGAATTCATATCTGACAGCCACTGAATGAGGAGAGAATGGTGCATGGGGCTTGCTGGAGAACTGCCACATGAGAAAGGGCAGGAGCTCTTCTCCCAGCCCCTGACCCCTGAGAGAGAAAATGACTTTTCCCTGCACCCTCTGCTACTAGAAAGGACTGCAAAAAATGCAATTGGTTTTTACAATGTCTAATAGAAACTTCCCCTCAGTCAGCCCCCCTCCAGCCTTTGCACCATAATCTTTGGCTATGACCAAAGGTCCTAGGTACACTGTGTCTGTGCAGGGACCACATGTTCAGGTTGCTCCCTAAGTCTGCCCTTGAGCTTTGCTTCTCAACGTGTCATGTCCTGCAACACCAGGCATCTTTAAAAACCCGGCTTGAATTGTGTCTCCATCTTCTACTCAACAGAGCAGCAGCAGGGTCAGGATATGGGGTCAGTGGGCTTGGGACTGGCTGAGAGGCCAGTTTCTGTTGCCTGTCCATCCTGTCTGCTCCAGTGTGCCCTCCCAAATGTGTGCTTTGCCACGGCTCCATGATGCAAAGTACACACACCCACACATACCCAGGCAGCCTGCTCCCTAAAAACTCCACATAGCTGCCTCACCTTCACTACATTGATTTCTCCACCACCTCCTTTCCCAGAGGTTTCTAATTACTCTTTTCCAGCTCACAGACACATGCGACTGGCCCAGTGGAGCCTCATGGTGGGAGCGAGTGGGAGGAAAAAGGGTTGTGTTTGAGATTGCACCATCCTGGTAGAACCAGTTTCCCCAATGAGTTGCATCCTGCTGGGCTTTTAACACCTCCATGTTGGCACATCCCCCTGTCTCTCAAGTCTGTGCTATCCCCAAATCCTGTTGGGAAGGGGCTTTGTCTTCTCCCTGAGAAAGCTTGTAGCTGATGGGAGAGCTGGGATCTCCCTGTCCACCTCCTTCTGCTTGAGCCATCACAAGTCATGTGTCTGCTTTAGCACTGCAAAAGCTTCCACGGAGGACTTAACCCTGACCCTTATCACCAAGGTCTGCTTGCAGTCACAGCTGGTGTGTACCGACCGCTAAGCCAGGAGCTAAGGAGAGTTTGCCCCCATGTTGCTTTACAGCTTGCCTTTAGGTCTCCAAGCATTTGGCTCATGGATTTCACCCATGTTTGTACAGGACTCAGTACAACAATTTCGATTTGTGATGAGAACTCATGCCTTCCTGCAATAAAGGTACTCCATATCAATAAATAAGAGGATCAAGGCCATGAAGGGGGTGTTAGGACCAACTTACATGCTGAAGCATTGTAAGAGATGGCTGTAGATGAAAAGGGAAAGCGCCCATGTTAACTCCTCCAACTCACAATGAGTTTTTGGTCTCGACTGCTGATGGAAAGACCATTTGCCCTTGCAAGCGAAACAACGTGCGTGTCATACTGAAACCAGGGGAGGCAGGAAACACAGAGCCCCATGGTGCCGTTCTTGAATAAAGCCATTTTTCAAAGGCAGGACCAGGCTTTAAAACACAGCCGTGGCTTGTGAAAAGACTGACTCAGTGTGTGCTGGGATCTGCAGGGTCCCAGGGAGGAAGCTAGCTCTGGTAGGATTTTTTTTGTATGGTAGGGACCTCTGGTTAGTTTTCTGTAGCAAAGCTATTCAAACAAGAGACACATACAAAAAAAAAAATCCCCATGACTTTTCCCTAATGGGCAGAAATTTAGTGATCAAAATTTTGGCCCTTTTAAAATCCCTTTGAAGTCAGAGGCCGAGGTTTTGTAGTTGTTTTTTCTAAAGCTCTCTGTAACTGCTGACATATGCTGCACATATGGTTTCAATGTGATTAGACTTCCGATCTGTTTTTTTTCTTTTTGACTTGACAAAGTACCTACTCACCAGCCACATTTCCATGAGGAACGGACTTTTAATAAGATTCCCAGAAAGAAATACACTTCTACAGATTCATTAAACAAATAATAATCTCTCTTTTTGATTTCTTTTTCCTGCCTTTGAAATATGTGGGAATTTGCCCAAAGGAGGAAAGCTTTAGGTGGGATCATGCTTTATTTCCCCAAATGCCCTCAGGAGAAATTACTTAAGGGTAATTACACATCTTTGCAGATGCACTGGGAATACACAGATCACTTGGTCTAGTTAGACAGCATTGGATCTACAAGCATGAAGCTGTAGTACTTGTAGCATGGAAAATGTCTGGAGGCCCCAGTGGCAGATGAGATGCTCCTGGGCGAGATGCTGCTTGTGGCAGGGAGTGGGAATTCAGCCCCATCTCCCAGAGGAGACAGGTGGTCTGCTGCAGTCCTGAAGATGACTGCAAACAGCACAGGTCCTCTCTGGGGTTTCCTCTTAAATACCATTATTAGGGTTCAGGGTATGTCTTGAACAACTTCAAGGTACCAATAGCAGGTCGGGACCTTCAAGTCCTGAAGACCACCACAAGTCTGCATGAATCAATAGCCAGAGACAAAGGTCCTCCTCGCTCTTTTGGCTCTTCTGAAGATCTTAGTGTCAGAGTAACGTTTGGCCCTACGTATGTTAACAAAGCAGTTGACGTATGAGAGCAGATTAACGCCTAGCCTCGTCTTGTGTCCTGGGTAACACATAAAGCCCTTATGCCTTCAGGCAAAGCAGGGGAGTGCAGGGCTTTGCTCCACAGTGTAATGCCAGAACCGTCTACCCAGAGGGTAGATCTTGCAGCACAGAGGCTGCTCCTGGTGGTCAAAGCATATCAGCATCTATGGTGCTTGTGAAATTTTCACCATCTCATCTTGTTTCTGCACATCTCCAATCTCTCTCTTTGCCCTATTAAATTCTTGTAGTTCTGTCATTTCTTATTTCCCTTAGAAATACCTAATCCTACTTCAAACCCTGCCAGTCTTCCCCATGCACTAGTTATTCTTGAGTGATTCCTGTGGCAGTGAATCCTCCAGGCTCATCAGACATGAGGTAAAATCAGAAGAGCTGGTGTGGAAATGCTGCCTACCCTTTCCAATGCATCCGCTATGCAGCCAAACAATCCCGAAGGAGCGCTTTTCAGGAGTCTTGTTTTCTTGTATCTGCTCTATTTAAGCGCCCTTTTTTTTTCGGTAGTGAAATTTGCATTTACCAACATGGATAAAAACTGTTGTGAACTTTCCTGACCCACTGCCTGCAGATTATGAAGTTCACGAGATGGAAGATTAACCCCGGGCTGTGAAGTTTCTAGGCTGAAGTCAGCTGATAAAAGCAAAATGCAAAATCACTGCTGCACTCACTTTGCCAAGATAAAAGTTTACTATCAGTGAATTTGTACATGCTTGCAAAATACTTATGTAATAGAAGAATAAAGGCCATGTAAGTACCTGGATAGTCATGAGAGAGGGAAGAAAAAGTAGGTGTGGAGATGTACAAAATATTTTGACTAGTTTATAAAACTATATGATAAGAAAGCACTGGCGTCACATCCTTGGCTCTTGACAAACCAGTTTTTATGAAGGAAATAAAGTAATGAGTGAGCAAGATTTACTCTTGAGATTTCCAGTAAAAATATATCTTGTCCAATCACACTACTTCGTGCAACACCAGCTGCTCTACCAGTCCAACAGGCATCTTTAAACTGGGACGCAAGCATGATCTCAGCCTTCCTCTCCACATATCATTTTCTCTCCCAGCCTCTTGGAAATAAGCACCTTTTCCCTTTATTAGCATAACCTCTACCCTACAGGTATGAGGTGGTCTAACTGGTACAAGTCTAATTAAATGCAAGACACTTGTTCTCAAAGTTTGCTGCTCTCACTTTAGCCGTAGAGAAGCTGGTGCATCCAACATCTTGCTTACTTTCTCCAACTATATCAGATGGGTAAGAAGACACTGCTTCTATTGCAAACCTGTGTTGGCTCAGTTGGTATTTCATGCCCTTTGTTTGCCTTGAACTGTGTTCAGACAACCTGGGTTAGCCTCTGTCAATCTTCAGCCCTTGCTTTTGTGACCTCAAATGCCAAGATGCCAAGCGGGACTTAGAGGAAAATTCCCCGAAGTGTCCTACTCTGAGTGAAAAGAGCAAAGAGGGAGGCTTTCAAACATTAACTGGGGGGCACTGGGGCTTTCTGGGAGAAGGGACACATGTCCAAGCATCACCTGCCAGCATCCAGGTTGGGTGACCTGGTCTGGGGCACACATGCTCTCATGAACATGCCCATTCAGTTAATTCAGGAAACTAACGAAATCGAAGTTTTATTTTAAAAGCACTATCCTGATCAAGAGTTTGCATGTCTCTTGGTGACATCTGAGCACATTAAAGGTTAGTTCATGTTAGTGACACTGAGCAACACCTCCCTCCTCACCTGAGAAGAGGTAAAGAAGCAGGGTTTGTTTGATAATAGAAGGAGCTATCTCTGAACTAACAGCAAAAGTCAGTTTTATCAGCTGTTTGGCATGCACAGCAGCTGTTTCCCTTTGCAGAGAAGCACCCATTACTTTCTACTGACTATGAGATTATAAATTGCCAGGCCAATGACACATGTCTGAGTATCAAACAATCATATTGCAAAGGTTAAGGTGATAAGATAGCAGTTGTAAATACAGCATTTTGCTCAAGGCTGCGGAGCTCCAAGTGGTCTGAACGTGCTGGATGTTTTCTGCTAGACAGCTCTGATGGTGAAGTGGTGGGACAAGGAATTTTTCCTTTACAAAGTTCATGCTGAGAAGTCCTGTTTGTTTAACCAACAGCTGCTGTGTCAGGAGAGTTCACCAAAAGCATATTACTGGAGTTCAAACTGTATTCCTCTCCTTTGGAAACCAAAGGGAAAATTCACACCAAGCTTCAATTTAAAGATAAATAGCACATCTGCAATTAGTGATGCAAATACACTGAGAGCTCTTTAAACACTAGCAATGAACTTGTGAACCTACAGAATGTCTTTTGCTATAAAATGCTTCTGTTTCATGTAGGAAAATGAAGCACATCAGAGGGAATGTTTTGCAAAATAATTGCATCCTGTTTTGAAGGTCCTTAAGCTAAGTTGCACCTAGAATGTGACTTAAACAAAACATCAGAGGATGTCCACACAAGTCCTGATCCTGCAGCAGCCCACGTGTAGAGACCCAGCAGCCTGAGGAGCACAAAAGGGATTTGCCCCTAGGTCTGTACAATGCAGATATGCATGCAGTATTGGACCCAAACTCCCTTTGAGGCCATGAAGAGCTGTCATCTCATGCCCTTTCTGCAGCCAGCAGCAGCAATCAGGGCCCACACAGGCTTGCTGCCTTGCTGTATAGGGCTGACAGAGCGTGACACCAATCCCCCTCCCTTCCTGGTGTCTTCAGGACATGCCTAGCTCCCACCCTAGCTCCCACCGACTGCCTACCTGAAGGGGAGAAATTCAGCTTGAGGGTCCCACCTTTCATAGGATCACAGGATAATTTGGGCTGGAAGGGACCTCAGGAGGTACCAGTCCAACCTGCTGCTCCAAGCAGGGATGGATACAAGCCTGTGGATATGCCCTATAAATGCCCTTCGAAGTGTTCATGGCTGGCAGTAGCTTCTCCCCACCTGGCAGACTGAGATAGTCTGGTCTGAATCAGCCCTGGCTGTCAAGAATAGTCAGATTCCAAAATGTGTGCCCTGGATACAGCCCAGAGGCATTCATGCCCTCGGGTCTTAAATCTTCTCAGCTTCCAGTTAGGGATCCTGCCCTCCCCGTGGAGTCAGTGGGAATATCCCCAGGGGAAGCCCCTTGTTTTCCCTTTACTTAAGCATTGGTTATACAGCAGGCAGGCTGCCCATGGCACTGTGAAACGGGGATATCCCAATCTGATTTATTACCTGCGATCGGCTCATTAAAGACCCGTAATTTCCAGAAGTCCTCATGCAAGCAAAGAACAGCTTCCACAGGCTCTCAGGGGAAAAATCATTATTTCCACAGCCCATGCAGCATCTCCCTTAAAATTTGCTCACAGTGCCTTGCAGCCCAGCAGCCAAGGTTACAGCGGATACCTTATTTCAGCCTTGCCAGCTAATTATATGCTGCAAATTCAGCTAGCACCCTAACGTTGCTTTAATGAAGTCTCCCCAGTGGAGACTTGGAGGGGAAAAAAAAGGAATAAAAAGGGACAGATATACACTATCTGTCCTGATGAAGTTGTTAATTTTACACTGACGACAACAAAGCCCTGAGGTGTCAGAGTGCTCTTTGCTGACTGCCGACAGAGACTTTAGTCACAGCATTAAAACTGTGGCCTTCTTGTAGCATTCAAATTCCCTTGGTCTTCCTATGCAGAAATGCCCTTGAGGGGAGTGTTTGCTTTCCTATGCTTTTGGCAGGTCAAGGGCTGAGGCCTCGAAAATTGCCGAGACACACGTCATCGAGCCCAGTGAGGTCAAAGGATTCATTGTGTGAGAAAGCTCTGGTTAGAGGAGGATTTGCAATATCAAACCCTAACTGACTGTGAATTGTGCTGGCCCAGGGTAGCCACGTCCCCGGGATGTGAGAGAGCTACTTGTTGCAAACGCAGTGGGAAGAACTTGGAGCGGTATTAGGTTTTAACCCTGATGGCTGCTGGGCATGATCAGATGAAATTTGTCTTAAAGGGTCAAGAATTTAACTTGACCTGCCTTTTTCTCTCCAAAAAAAGCCAATCTGCACCCTGTGCTATCTGTCAGAAGGAACTGATCGTGGTGCCCCTTTTCTCCTTAAGACCATATTCATTCATGACCGTCTAGATTCATCCCCATCCTCTGGCAGTTCCTGTCCTTCAGATGAGCGAGATTGGACACTTCCCTGGATCTTTAATGTGAAACACCAGGGAAATGAAAACAAGCAAGACCCTCGTTTCCTACATGTTCATTTCGGAGGAATTCGTTAGGCAATGGTATACCCTGCACTTACTTCTGAACTGAGCCCAGTAAACTGTAATTGGCCTAAGCAGGTTTACAGAGAAAATATCAACTTTTAATTTCCAAAAGAAAAAGAGCATATGTTCCAACAGTTAATCACCTCTCTGTTATTTCTGTCTCTACCTTCAGGCCAGTGCACCCTTCCCTATTAGATCAGTGGACCTTTCTTGTGCAGTCAAATGTCCTTCTCAAACACTATTTCGAAGGATATACCCTTAAGGAAAAAAAGTAGCCAAGACCATATGGAGATGCTGGATGGGCAATATAACACCTTTGGCTCCTTCGCTTTATAGCTAAGTGCCTGCCCACTGGGGTGAGCAGAGTGGATTTCAACTTGAGTCTCACACCTTTGGTTTCCCAGAAAAATGCCATTGCTGGTCCAGCATCAGTCTCCAAGGGACCTTCCCTAACTGCTATACCTCTGTTCAAGTCATTAGCTGGAAACTTGGACTCAAGCCTACAAATGTGTGACCCTCCCTGTCATTGATTGCTAGCCTCTGAGTGAGTGATTTAATAATCCTGTACTAAAACCACGGAAAGAACGTGACTGTGAGAACATCGTGGGAATGGCAGGAGGTCAGGAAGTACCATATTCCTGCAGAGGGGAGCCTGCACTCATGGGGAAACCTGAGCACAACAAAGCATGGCCCAGGTCCAGAGAGGTGTTGAAAAAGCAGGAAAAATGCCTCTTTTTCATGCTAAAAACTCTCCCCATTTTATCAGTATGAGTTAAAACAAATTCTCTTCTTTAGGAACAGGGGCCTTATAATCACACAGCCTCTTCATGCCTTTAAACAGAATTTCTTTGACATATGCCTGCTGGCAGCAAGCACTTTCCTTCCGTATGAATAGCTCTTATTTCCTTTCCTTTTCCTCAGCCTCACTTGTACTGTCACATCACGCACAATATTTAACCCAGCCGACCTCCTTTTGATACATCTATTTCCCATATTTAGAAAACATTTCCCATTTACTCCAAGGGGCCAGAATTCCTTGACTTGGATTCCTTTTTTATCCAGCCTGGGGAAAGGGAAAGGGGGATGCAGGGAAGAGTTCCTCCAGATCAGCAATGTTGGCACAATGGTCCCCGCACTGCATGTGGTAAAACACTATGGTCAGGGAAATGTCGGGCTGATTCAGCCTGAATGGCTGCGGGACAGGGAAAATCCCAATTTGCTTGGCTCAGCATAATCTTTTGGGCCAGTGCCCTTGATGATTGTTATTGCAATATCCTTCCAGATCAAGCGCAGATATCAATAGGAGCCCATCTTCCTGTTTACTGTGTGGTTAAACAAGGACAGGGAGCAATATGCAAGTATCTAAGGCATTTCAAAGCATTTAAGGTATCTCCAGGCTCCATTACTGACTCCTTGTGTTATCCTGAACGAACCATGTACCAGCTGCTTTTTAGTTTGACTTCCCCAGCTGCAAAGAGGGGTTCACTTACGTGTTCATCTTCAGTTATAACTAAGCAAAACCATGACAGGGAAATTTTGATTCTTAAGACCATGAAATTGAAGGGCTGCTCTATCCAACAGTCTCAGTCCATTTGGAATATGGGTTTTGTTTTGTTTTGTTTAGGCTGCAAATTTTTTTCACTGTGTTCAGATTTATGATTTCAATATCCATCCTAAGTGTCAGAAAGTGCCTTGTTCTGCCATTTAGTTCATGAGCATCTCTGCTCTCAGGTCTTGGGAGGAAAGGCAGATTCAGAGAAAAGACTTCTTTATCAGGTCAATCTCATTTAAAATCACTTAAATATAACAAGGACTTTTCCTAATTGGGTGGTAAACTTGATCTTCCTCCTGCTCTGAGTGTAAAATTATTTCTCTGGAAATTTGCAATTTGTTGACAAAGGGGAGCAAATCATTCAAGTTCAATGATAGCTCCTTGTGAGGCAGAAAATAATCTGATTTACACAAAGTGGTGTAAATAAATCGCATAAATCATTAGGACTGTTTTGAAATGCTTTTAAAGGATTAGGCCCAAAGTCTACCTTGGCGACTTTGGTTCTCCCTGGGCATGTGGTTTTTCTCATAGCAATCTCTTCCGCCTTGGTTTCTCATACATGTAGAGACAAGGGGGAGCCTGAGATTGTACGTTGTCCCAGTGGTCCTAAATGAAGACTAGATAGGATTTTCTTCATACGCTGCCTGGCAGAAAGGCTTTTCCCACACTCCTGCCCTCTTGGCATGAGCAGAAAGCCCAGTTCAGAGGAAAGCCAACCATCCGAAGGAGATTTTTTGGGCTGTGCTGCTGCCATCTGATGCAGCATTGACTGAATGTGCCTTGAACTTGGCTCTACCTGGGCTGAAGCAAATATGATTTGGAGAGGGGTCTAAGAGCACATTCTGGGGGTAAAACATGAAAAATGGAAGCTGCCTAGCCTAAAGAAGCAGGGCTAGTGAGATGGGAGAAAAGTACATTCAAAGCTGCTGCAGAGAGGAAGAAATATAATTTTCTTCTTGTCTGTGCTGGCAAGAAGCTCAGATTAGATGCTAGTTTGGACAACTTTAGATCAGAATCTCGTTGCAAAGGGAAAACACGGTGTGCCATCACACATGACAGCTGTTATTGCAGTTTAGATGATTCTTGCTTTGAAATTGCTGAGAATCACCAATTAAGAGGCTTTTTTGAGGTTTCTAGCAGTCTTCTTCAGTGTGGCTATGTAAGCATAAAAATGTGTCAACCAGCATCATACCAACATGCCCATTTCCCTGCTTTAATATCCTGAGCATGTAAAGAACGATACAGGGTCTATTCCAAGAAAGGAGACATGCTGCTGTATGTTAATGCCCTTTCTGCCAGAGACTGGTGTTACCCCTAGCTGCAATTTATACGGGGGGAATCTTCAGCCCCTTGGTCTCCCCTCTGTTTGACCTGCTCCCTTCCATTCTCCTGGTGATCCTCAACCATTTATCTGCCATCAACCCTTCCCACTTCTCCACCATTTTCCCTGCTCCTTTTCTTCCTCCAGTAAACCCAATGGTTTTCTCCTCTGGTCTCTCCTCAAAGCCAATAATGTTTCCCCCTTTCTGACACTGATCTCACTCCTCCCAACTGTTGTCGCCGCTTGCTACGTCTTTCGGCATTCACAGGCAGAAGGGGAGATGAGGGTTAACTTCTCCTTCCCTGTGAACATCTCCTTTCCTGCAATTTTTTTGTTTAATCAATGAGGCCAGAGAGCTCTGTGGTTATTCTGGCTTGGATCTATCCCTCAGTTTAACCTTTCCACTGGGCCAATTCTGTAGCTTTAATTTGCCAATGAGGTTTTTCTTCTGGGAAAACAGTGGAAAGATCCGCGGCTCACAGATCTAGGTCGTTAGCAAGTTGGCTGGCAAATAAGAGCAATTCCTGGGCTGGAAATGGCTTTTCCATCAGTTAGAACATCACTTGGGCTTTGCAGAAGTGTCTGTGAAGAGCTGCAGCAATAAGTGCCAGAAAGCTGTTGTGTTTGTATCTCTTTGGTCAAACACAGAGCAGGAAGCAATTGGTCTGAATTTTGTGAAAGTCGGCAATTTCTCCATTTCCTGTTTTATCCCATAAGGAAATCTTCGTCTTGTATATGGGAAGGAGGGGAGAGGAAGAGGGTAGATTGCACCTGTGAAATTACCCTGGTTGAGCAGAGATTGCTTTGTCCCAGTGGGAACACCTTACGTTTAGTCTTTTTTCTTTGTCTTCTTTTTGTTTGACTCATATTAAATCTTTTCACTGAAAAATATCCATTGATACTGGCATCATGGGAGAAGGATAACCTTGAACAGCTCGTGATCCCTTGAGGACCCCAGCAACATGCCCTAGGAAAGCCTTACCTGACCTGAATTGTGTTGGGCTTCAGGCACTTGGCAAAGGTTTTCTTGTGAAAGGGCACAATTTGGTTGACTCCAGACCTCTTAGCAGATACAAACATCACCCCTGCAAGGGCTGGGCTGCTCCTGCCATTGGAGAGAGAAGGAAAAAGACAAAGAGCTGGGATGGATAGTTGTGAGAGAAACCTAGCCTTATGGGTCAGAGGATGGGAGACAGAAGCAATGAATAATGCTGTTGTCTCCTTATCTCCTAGAGGTCCACAGAGGAGCTGTAGCCTCCTGGTCTTCTCACAGCAGCAAAGGTTGTTGAGAAAGTTGTTGGTGATGATGGAAATGCTTGGCTGGTAGTGGCATGCCTGGCTTTCCAGGATCCTGGCAGATATGTAGGCAGCAGGGCCAAAAATTATCAGGTGCTGCCCAAGGAGGTGCACCTACCACTCTACATCAAATCCACTGAGACCTCTAGAACACAATGTAATGCATTCGGCCCAGCTACCATCAGGTAGCTTGAGGGACATCACATGTGGCTGAAGAGAAACCAGCTAGGTGACAGCAGGTCTGAGTCTGTCCTCACTCTCTTGGGCTTTGACACCAAAGAGACTGAAAGCCCAGTTGGGTGTCTGGAAGGGAAGATCTGAATATGTCCCTTTCACCTTCAGCATCATGGGCTGACTCCATCATCAGCTCATGCAATCCTTCCTGCTGACCATTTTTTTGCATAAACACACTCAAATCAATCAACAGAAAGGTAATTTGCAGCTTGGCCTGAGTCCCACCCATAAAATTTAACAGCCACTGTTAGTATTCACAGATATTGATTGTTCCAAATCCCCACATTCCCTGGTTTTATCCTGAAAACTATGTTGCGCTGGCATCCAGACTTGCACTCTGGGATTAATTGCACACCTTACGAGAACGTACAAATGTGGAAGCAAATATAAATCACCCCCAAGGGCTTTCAGGCTGAGTTCCACCTGGGGTGCCTTGTGGGACTTGTGCCTCACAAAGGAGAGAGGAAAGCTCTGAATAACCTACACTTCCAGCATGCTGCACTGCTCTGTGACCTTGCTGCAATCAAATCACTCTGATGGTTGCTTTGCTGCTCCTGCATCCATTTCTGTGGCTTCTGGGCTTCACAGTAGGGGCAAACTGGTTTCCAACTGAAAAATCAACGTTACATGAACTTGTAGTAAACAACTCCCGGTGCTGCGAAAGCCATCAGGTTGTACTGACAGTGGAAATACTCCTTTGTAAATGGGCTTTCAGGGAAAGTGGTGCATTTGAGGAGCTCTTTCTCGCTTTCTCTCTCTCTCTCTCTTTTTAAATTAGGGTTGTGAGCTGGCACTCAACTCCTGCTGTGAAAAAATAGCACACAAAAAAGAAGTACCAGAACTCAGTTGAGAGCTGCTGCCACTGTTCGTGACCACATGCTGGAACATGTATGTCAGTGCCCTGACTAAACCCTAGGGGCCAAAAACATAATAATAAAAAAATTAAAACAAAAAAAAAGTTGTAATATTCTTGGAAAGCATTGTATTTGCAGGGTTAGGGTCTGTCTCCAGTGAAGAGGAGAGGCGAAAAGGTATCATGGCTTGCTAGGGAGCAAAATGTTGTACCCTGGAGCAGAAAAAGGCAGCTCAAGCTTCTGTCAAAGAAGGTGGCAGTAGTTCCCATCAAATCACTGATCTGTTGTGCTGCTTTGTCTTGCCAGGAAGGGCTTCCTGGTGGGGTGTCTTCTTGTGAAGACTTTCTCCTCATAGCTAAGAGGTTTTGGCTTTCCTCCCCATTTTGCTGTGGCCTTCCCACACATGACGCAGAGGTGGACTTACAGAGGGGCTGAGGAGCCCTTTGTCCACATGTAACTCCCCCTCCCAATTCCATTGGCTGAACTGTGGCTCCAAAGGTACTTATCGTGGACCCAAAACTGGCTTCAGCAGCTCTCACCCTGCCCCTGGTTGCTATTCCCTTCCATGGGCTGCCTCACCACCTCCTACAGCTTTAAAAAAATCCTCTCTTTTTTCTTTTTGGCAAAGTTATTTTTAACTTGGATCAATTCACAGGTTTAGCATAAGACCCCCAGCCTGATGCATGGGAATGACTCAAAGTGGTAGCATGCAGTCAGCTGGAGAAAGTACATTGGGGTGGGGAAGAGGTGGAAAGAGAGTAGTTACATCTGCTTTGCCGGCAAAGATACAGCTTGGGTTTTACCACCAGCTGAGGGAATATGGTTGCTGCTAAGAGTTCTCCTCCCCTCTTGGGAGAGGCTGGTGAGGAGCAGGGGAGATGAGGAATATGGGAGAGGGAAGGGAGGCAACCCCATTTCAACAGTAAGAAATTGCAGCACTGCCTTATTGAGCAAGGTCAACGACAGCCCAAAGGTCTTTGCAAAGCTGGCTTTGGAAACAGATGAAGTTCTGATTAGTCATGGCCAGTGGTAACACTCTTTGTACTTTGCAGCCTGTCCTGAAATACCACCCCAAAGGTGGCTTTATCCACCTCATATTCCCCCCCAACACAACCAGGCTGCAGACCCAAGGGAACCGTAGGAGCCTGTGCTGGGAGATTCCCTTGATTTTGTTAGGGATGCATCATTTATCTCCTTCAGCTTTTTAATTTTACGCTTCTCTTGCTGATATTGGGAGGGATCCAGAATGGAGGTGTCTTTGACATTTTGCATGCGTTTACTTAAATTTGGTTTTCCCATTTCATTTGATTAATTTTGTTTGTGTTTGTTTTATTCAGTTGGTGATGGAGTGTCCGAGCATGCATGTCTGAAAGACTCTGTAATTGCATTGCCTGTCTTCTGATAGCGCAATTAATCAGGCATATTAATCATCACCACTTTCCAATTATTGCCTCCCATATACATGTATAGCCCTGAAAATTCAAGCATAGATCTAAATCTTTACAGACTTATTCCTATTAATAACAGTTATAGATGTGGTGACTTTCTCTATAACCTCTGGGCGAGGAGTGGCCTTTTGTGATGAGTTATTTATGCTAGCTTCATTTGATTTGAAGACCTTGGTCATTTACATGGTTTAATTGATGGAAGTTATTTCCCTGAAGCTTGAAGTCTTATATTTGATTTATCTCCTGAGAATAACAATCTGTTTGTAGGTGCTCTGGATGGACAGTGGCTTGTGATATTTCTGTTATTGCTTTACTTCCTAATAGTCTACAAAAAGGCTCTTAAAAGTCTTTAAGTTGCTTATTAAGAGGAGTCTTGAGTAATATATGGCTTGACTAATGTATGACCTACATGGATGACAATGCATGGGTGGATTATAAACCTGTCAAAAGGCACTTTGGCTTTTAGTTATGTTCTTTGGCAGGAAATAAATGCCATTCCTCTGTGAGCTCTATTATCTTAAGCATACCCACGCCTCATCTGAAAGGAAGTGTTAAGATTTATTGCCCAGCATTTGGCCATTGTGATACCTGAAGGAGTCTCCTGTTGCTGCGGCTGTGTTAAGTGGGAGAAAGGATTCCTGGAATGAGCAATGTCTCCGGAGTAAGGAATTCACTAGGAATTCAGCATTGTGAAGCTGAAATTTTGCCAAATATTGTTTAGTGAGAGAAATGTTGGTGTCTTTGACACCTCGAGGTCCTCCACAGTGTTGTCCCAAAGCATGAGAGCTCATAACACTGCCACAACAGACCCAGAATCCACCTTCGTATGGTGCTGGGTCTTTTAGTCCTGAAACGCATGGCTGGGGACCACCTGTGTGAGCCTTTGCATGAAGGCAATTTTTTTTGTCTCTGGCTTATGTATTATAAGGTCAGGACTGGACTTACTGGATCCTGGACTTTGCTGAAGGATCACGGTGCATTTTCTTTCATAAGCAGGTAGTTTGAAACAGGAGAGTTTTCAACCCAGGGAAATTCCAAAGCACTGAGCAACCAACTCCTGGTAGATGCAAGTGGAAATGATTGTAAATAGCTCATTGCAATTATGCAAATGATTGTATTTACACTGATAGGAACTCAAGGACATCACTCAGCTTAGTCTGGATGCACACAGGTGTAACTAGAAAGTGAAGCCTAGTCCATCACTTGTCTTGGTTCAGGACCTTTACAGACCTCCAGTAACCCATGGCTGATCACAGATCATGTAGTAAAAAGCCTGCCCTCAAGGACAGA
This sequence comes from Pandion haliaetus, assembly GCA_013401275.1. Taxonomy (NCBI): domain Eukaryota; kingdom Metazoa; phylum Chordata; class Aves; order Accipitriformes; family Pandionidae; genus Pandion; species Pandion haliaetus. The sequence goes on from VYZV01011587.1 coordinate 141,187, forward strand.
AACTTGATTTGAAGCTTTTACGGGGGGGCATGGGTATGGAAAGACCTATATTACAGCTGTCACTGGGGTACAGAAGCTTTTTCCCTCCTTGCTATCCAGTTTATCACCAACAGTTCTCATTTCCCTAATTGAATTAGCTACCGAAAGACCATTTACATTCATTAAATAAATCAGCATTCTGGTTCATTGTGAAGCTAATGATCCAGTCTCTAATTCACATGGTTACAAGGAACGTGATAAACAAAAGTAGCTGCTGCCAGCAAGCGCCTGCCCTGGTGAAACCCAGCTTTACCAGCTCCATCCATTCAATGCTGGCCACATGGAAAGCCCAGTGCCCTCTGCCCTGTCCCTTTCATACCTGGGTGCTGCAGGGTTCAATGGAAGATGTGTGTGGTCCTCGTTCTCTCCCTCTTCCAAGGGCACAGTGAATTTTTGATCCGTGTAGTATTGCCTATCCACGCTTGCCTATCCACAGAGGATACATGTTGTATGGGGGATGCCTGGAAAATCTTGCTATTTAGCTCAAAATGAAGTATTTGGGGTTTGCAGCTTTGGAGGCTGTTGGTTTGATCTTGGGTACAGTGAAGGTGGGAGGTCTCAGATAGTTTCCAGGAATTACCTGGAAACCTGTGAATTACCTGGAGTACTGTGTTCAGCACTGGGGCCCCCAACAAAAGAAAGATCTGGACCTGCTGGAGTGGGTCCAGAGGAGGGCCACAAAGATGATCAGAGGGCTGGAGCACCTTGCTTATGAGGACAGGCTGACAGAGTTGGGGTTGTTCAGCCCGGAGAAGAGAAGGTTCTGGGGAGACTTTATTGCAGCCGTCCAGTACCTAAAGGGGACCTACAGCAAAGATGGGGAGGGACTCTTTAAAGGGGAGTGTAGTGATAGGACAAGTGGTAATGGTTTTAAACTGAAAGAGGGTAGGTTAGATATCAGGAAAAAAGTCTTCACTATGAGGGTGGTGAGGCACTGGCCCAGGTTTCCCAGAGAGGCTGTGGATGCCCCATCCCTGGAAGTGTTCAAGGCCAGGTTGGATGGGGCTTTGAGCAACCTGGTCTAGTGGAAGGTGTCCCTGCCTGTGGCAGGGGGGTTGGAACTAGATGATCTTTAAGGTCCCTTCCAACCCAAACCATTCTGTGATTCTATCATTCTAATTGAGAAATATCCACAGTTCAGAATCAGCCACACAAGTGGCTGAAATGAATAGGAAGGGGACAACTAAACAACTTCATGGTGTAGGATCCAAGGTGGAGGTTCAGGGGTGACAAAAAGGGTGCAGCTGGCCCTGCTGTGTGGTGTAGAGCATGTGGCTCTTCATGAAGAGGAGGGTGAGTGGACTGTGATCCCCGTGTTGAACTGGCATTGAACGTGGTGTTGAACTTAGAGGTCACACTGGATGGAGAGTCTCTTAAGGAGATGGGTCTTATTTTCTCATCACCACGGTAATGCAAGTGGTTCTTCTTGAGAAACTATGAGGATCTGATCTGTTTTATACCAATAATGTTGGTGTCACTAGAGCCACTCCAAGTTCAGACCAGAATAATCCAAGCTAACAGAGGGTTCTGCTTCCATCCCTCAAGGGTAGGCATCCAGAGATGGGTGAGCCTAAATTAATCACTTCCTGCTCAAATATTTTTCAGGCACCAGAGAGTTATGCTTTGAAGTCTGAAATCCCAGCTTCATCCATCTGAGTTGAAGTCCCCCCCAGGAGTACCAAGATGTCAGGATGGAATTTGGCTTTCCTGTCACTGCTGGGATGTTCTGCTGACAGCTCTGTAGACCTTGACTGCATTGATCCCCTGCAGCCCTGTTATTAATTTCTTTAAATTCTAGCGAGTGGAGGTATCACTTTGCAGACCAATCCAGGGCTTTCAAACTTAGCCACATTTCTTAACAGCTTCTTCTGATGGTCTTGTGTCAAACACTTTTGAAATAATCCAGCTAGCAGGGCCCAAGTTTATCTGCCTGTCATGGATTTCCAACTGAGGAATCTGAGCTAGTACCCTTTGCTGACTGATATAAACTGCTTCAGCCTTCAGAGAGGGATTGAATCGAGTTAACATTCAGGACTATAACCTTGGGCCTTTACTGTAGTTTGGTCACTCTCTCTCTAAAGGTAAATAATTTCTTAATGAATTCCAAATTATGAACTACACAATAAAAAGCTGATGAAACCATAAGTTTAACTGCAGCATTGTTCCAAACCATGAAAATCTATTATCTTTTTCATATTTCTAAACCAATACCCCTGCTGTTTCCTGAAAGTCTCTCCTTTTTTGGCCCATCATTAAAAACAAGCCTATCTACATTTGTGCACAGAATAATTGGAAAGGAGAATTAAACTGAAAGGTAATGTAATAGCTTTCTAAGCACTTACAGGAAACAAAGATTTGTGGAAATGTACAATATTGGAATAGAAAACACTTTTGATTTTGGAAGCCACTAGTCAAAGTGTCCAGTGGGTGGAAAGACAAAGGCACTTGATTCAAACTACCCTAATGTATGTGTCCCAAGTGGATTGGCTGAATTACTCTCTGAAAATCTCTTTCCCTTGCCTATAGAGAGAATCCTTAGACTAAATGCTGATCTTTTTTAAATGTGTAGCCTTAGGTGATATGAATCACACCCTGGCATCTATTCAAATAACCAACAGAGATTGCAGAAAACAAGGAGAAATCTCCAGATGCGTTAGCCAAGCAACTGCTTATTAGTCCTGCAGGCACAGAAAGACAAAACCTTCCCCAGGAACCTTTCTGCTGTCTACTTCAGGACTTTAGTTTGTATGCTCAGGTCATGAACACAGTCACCTAAGGTATAGCCAATGGAGAGAAAAAGAGAGACACCTCTTCAGAGGGCAATTCAGAGCAGGATCATAAGCTGGCTTGACAATAGGTGTATTGAATAGAGCTGTCATGATAGGCATTAATCTTAGGTTGTTAGGATGGGAGCAGTGTCTTCCTTCACGTCCGCCCACCACCACGAATGTCAGGGTTGCTGCTGAAACCAGCCAGGAATCTTGAACAAGAAACAGCATCCCCTGAGCAAAGGTGTAATCACCTTTCAGTAATAAAGCCCAGCGTTAGCACTTTTTTGTAGCTTTAGCTTCAAAATCAATTTGGGTTGAAAAGAGAAGGCAAAGGAAACTGATGGTGCCAAAACAGACTAAAAACAATGAAGGCATTTTTGAGTTAAAAGATGTTAAAACATGAACCCTGAAATGAAATTTGGTATGTTTTTGCCCAGTATGCCTTTGTTTTCTCTCCCCATGATATTGCATCACAGCGAGGCATAGTCCTTGGAGTTTAATGGGAACAATGTGTTTCTTTTTCTGAGATGGTAGGGAAAGATATTAGGTTATTCTTACTTATTTGGATAAACGCTTGCTTTTTGTGAAGGACCTCCCAGTAAGTGTGTGGATGCTGCTGTTGCTTAGCACAACAAACTGGACCTGGAAGCGAAATGGTTTGGGTTTGAAATAGTGGTGGTGTTGCAGCTGAAGCAAAGTCTGAAAAATAAATTACAGCTGTTGATAAGGTATGGTAAAGGCTGGAGGAGGTTTCTCTCCTCTTAACACAGGCACAACCCCCCCGCTGGCACCGTTAGCTATGCCTCAACATACAAGATAGCTTGGGGCACCCACTAGACAACCAGCTTGTCTGGGTGGCCTTCTGGTAAAGTGGAAGGGCATTACGTATTTTCCCTTTCTCTGTATTTGTGTGTATTAATTAGGGAGGTCTTAACTGCAAGACACACCCTCCTGGTAAGATCATAAGGAGGCACACGGTTCCCCTAATAGATGCACAGCAGTTTCTCCCTGGCCAAGCTAAACCTCCCTCCGCTTTGAGTCCTTTGCAAATTCAGGGCTTGAGCTTGAAGTTAAAGACTAACCCCACCCTCCCCATTTCATTATGGGGGTCAGAAATGGGACTTTGGGGACTTTCTAAGATGTGTCTATAAAATCTGCACCACATGGCAGGCTTTGGGACAACCAGCCCCACCCCCAGCTCACACTCAACAGAGAGACATATCCACGAGTGTTGCACACCCATCTCACCCAGATCCTTTTGAATCCAGCCCTGCGCAAAACATGCCCACGTGCATTCAGCCCCAATCCTTGTTTCCAAAGTTAATTACCTTTCTCCCCTTAAAGAGAATTCCTGCACTGTTGACATTCATCATCTGTGTGTCAATCTCGCCATGCAATGTATTGCGCTGTGTACTCCTTGCAGAGCTGGGAATGTCCCAGTGGTGTTTCTGAAAGTCATTTTGAGTAATCATCCCTGGAGGGCCCCTTAAGCACATTCAGGTCTACATCAAGCAGCATCACCTCTGCCTGATTAGCATTCTGCAAAGCTGTGCTCCCTTCCCCCTCCTGCCCTTTCTGCTCTTCACCAAAAGACAGACAGAAAGAAAGTCCTTCCTGTCATCAGATAGCTCCACCACTGCCTCGTTCATCTTAGCACCTAAATCAGAACTGCCTGTGTGCTTGCTGTGCACCATTATTTTTTGACTCTGTCTCATCCCTTGCTCCTTTGGTGCCCTTCAAATGAGCCCATGGTAGCAGTGTGAGAGCCTTCTCCCCTGCAGCTCCTACCATTCATTTATCTCCACTGTACCAAATTGTTTGAATAGCCAAGACTATTTCTACACTGACTTTAGGAGCTTGGAAACATTTCCAGAGTTCTTACAGTGCCCACCCTATTCCCCTTTCCATATACATTATTGCAAAATCTTCCTTAGATCCAGGGCTTAGAAGTGCACAGATGTGGCTTAAAGGTGCACAGGTCTTGAGCTGAGTCTTTCCAAATTTTCTTCTTGTGCAGATCTCTGAGCACTCTGGTCCTCCCTCCTCTCCTGCTGGGTCCCTAAAGTGGGGAGGTCTGTGCATCGATACTGCAGATGCTCCAGGCATGGCTGCATGCTGGGGACGGTGCAGGACCTGTGATTTACCATCTTTTTCTCATGGAGCAGCTGCATGAAAAGCCACTAACTGAATCTTTAGCTTCAAGGTACATTGTCTTTGATGGTTTTTCGGCTCTCCCTTCCTCTGCTGCCTCTCGTTTCTGCCGTCAGGCTGCTGCATGCCATCCCTTCTCCCCTGCCAGCATTGTTGCTCTGCTCAGAGCTGTTTTGGGGAATGGATCCAGCTTAAAAGCAACTCAGGCAAAACAGATATTTTTGGGGTAATTGTTTGCTTCCCTGTTTCGTTTTATCCTACCCTCCTCAGCCACAGCTTTGTGGCACTACATGATATGGCAGGAACAAACACTTGGGAGGAAGTAAGGGACAAGTACTGGGAGGCAATTGTTTAAGCTGATGCTGCTGCAAAGAAAATGTATCAAGAAACCACAGCCTGAGGTACAAGGCCTCTAAGTGAAGTAACAGAGGGATAGTGTCACATTCCTTTAAATCCCCCAAGGAATTTGACTTACTGGACAGAGATCCTTTCTGCAAGGAAAAAAAAAGCCAAACAAACAGCCCTTTATAAATCAGGAAATCCTTATCATCTCCTTCACCCTCTGCTCCTTTCTGTGCCTCTTCCTTTCAAAGCTAGAGTCATGAGGATATTCAGAGATGCAGAATAATGCAATAAATAAATAAATGCCCTCGAAATCAATTTTGATTGCAAATATTTTAGATCTGCATGGATTTGCAGAGACACCATAAGCTGCGTGGCAGAATGAAAGCCTGGCAGCATTCGTAGCTCCAGACCCCTGCTGAGACCTGTTCAAATACATCTTTAAAAAAAAAAGAAAATCATGGAAAAGGCTGAAAACAGCAAGCCTCTTCCCCCTTCTCACTCCTTGTTTCTAAGTTCAGCATGTCCCAATGTTTCCTCAGGTGTTAGGATGGGTGCTTTCAAAACCTGCTAGAATCACAGTTTGTTCTTGGTGTTAGAACCGCCAACTCCAGCACCTGAAGAAGCCCTTATCACCTAGAAAAATGGGTCTTGCACCCCCACGGCATGTGGGGAAGAAAGGCACAGAGGTGGTTTTTGTAAGTTGGAGTCTGCTGTTCACATTAATTTCTGAGGCAGCTGAAAAATTTAGCACTGAGACTTTCTGGAAAACATCTTCACTTCTCCTTCACTGGCATGGTCCTCCCTGGGCTATTTCTTCTGCCACTAAAAGCAGCTCAAATTCCTGAGGCATGTGGGTTGGGATCTCAGATGTGCCTGACTCTGTCTGGAGCTATTTAAAAAACTTGTAGATGTGGTGCTTAGGGACATGGTTTACTGGTAGACTTGGTAGTGTTAGGTTAATTGATGCACTCAATGATCTTAAGGGGCTTTTCCTAAATTATTCTATGATTCTGTAGTTAGTGAAGAGAAATAGGTGCCTCCAGAAACTGATTTGGCCCTGCTAAGATCACCTTTCAGGAGTGTCTCTGAGTTGCCCAAGGCTGTAGCGTGACCTTCAGCTATTCGGTTCCTCATGTAGGCACTTTGGTTTGGTGTCAAATGCTGGGGTGGGCTTTCCAGATCCAATGGTGCTACCTTTTTGGAGGCTGGGGCAGAGAAAGCATGTGCATTTCAGGTGGTGACAATCAGCTCACTGGGGACTGTGTTTGTGTCTGTCACTTCTCCTCCACCTTCTTTCTTCATCTCCTGCATCTGATTTCCCTGTGGTCCCTTGCACTCCCCCTGATCTCCAGTTCCTTACCACCTCCTGCACCAGCTCCTGTCTCCTGTTGTGTGCTGAAATGGGAAGCTCCTGGGGATGTTGGACCATCCAGGTGACATGGCTACAGTGCTACTGGTGTCTGAGCCAAGTAGGCTCATGCTAGTTCTGGTGATAACCGTAGCTGCACCTTCAGACCATTGTACAAACCCCTTGCCCTCAGGCAGGAGCTGGGCTTTAAAATGCTTGATGTGAAACAGCAACCAAGGAATATGAATTTTAGTCATTGCAAGACCTTGGAAAACCTGTCCAAGTGTAGCACAAAGTAGCTGAGTGTCAAAAATGTATCCTTCCTAAACATGAAAAGGACGGCCAATGTGACAGTGATGTGTCCAAGCAGCAAGCAAGGAGGCAAGGCTCCTATTGCCTTGAAGCTGGGAGCTGTGGTGTGACCATGAGCATGGTGCTAGAAAGAGGAACTGCTGAAAAGCCAAACCCTTTTCTGTCCCTGCTCACTAACATGAGGCTACAGTAACACAAATGTGGCAAACAAACATCTCTGATTTCGTCTTCTGGTTTCAGGGCAGGCTTAATTCAGCATCAGTCTAATTGTGTTGCCCTGTGGTTTACTGAACCAGTCTGATCTTGTTCCCTGTGGTTAATACTAGCTGCTAAGACTTTTTGCCTTTAATTCTTCTTTTGACATCTCTTTTTGTCCTAGCTTAGGCTAAAGGGCTTAGCTTCCGAAACATGCAACTTGGGTATCTCTAAAGTATCCTAAGACCTAAAACCCCAGTATTTAAGTACACCTCTTTGGTCTTCTTAATACTTTTAGGGGTGTAAGCAGGCTTTCTATTCTGTATTTATGCAGTATCTTACCCAGAGAGGTCTTTTAGTTCAATTTCTGAGATTCCTATGTGTTGCTAAAAAGATCTGCAACTTGCCAGTCTGTTCTCTTCATCTGTCTTTAACCTGCATAGCTCAGCTGCAGACCCTTCTGTTATGGGTTTCTGTGGTGCGGTTTTCTTTGGTAGTGGGGGAGGGGGCTGCAGAGGTGGCTCCTGTAAGAAGCTGCTAGAAGCTTCCCTGGCTCCAAAGAGTCGGACCCACCTCTGGCCCAGACAGGGAGTGACGGTGGCAGTGCCTCTGGGAGAACAGATTTAAGAAGGGGAACAGGCAGTGTGGGGGTTGGGAAACCTGAGAGGAACATCGCTGCCGATACTGAGGTCAGTGAAGAAGGAGGGGGAGGAGGGGCGCCTGAGGAGGCCGATGGCCCTGCAGCCCGTGGTGAGAAGGCAGGCTGTCCCCCTGCAGCCCATGGGGGTGAACGGTGGAGCCGAGGCTCCCGAAGGTGGCCGTAACTCCATGGTAAAAACCGCGCTGGAGCAGTGTGAGACTGGAGAGCAGCTCGCAGAAAGGACCCGCACCAGGGAAGTTTGNGAGGAATCTTCCCCCTGAGGAAAGAAGCGGCAGCGACGATGTGTGGCGAGCTGACTCAACCCCCATCCCCTGTTCCCCTGCGCCGCCGGGGGGAGGAGGGAGAAAGCACCGGGAATGGAGCTGAGCCGGGAAGGCAGGAAGGGTGGGGGGGGGTGTTCTGATGTTTGGTTTCCCTTCCTAATACCCTTGTGTTTTGTTTTTGATTTGATTTGTAGTAAATGAAATTGATTTTGTTTCTTCCCCAAGCTGAGCCTGTCTTTTGCCCGTGACCATAAGTGGGGAGTGATCCCTCCCAGTCCTTGTCTCAACCCACGAGCCTGCCTTTGGATTTTCTCCTCATCCCAACGTGGCCAGGCGAGGGGGTGGGGGGTGAGTGAGCGGCTTCGTGGTGCTTTGTTACCAGCTGGGCTGAAACCGAAACCACGACACCTTCATAGAGTGGGCAGGAGCTCACTCAACCTCACTTACTTGGGTGTGGTATAGGCCCACTGCAGCAGATTGCCTTGGGAAACTTTCTCTGAGTAAAGGCAAATATGTACCGCTGCTCTGCTGGGAGACCTTGCAAATCCTTCACCTCTAAGTTTCCCCACCACGACTTTCAGGGGAACAGGTCCAGAGAGGTAGCGCTGGTGCAACACAGGATCCCTGGGACCGGACTGTGCTGTCAGCATGGCATCAAAACCTTTCTCCTTGGCATCTTCTGAGCATCTGCTCCACCGAGCACAAAACCCTCCCTGTGGGACAGACTGTGGGGGCTGGGAGCTTCCCTCCCCCTCTTTCCCAAGCCCTTCCACTTAATTTGTGTCATTTTGTACAGATGCAGCTGGAAAGAATTAAAATGTCAGCCAGGCACAATTGCCTCCATTGAGATGAAAAGCTGCTGGAAGAAACAATGCTAACAAGCATGGCAAAGAGAAGAAGGGAAAGCCTGGTGCTGTTTAGCTGGTAATAATTAGCCCCAGAAATGGAAAGAGGCAAGATCCAGTGTGGCTCCCGTTTAGTTCAGGGGAGGTCCAGCTAGGACCAGTTCGATGAGTGCTGCTTAATTGCTACTAATCCATTACTGGATGGAACCTGGTCTCCAGGATGTGCCCGTCATGCAAAAGCATGTGGCAAGCCTGTTGCAGGGAGCAAGGGCAGGCAGAGATGCCCCTAAGACTTGGTTGTTACAGGAGGTGACCTGCTTGGAGGGGGTTACTTGGTGACCAATGGTTGTGGGGGTTGTAAGGTTTAGGAGATCCTTTGGATATTCATATGTTAGCCAAAATGGAGTGATAGAAGGAGGAGTTTTCAACTGTTTAAGCCAAATGACTGTGTGAAGTCAAGACTCATCCCGCCACTGCCCAAGACACTACAGGTAAAGAGTAATATATTCAAGGAAACCACCGAAGCTCCACATGCCTTTACTAGAAGAAGAGATCAGATGTGGGACTTTTGGATCAGGAACATGCAACAGCCCTGCCTTGAAGACTCAGTATTTTAGCCTACTGGTTAGCTTTGGAGATACACAAAAAATGGGACTAGAAAGGTCCGCCGGGGTTGTAACTCCTCCTGTTCTTGTGTCCTCAGCCAGAGCTTCTTATCAGGGCTGAGTTCCTGCAAGCAATATGGAGGATGCTCTGGGTCCACCAGCCCCTCTTCCTTCTCCTCTTTCCAAATCTTCCTTCTTTTTCTGGGCAATGTGAAGACAATCCAGACAGCCTCGTGCCCTTTGTACATCCAGGAGCTGTAGCCAACTGCACTCTTCCTTCTCTTCTTCACATCTTCCCAGCGCAATTTAGCACAGCATACACTTCATAAAGCAACATCGTCAGATGAGAGCCTGGGGTCAGGGCTTATTCCATGCTGTGCGAGTGGCTTCTTTTATACCAGGGTTGCATTGGGAAACAAGGGAATAGAGAATACTGGGAGGGCAGCGACGTCCCAGTCACACTGGAAGTACTTGCGCACTGGAGACTGACTGTCTCTGGTCCACCCAGCTCTTAAAATTTGTGACGATTTCATGTGTTGTTCCAGGTCTGTCTTGTTTATGTGCCTTGGGGTAGGTCAGCGTTTGCCTTTGTCATTGCAATGTGACGCTGGTGACTCAGTTTGCATCCACCATCAGGTCAAATGTTTGATGTGCCTGGGAACTCCTCTGTTTTTCAAGCTAAAGCAGTTGGCCTAATAAAAGGTATGTTCCCTCCCTGCAAATCTTGCTTAAGCTCAGCCTTGAAGTCTTTCAGGCAATATTTATCCCACATCAACGCTGCATACACAGGTTATTGCTTCTAGGAGGAGGAAGATGGGAACTGGGCAGGACATGTTAAACACCAGATAATGAGGGTGGAAATTGTTTTTAAGGTGGAATTGATGGCAGAGGAAGGAAAACAGCTTAAAGGAAAATGCAAAAGAGTTGTATGTGATTGAAATCAAGGGATCTTAAGAACTTGTTTAAATGTTTTCCTGGCCTGACATCCAAGAGTTGCTCCATAGCAAAAGCCAAGGCAGGGCAGTGAAAGACTGTTGCTGACCAAAGGAACATGACTGTACCAGACGCACTGTGAAATCTGAAGCGTATATTTTATTTAATAATAAGCCTGCCTCCAACATGGCAGACTGAGTTCATACTGAAGTACCAACACACTGGTGCCTTTCGTTGCTTTTTGAGGTAGGGGCTACCCATCTATCTCTTATCTAGCTTAGTAGCTGTGCAAAATGTCACGACTTTTTCACAGCAGTGCAAACACCTGACTGAAGCAAGGTGAAGCACTTCTGACATCTGTTTGTACATGCCCTATGTTTTAATGCAAGCAGCAACACACCTCCCTGTTTGGTGGGACAGAGAGCTGTGATCTGTCTTGATGTGTGTTTTCAAGGGGGAGGCAAGAGAAGAGAACGGGTGCTCAGACAAAACCAATTCTTACAGTCCAGTGGTCTGGTCAGACCATTGTTCCAGTTAATCCCGTCTTCTCAGATAACAACTGCTCATTTGGAAGATGAGACTCTTCCCAGGATGCGGCTGGTGAGCTGTGCAATGCCCTCAACCATGTGAAAAATGGCTTTCTACCCCTCCCATGTAAAATTCTTATGGTCTCTGAAACATAACATTAGATTACCTGAATAATATTGTCTTACCACTTCTTTTGGTTAAGCCCTTTCTGTAAGCTGAGATTTCTCCAGCAAGGCATTGAAGTGGCCCCTGTTGTAGTGACTTTCACAAAAAACACTGTCTCCCCTTCCCCTGTTTTATCTCTTCCTTCAGAGCTAAGGGCTAAAAAAGACAGTATATGGTCATGGCTTGTTTTGCAAGTGCGAGACATGGTGCCAAAGGGGACATTTCTCCTGTGCCTGGCAGCAAGAGCCATTGCACAAATTTAGGGAGTGTTTGAAGTAGGAAGCAGCCATGTATGAGCTCTCACATGTAAGAGATCAAGGAGGATGCTATCTGCCATGCTGTCCTAGTTTGAATAGCACTGCAGTTTGGACACACTCAGGACTGCTTTCCTACACCTGCCTTGGATATGGGCAGCACATCTACCACAGCAGCATGGAGCTCCCCTGGGCTCTCCTGCTCTCCAGGGAGTGGTTGGAGCCCTCAGTGAACTACGGGATGCTGCAGCTCTCAAAATCTGAGTGGTTAAAGACAGCAATAGCTTCCTGACCTGCCCTGCAGACTCAGTTAGGAAATTGGTATGTGTCACTGTGATGACACCACTTTTACTGGTGAATCATCTGGAGAACCTCTGTATCAGGCCTGGAACCCTAATGGAAGAAGGTGGGCTTGCCAGCTGCTAAGCCACCATCTGAGCTTGAATATCAGTCCCCAAGGTTCAGTGGTACTATTGTGATTGGCTTTATGAAAAACAATTATTTATTCCAGATGTGATAAAACTCTATGCTGGAGAAATTTGGACCTCAAATAGAATTTAGGTGCCTGATTTCTAGCGTGGTTCCCATCTGTATCTTAGAAAAACTCACTCCCTCAGTCCTTTCTGTGTGGGTAGATGGGCTATACCCAGAGGTGGTATGTCCCCATGAGCCTTTGTCTGGCCTTGAGTTCACTCAATGGTAGCTGTGCCCTGCCAACCTTACAGAAGACAGGACAACCTGCTAAATGTATTGACACCTCTTAATGCAGGTTTTGTCCTGGTTTCAGGCTCTGTTTAACACAGTTTTTGTCTTGGTCCAGGGGTTTGCCCCAGAGCTGTTACACATCCAGGTAGCTTCAGAGAAGGGCCTCTAAATGGAGCTGATGGTCTCCGAAGCCCAGCACAAGAAACAGGGACAACATCTGTGCCTGGCTTTGCCTCCTCAGAAGAATGTGACATTGCATCCTCTTGCAGCTCAAAGCCCTGGGATGCCGGGAAGAGGCTGCTGCTTCAGGATGGTGCCCTGGCTCTGCAGTTGTGCTTGTTCAGAGGACTGCTTCCCCTCCTTCTTCTTGGTGCTGCCATCTGCTTCCAGCCTTTGTGAATCCCTGCAGGGGCCTCGGGAAGAGGAATTACCCCTGCCTTAGCACCGCTCTGCATCCCAGGCTCCCATCAGGAGGCAGGGTGAGGAGGGCTTTGCCATCAAGGTGGTCTCTTTCCCAGCTCTGCCAGATTGCCCCAGGGTGCCTCATTAAGCTTTCTGCTCCCTCACTGCGATGGAGCTCATTTCTTTTTTAATGCACGGGCTGACAGGCCTGGAAATATCAAACTCGGCAACTTCGCGCCCTGCTCAGATCTGAAGCGCAGTGCTTCGGAGATAATTAGCTGGATTTCAAATCCGAAGGGCAACTGGCTGCCTTCTCTGACAGTCCTGTTTCATCAGGACCTCCCAGGAAGATTGTTTTAAAGTTTTTTCTCTTCCTAGGCTTGAAATGAAGTCACAGGAAACTTCTCTTTTTTTTAGGGGTGGGAGGTGGGGAGGAAGCAGGCATTCAATATTTTTTTTCCTTTGCCTCATCCAATACACTTCATACTTCCTTTTAGGCAAGTAAAGATCATTTCACACCTATCAACCACCTCTGTTTCAAGAAGCACTGGGGATACACATGTTTGCTTTCCTGGGAATCTCCCTACACCACCACCCCATGAAAATCACCATCAGCATAAGGGCTGCCTTGGAGGAAGGCTGTGCTCTTTTTGCATATTATGAGAAAATTCTCCTCTGCCTGCTGCTCTGCCTCTGGGAGGGCACCACAATGCTCAGCCACCTGCAGGACCACACATTTTAGGGCTGGAAGAGGGGATTCGGAGCATCCAACTGGTTTTTCCAAATTATATCCAATATTCCCCATCTTGAGCCTTAAACTTCCCCTACAGACAGGGCATAGCCAAAGTCAAGAGCTGAATTCACAGCTTTTGGCTCCTTATGTGTTGGCCAACATAAGATCAGTGGTGATTTTGTGCTGCTCAGCTTTTTACAGTTGGAAGAGACCTGTGTTTTAGAGGCAGGTGCTCAATGCTTATTGCAGACCAAGTATTCACTGAGGAAGCATCAAAATCTCTACCCTTCCATAACCGGTTCTGATGTGCTACAAAATTCCCCTAAAAGCTTCTTGTGTGAATCCAAGTCCACCTGGAGTTGTTATTCCTGCCCCAACCGATTCAACCACTGTTCTGCCTTCATCTCTGGACCTTTAATCACCTCTGCGGTGGATGCCGAGTTCCTACACAGTATGTTGCTATGAGCAATTGGCAGTCTTGGGAGACGCTACAATAAGTTCCCACCTGAGTCCTCTGGCACCATTTCAGCCAGGCACTTTCTTCTTTATTTTCTTCCTCCACATCCCAAATTAAAAATAATATGTCATTAAATTTCTTTTATATTTGTGTTGGTGGGCATGTCAAATGCTTTCACAATACCAGCTCTTACAAAACCTGAGACAAAGAGTCCCACACAAAGTGGCTGCCCTCCGTCACTTCACTACAAAGTCCCTCATTGTACACCAGGCCTTAATAAAGGAAACCTAATGAGACACCAGAGGGGCCCCAGCAACACAGGATCTGAGACCTGAGGAGCGAGAAGTGGGGGAGTGGGAGGGTGCTTTCAAACCTCTACAGGATTAGGTAGCAGGAGTTATTTAACTGAGTGGAGCTGGTATTCTTCTCCAGGAAAAGCTAGCTGAGCTAGCTCAGGAGAAGGATTTCCAATGCTACCTCATGATGGGAGCCTGATGTCTCCATTTCTGCAGTGATGCATCTCTCCATCATGTGTCTGCAGAGCAGGGGGTGCAGGTCTACAAGAGCTGTGGGAGAGGATTTTCAGCTGGAAGATTTGACGTGTCCTACACATGCTGCCTTATTAATCCCTTGCAGTCCTCCAGTGGAAGAGGGAAAGATGATTCATTCCCCATTTGACTAAAAGGAAACCAGAGCATGAAGAGAGGAAAGGATACCAGAAAGAAAACTTCTACCCTGCTCTCCCAAATTAGACCTTAATTAGTGACTCTGGGTGTATCTATGTGGTGTGTGGAGACAGGGATGAAGTCACTCTGCCCATGCTGAGCTCTCTGGACACAAGAAGGACCAGATCAGAGGCAGGGCAGGGGCACTACAGCTGGATCATGCCCCTGATATTTTGCTCTCATGCTATGGCACAGCACTGTATGGGTGGCTTTGGGGTTAGGACTGCCCAAAAGCTGCTGGATCCTGGCAGAGCAGCTTTGTCCTGCCTGTCTTCAGCCTTGCCAACATGCTCAGCGAGGCATTGATAATCTGGTGATGAGGAGGGTGCATCTGTGGTGACCCCAGAACCACAATCTGTGTTGAGCTGATGGGCTGAGCAGGTCTGCTTGGGGCTGCAAGGAGGATACATGGCCCCTTATTCCTGTGTGAGCCAACGGAAAACTATGGAAAACTCATATGCATTAGCCAGGCTAGTCTGATAGACCCTCTACATCCAGGGTGAATCTAAACTCTCCTTTTTCAGTCAGTGCACCCCACTCAAATCCTGCTTTGCAAATGTGTAACATGAGCAGTTCAGCCTTTGCTAGAGGCACTCTGCTCTCTTTGGAGGGACCGTAGTACGGGTTGCCTAATGCCACCCATGTTGTCTGTGACTGTGCCGGTCATTGCAGGCTACAGTGTGTTCACTGTAGCAGCAGGACCGAGGTGGCAAAAGTCTCCTAGCAGAGGGTCAATAACAGCCATGCAATTTGCTTGGGCAGTGGGATGCAGTATATTGCAATCATCATATGTGGTGAAACCTATATTATGTAATGAAAACAGTCCCTTTGTCTTGCAGGTACTGGCCGCAGGGGATTTAATCATCCCATTTATACTGGCCAGAGGAAAGGATGGTCTTATATTGTGGGATATGATTGTTTATGACCCTCCTTTCCTCTCCAAGCTGAGCACATGGCAGTGTCCATCCTGGAAAGGAGGAGATCCGAATAGCTTCCTACATCTGCTCATTTCTAGGAAGCAATGATTAAAACCAAGACATTCCTTTATCAAAAGCGGAGGAAACCTCTGGTCCCACTAAGTGGTGGATGTGAGAGGAACAGGGAAATGCTGGTGGGACTGACTGGACTTGCCTCCACCTGCTTTGCATTGCCAGTGTAACAGAACCAAGCTGCTTGCACCCTCAGGCACAGACTTACCCTTGTGCACTGAAGAACCAGGTTTCTGCCCATGGAGGGGAACTAATTTACAGCTAGACAGGCACATGTCTGCTTTCACAGACCTTATGTGGAATAGATGCTGAACCCTGGTGTCCTCCCCTGGCTGCTAGCAGCTGGGAGTTTCCCATACCACCCTTAAAAGCTATCCCCATAGGGAAGCTGGGCCGAGGCGTGGTTTGCCGTATAAAGTTGCGCAGCATGATCCAGTTCTCTGCCAGAAGGCAAGTACTTCAAGACTTCTTGAGCCATCCCTTTTTTATGAATTACCAGAGGACTGCATTTTCTTAGCTATCATCTAAAAAAATATGTGCTTGCCCCACCCTAGCAGGGAGACTTGGGTTACTTCACTGGAAGGTGAGCGCCCAGTTCTGCACCAAGTCCGGAGGAAGCAGACTGTTGAATAAGCCCTGCAGGGATGTAGCCAAATCAAGCCAAGCAGCTAGTCCCATGGAGTTTATGGATATAGTTCCAAATACTACTTCTAGCAATGGTCAAGACTGGTTGTACTGGAGGAAGATGCGTCAGCCAATGGTCAGTGTACTTGGTGCATGGGGAGCTGAGCACATCATCATGTTGGACAGCATTGCACATAACAACATTTGCTAGGAGACCACTCAGCATCACACTCTGTCCAGAAAAAATGGTTCCTCCTTCCTTCACTGTGCAGAACTGCAGATGTTTTTAACAGCTGCAACATTTTGCAGCTTTTAAAGCCTGCATCCATCCTTTAATTCAGCTTCTGTATCACTCAAGGAGCCAGTTAGCAAAGCTAACAGAGAGGATTAATTGTCTTTTTTTTTCAAATGTAGTTTCAGTGGCTGACCAAGACGTTGGAAAATGCTCCCAGAGGGAAGCAGGCAGGTCCTGCAATCCAGAGACAGAGTCTGGCAGAAAAGTGGCTTTGCTTTCAAACAACTGTTGGTCCTTGTTCTCTCTTGTCCCTGTTTTATAGTTGCAGAAACTGACTGATTGAGACTCAGACCTGGTCTGTTCCACAAGCTCAGTTTTTATTTAACAGTACAGATGTGGTCAGATCTGTTGTAAATGGACCAGCTCTTGCTGGCAGAGGTGGTTTCTCCAGAAGAGGTTTTGATTAGGGGTAACCTGGCACTTACAACCAGGTGAAAGCTGCTGGAGGCCTGGACATTCCTCATCTGAACTGTAAAACACCACAAGCACTATAATCCATCGTATGTGTTTGAAACCAGCAGGCAAGTCCTGCGCTGCTTCATGCACTGTTCATTGCCCATCGCCTCCAGCCAGGCACTGTGCCGTCCAGAATTTTGTGTCTGAGTCCATTCCTGGTGCCCTGAAGAACAGGGATGTGTTTCACCCAAGTGATGCTCATCATCTGCCTGGGCAGAAATGTGGAACAACTTTGTAACCCAGTCACTCAAAGCAAAACACAGCCTGGCACCAAATAATTCAGGTGCTGTATCCTGAGGGTCTTAGTTTTGATCCAGCTGGATCCTAGGACCAAGGCTATGATGAGAGGCCAGACCCTGCCTCAGGGTGCTCAGTCACCAGCAGTCTGGACTCGAAAGCCTGGAGACCACAGTCCGTCAATTGGTTTTATTTGAAAACTACCATCTGAAGTCATGACTATTTAAGGATTGTGTCTATTTAAAACACACACACACGCGCGCGCGCGAAAGGGAGATGGAAATAGCAGGGGCTGTGAGGAATGGGGGCTGAGTTGGAATTCTTCTTCAGCTGGACACATGACAACTTGGATGCTTTCCATGGATGGCTCACAGCCTCCGTTCCTGGACTGCCAGTGCCAGGGAAAGCAACATCTCCCACACATGGTGACAGCCGCCCCTGTCATTACATCCCAGCCCTTCAGTTTATTTGCAGGTCGTTATCACACTATTTATAGCTGGCACCTATTTCTAACCCTGCAGACCTACTCACCCAGGAGAGGCATTGCCACTTCCAGAGTCCCTGGCAAGCCAGGGATGTTTGAAGTGTGACATCTGTGAGGACAAAAGAAGAGAAAGCCTGACACAAAAGAGAGATGGAGAGGGCAGGCAGGGCACAAAGTATCTCAGGACTGTCACTGACCTAACAGAGAGCATCTCCATCTATATGATACCTACTGTCATTCCTGCCTCGTGGCCTTTACAGTCTGACCATGGTGACAGGAGGGGAACCGACCCTGGGATAACCCCTAGGATGTTTTCCTTTTTTGCAACATTCTTCTTTCTGTCTCCTGGCTTGTTATTTCAGGCTAAATTCCTTCTCTCTACAATTCTGCAGCTTCTGGAGTCATTGGCTGTTGTGACCCCATGAGAGGAACCTCCTGTGGCCACAGGTGCAGAAAACAGAGTCACCTTCTCATTCCAGGTACAGCCGGTCTTTCTACAAGTGCTGGGCTACCCCATGGGACTTGCTGTCCCAAGTGTGCTGCCTGCATCCCAGCCTGAGCAGCTGCAACCCACGGGCTCTGCACCAAGCAGAGACCTGGCAATCGGCATCCAACACTCTGTGAAAACTCTGGCTGCTGTCCGAGCTTCTTCCTGCCTGTTATAGCACAACAGCTGTGAAATGCATTACTCACAGATGTCTATAATTAGGGTCCGGCGCTGCCTTCCGATGGCATCTGAACTGAAAAGGCCAATGAAAATTGAACATGCTCGCTTGAGCCAGTAAATAAAAGATTCATGCTCTGTAGACCTGTGTGATTCAGTTTTCCTGATTTAGCCTCATACTAACTGTGGGAACCAATGGAAGGAACCCTGGATCCAAAGGTATTATAGCTGACCTGTTGTTTCCAGCAAGACATTCCCATATAGCCAGGAGGCTTTATGTCCTGGAGTTGTATAGGATCCTAAATGACAGAAGTAGGTCTGTATTGCTATGTTTTCGGATGATTATTTGTGCCTTTCTGCCTGCCATGGAAAACTAATTTGCATCTTGACTAACACCAGCTGTTTGCTACTGTTGATGAGCTTCAGTCATCTGAAAGTTCTGTCAACAACCTCACATTTTATATATAGTGCATTTTCCAACATAAGCCAGCACCACAGTATCAGAAAATCTCCTATAGGAAGAGAGAACACCAAAAACCCAAATAAATTCACAGTTTCCCTAAATGAAAATTAATTAAAATTTTGCCTTCAGGGAGCTCTTGCAGTTTTGGGGAAAGCAGGCTGAGCTTGTTGAAGGCATTGGGTGTCCACAGTGTTGAGGTGTCTCCTGACAGCCTCAGCCCCCCGTTTTGCAAGGACCTCTGCATATGCTTTAAGCACAGAAGCAGCCCCAAAAGAAGGTCTTTATTGGGCTAAGATAACAGACAACTGATGGAGACAGGCAGCAGCGCAAAAGAAGATATTTGAAGGTTGGTGGCCTTTTTTGATGGGGGTCCATACATCCAGAATGAACAGTGAGGAAGAACAGGCAGGAAAGTGTCAGCACAGAAAAGGGATGGTTAAAATGAGCTTTCACTAAGATCACAGAGCAAGAACCAGCAGGAGTCAAACCAGAGGTTTTATCTTTGTGTTCCCTGCTCAGATCATCTATATGCTATTCTCTCCTTCTTTACTGCCATTTTCCATTTATTGCTGCAGTTTTACAGAAGCAAAGAATAAAGGTGTGTTGTGATTTTTTTTTTTTTATTTTATTTTGCAAATAGGCTGTGTTAACTTCATACTTGCAGATAATTTCCATTTGTGGCTCTGCTATTTCCAGAGATAGGTTATATCCATCATTCCTGGAGATACATGCAACCTGACATTTTCTGTTAGACCAAAATATAATTAGATTTGCACACACCAAGCACAAGGTTATCAACCACAAAAGCAAAAAGGCATTGCATGAACAGGGAAGACCATCTGGGAGACACACCAATCCATCTAGGGACCAGCAGATACAAAACCTGAATAATAGATGGGCTAACACGGTGCTATCAGGGCCAATGTCCTGTCTGATTAAATCTACTTCATCAAACATCATCAAGGACAAAGCATCCCCTTTGCCCATAGTTGGGTGCATGATAAGAAAAAAATATATGACTTCTAACACATTGCTGAGTTACTCTAAGTCCTCTGCATTTTGCAGCAAGTCATAACAAAGCACCCTTGTACTCTTGGCATCAAATCGGTTTGTGTGCTCCAGTTTTAGTGGTGCTGATTTGTTAGATATTGCCTCAAACTGGAAAATTTGCAGGCAAACTCTCCTTTCCAGTATGCTGTGCTGCCTGCCAGTGGACTGAGGACATGCTAAGTGTTGGGAGTGCTTAGGGTCCTCTGCTGGTGTGTAACCTTGAAGGCATGACCTCACGCTTATGTTTTCATGTTTAGTGTTTGTACAGAAACTAAATTTGGTCTCCCTGGAAGCCTCAGGCTGACTCTAAAAAACCAGCATGGATTCACTCAGTGGATCTGTGACCATTGATACTGCACCCACTGCATAGTCCCAGGTTCAGGCAGGGGCAGGCTTGCTTTGGGGGAAAGCACCTCATGGGCACACCTGCATCCAGTGCAAACCACAGGAAACAAACCCAGCCTCAAACTAGTTCAGATTACAGGGAGAGAAAGTGAGTTATAAATATCCATCAGCAACTGACCAAGGACTTTGCTAGCACATTTTAACTTTCCTGGGGAAAAAGAGGGATCTTTCTCTCTCTGCCTGCAACCTGGTGACTGACAGAGACTATGTCCGTGTTCAGCACATCTTGGACAAGACGAACTGGCAGGTAAATTGGAAGTATTGGGTGAGACAATAATTCAATTTCTGTCATCGGTTCAGTTAATGGCTTTCATTTAGAGTGTTCATGGAGGATCATTACTCTCCATTAAGCTGCCACAGGTAGACACAGACAGATGGTAAACCAGTTTCCTCAAAGCGCTTTACTAAGACCATCTACCTGGAGACAAATCCCTGAGCCTGGCTGTCAGAGGAGCCTGTCAGGTGCATGAATGAGAGCCTGGGAAAGTCCCAGGAGCTGCCTTCAATGAACTCTGATCCTGGTGGGCCTGCAGGAGGTCTGCAGGGTGCACAGGCTGAAGACGACTACTTGGGAGCAGACGTGCTGCAATATAAGGGTGGACAGAAATTCATCCCAGAAGCTCTGCTCTTCCACTGCAGGGAATTGCGAGCCTGAAAATCCTCTGATGCTGAGTGTATGTGGCTGCAGGGAGCAGGAGAGCCCTCTCTGGGGGACTATACCACCTGCCCTGCCTTCTGTGCCACAGGAGACGGTCAAGAGTCCTTTAATCCAAGATGTTCTTCTAGTCTATGTTGTAGGTATTTGAACAACCTCAGCAAATTAGAAGCTCTACTGATCAGAGTCCCTCTCACCTCTTAAAGCAATGATGTCTCAGTGGAGTGTGCAAGAAATGTGGGTTCAAAAGACCTGGGTCCACACTCTCTTCCTACTATCGGGTGAATTTGAAGAAATCACATCTGCTTTGCACGAAGGGTGGGTGAAGAAGTACAGCGCACCTCTGCTCCTCTGCTTTGACATGTTGAAGATGGCCTGGGGCTGGTTACACTAAGAGTCAGCCTGATGTAGAAAAAGGGTCACAGCTTCAACTTTTGTGCCTGCTCCCTTGTCTTCCCTCCTGCAATTCCCTCAGCATAGCCCAGGGCTAGTACAGGCTGTGTGGCAGAGGACTGAGGCACCACATGCAAGCATTTTCCTAGAAAAGATCTCTTAGGATATTGCTCGGGAGATAAGAAAAGTTTTTATCCAAGCTTTTCAAAACTGTCAGCAAAGGAAATTTAAAAAGGCTGATGTCATATTCTCACCATTACATTGAACAAGGCTTCTTGGGTGGAAATGTTGTTTCCTCTTTAATTTTCTCTGAGTTGTTTTGCCCTGTCCTGCTTAGCCAGTAAAATTGCATCAAGCACTTTTTAACAACCCTTCCTTTTCCAGCATGTGGTCATGTCTCCTGGGTGGGACTTGTCATTGCCGAGTTATCCTGGAGCAGGAAAATGTCGAAAAGCTCCAGAAGCCCTTGTGAGGGTGTGTTCAGGGGGGGGTTATCTCAGCACACTAAATAATGGATGCCTTGTGTGGGCAGGCAAAGCCAGGGCCAGGGATATGCCAGGCTTAATGAAGGAGGATTCAGGCTGGCATTGCAGATACAAGCACTAGAATGGCCCACTTCAGATGTCTCACAACCCTTTATGGCCCTACAGCTGCTTGGAGGGGTTTGACAAAAAGCTCTCGGACATTCCTAAGAAATGAGAGATGCTGCAGGGACACAAAGAAAGAGCTATCCGAGGAGCTGAACTGGGCTGTGGGGTCACAGAGCAGGCGAAAGCCATGTCAAGGGGATGTTCTGTGCAGGATGGGTGCTCAGAGAGGGCTTAAAGGATTGCTGTTAGAAAGCATGCTCTCAATGGACACCCTTCTGCCACACGACATCCATTTCTCCTCTCCATAACCTGATGCATGGGGTAAGGAGAGCAGCAACGTGCTACTCTCAAGAGAGAGATGCAATAGGAAGATCTGCCTTTAGAGGTTCACCCACACCCTGCAAATGGCTCATTGAGAGTAAAACTCACCACTATCCCTGAAGGCTGGAGTTAGTCTCTATGTCATGTACTGGGACCAGCAGACAAGAAATTACTTCTGCCTTGGAGGTAGATATTTATAGCTTGCTCTATAAAAGTCAAACCAAAGTCTCGAAGAGTGTTACTTTAGAGCAGTAATAAGCTACTTGCTTATTGCTGTCCAGGGCAGCTCCCAGCTAATATCCTCCTTTCCCATAGTATTCACCTCTTGCCTTTTGCCCAATGCCTAAGTTGTCAATTCTCTGCTTTGTACCACATTTCTGTCAGGATGGCAGGGCTTTGTTACAACTAACACAACACTGATAATGAGCAATGAACGAAAGGTCCTCCACACACCTCCAACTCTGGCTTTTTTCCCCAGTAATGCCTTATACATCAAAAAAAAAAAAAAAATAAATTAAAAGGCCCTTAGCCAAGATGGGGAAGTGTGTCTGCAAATGCTGAATTTTGCCTGAAGTGAGTTAACTTGATCATACAATTTTCCCAGTGGAGACAAGACTTCATAGTATTTCTGTGTTTCTTTCCCTCACCCATATTCATTACAGTGGTGTTTCACTCTAACATGTGCTGCTTTGAGCACTGAGGTTAGCAGAACCTGCCTTCCTATGGGTCCATGTCTTGTGGTTGACTCTCTAATGTCTAGTAAGGGTTGAGGTTTTGCCACAGACTTGCCCTCTGGACAACCAGTAAAGGTTTTCTCCATTGACTATGAGCAGAAAATCTTTAGCTGTAGAATGCCTCTGAGGTCTCCACCTTTCTGTCAAAAGTGATTGAAATTGGGCAGCATGTTCAAAAATACCTGGGGAAAAAAGAAGACTGAATGGTTAGGCAGGCAAAGACACTTATAGGGAGGCAATCACAAAGATAGCATGACTGCATAGTACTCAATTCCCTAGGAAACTAGGGCAAACAACATTTTCATTGCTTTTGATTACGTCCTGCTGTGCATTGCCGTCTTCAGTTTGCAACCACCAAAAAGCCACTGCTTTAGTAACCACATGCAACATTTGATGCTGAACAGGAGGAGATGAAATCCCCAGTAAGAGAAGACCTATTTCTATCTAAACTTCCCAGGCAATAACGCTAGAAAAGTGTTCTATAAAATGCATAAGATGATGAGAAGCTGAGAAAACCCATGCCGTTTGAATATCCTGGTGGCTGAGGCAGCATCCTTAGGTGAGGTGGGTAAGAGACTGAATGTCCAGCCTACCCCAAAATCAGGATTCTTGGTTAGCTTCTGAAATTTTAAGGTGTTATTTAACCTCAAGAAATCTGCACAGTCACCGGGGCTGGTTGTCACTGGTTCTGATTTGACCAGCTTTGAGCTTTGCACATTCAGGTACTTGGGCAGCTCTCTCATAATGACATGTGTGAGGATCCTTCCTCCATCAGCTGAGGCACCAGTAGCTGAGATGAGAGTGCCTAAAGTAGCCACCACCCTTGTTGATGCACTGAGAGCTAAACCTAGTGTCTTCTGGAAACCTATAGGATGTGTCACACAGCAAGCCAAGTCATTGCACACTCACCTAGCTAAGGCTGAGGGAGATCCTCTGCAGTGAGAAATGGGTTGGGGCAAGTAACATGCATCCATCTTGTACAAACAAAACCATATGAGACAGCAGCGAAGCCTTAAAGCAATCAAAGCAACTCCCAACAGTGCCAATAGTTGTAATTCTAGTCTAGAAGTGTGCTGAAGCTGTGCCTTGGTTGATTGTCTATTGCTGCATATTGATTATTCAGGGCAGCAGTGGGGAAGGTGTCAACAGCCACCTTAGTCCCATGGACGCTGTGGGCTACCGGGAACATCATGCACTAGCCATACTAGGCTGAGGGGACCACCAGACTCAGAATACCCTGTGGTCATCTTGCTGCAGAGAATATAATTTGCTTCTGGGCTTTCCTGATGTAAACATATGGCCATCATTAATAACAATCACTGATTATGCCAGTTTCTAACTGAACACAAGACACTTTAGTGTGTAAAATAAGGTAAGAATATATTGGCAGACAATCTAAGAAGACAAAAGCGAGGATTATGTGGGTTCATTTGGGTGTGTGATGGTCTAGAAGAGTGAACCAGAACCTAGTTTGACTAGTCATCTGCCAGTCACGCCAAGATGTCATTTTTGATTGCAGCTGAAGACATGCCTGCTCACTATTTCTTTCCTACCATGTTAGCCCTACTTGTTTTAAATTATGAACTGCATTGTGGAGTCAGACTCATAAAGGAAGCCAATAATTAACAAAGTTATTGCTACATCTGTTAACCACAGATTCATCTTTCCAGGTCTTGGCAATTACTCACCAGAGTTATATCTTCCCATACTATTTCATTTTTGGCAGAATTTTCAGACATAACTGCCATGACACAGAATGACATATATTGGTTGGAATGACAGCTCTTAGGACACTGTATTCATCAGTCATAAGTTTTTATCCCAGCTAAACATGTTTAATTTCTTAATATTATGGCAGTTTTGGACAAAAAATGTCTGTGAATTAGAGAAATCTGAAAACTTGGAATAAAATGCAAGAATGTTTTGTCTGGGTCAAACAGTGTCCTGTCTCTGATGTGTCAAGTCAAGAACCTGTACGAAAAGGTGTAATGGACAAAGATGAAGTGAACCTTTCCTAGCAGACCTTCTCAGCTTTTCGTAGCAAGTGATTTAGAGATCTCCTGAGCTAAAACTTGAATATGGGCTGCACTTTCTGTGCAACTACCATGGACATATATTTTTTGGATGCCGTCTGGAAGCAAATTTCTGTGCACCAGGTGAAAAAGAAACATGCTGTTCCTGCTTGTTTTAAATCTGACACCAGGAACTTCTTCAGAAGTTCTTTCATCACCAAATAGTGAATAATCCTCCCCTTCTCTGCACTGCTCATGGTTGTACAGATCATGATTTAAAAAGCAGCCCAGGTAGATAAATTCACCTGCAAATAACCTAACTGGGATTTTGGTAACCCTCTTCCCCTCCAAATGATTGTTGTTATTTACATTTTGAATTTGGTTTCAAATCAGCTTCATCCATCTTGGCAAAAATCTTCTGCTGTGCTTAGTTTCCAAGGAAATATTTGGGTCAAACATAGCAACCAGAAGCTGCTGTTATTATTATTTAGCAAACAGACCAAACCTTTGCTCTCCCTCCAAGCATCCCACAGACTTTGAAGAGTTCAGAAATCTAATCCCACACTGAAGCTTTGCAAACAATCCCTCTCTTTATAATGGGCCAAGCCACAAAGCCAAATCCAATCATGCCGAACCTTTGCATTGCTCAATACTTGATGTGAGTTCCAATTGCTGCCGTGTTTCCATCTCTGCTATTCGTTACTGCTGTTATGCTGTACATCCTTCTCCCTGTATCCGTAGGAAAATGCATCAGACCAAAACTGATGAGGCTTTCTAATATTGTCGATGGTGTTATTGCAGAACTGTATCCATTAGGTATTTTGAGGCTTATTAGAAGCATCTGGAAAGTTATCCATCAGGGGTGTCGACAAAGACCTCTGAGATTTCACCCTTTTCCTCTCAGACAAGCCTCTTTTAATTTTGTTTTGGGTAAACAGCTCCAAAACACCTCTGCTTCATCTCTAGTCAAAATATCACACGTGAGGTAAACATACCCCATTTATTTTCAAAATTTTGCTTGCTAGCTTGTTTTTTTGTTTTTGTTTTGTTTTGTTTTTCCCTCCAGAATTGCATGATAAAAGTTTAATGATCCTCTGTATATATTGTAGACATATATGGAGATCTATGCTGCTTAATAGTTAAGCATAAGTGCTCACTTCATAACAAATTTCTGCAGACGTTTACACTGCCCGTAAAACAACACTCAGCATGGGGCAATGATAGCCAGGGGTAGGCAGTTATCTTTTGCTGTTTAGAGATGTGACCCACTTTAACCAACATTAAATGGAAATCCAACCACTGATACAGGCAAGGAGGTGAATTAAAAAACATAATCAGTGCCTGGTTCCTACATATGTGCATGTCCTTGACTCTTTCTGCCTTGTTGCTATATGACTTTCCAGTTCTTGTGGCTTTTGGGCTTTTTTGCTAAAGGTTTTGAGTTTTCTATAGGCTTCTGAGACGCTGTGACATCTTCTTGGTGGTTTTCCATGAATCTCTCTGGACTATGTGGCTTCATCTGTTCTGCTAAGGAATATTCTCTAGCGCTGGGGCCAAATAATACTGCTCAGACTGTGTCCATATAGCTTGTTTCTCTCACCCCAGAGCTGAGTGGTCTCCTCCGTGCTGCCTAATGGGAATAGCCTTTGGGGCCAAGACTTCTTGGGCATTGCCTCATCTGTTCACTGGCATGAGACAACACTTTACCACCTCATGTTAACACTGAAATGGACTGGACAACTGCACAACTGTGCTAGAGACCATGCCCTGGCATGGGTTACTCTGCTGGGATAGACATAGACAACACCTGCTGTAGGTGGATGAACATGAGCTGGATGAACTCAGGATGTTATCCAGGGGCCCTTCCAGTCAAATGGTTCTCTGATTTTACCTAAAGAAATTCAGATATCGATGCACAGTTGAATCTTAAAAGGGCAGTATCAGATTTTGATATCCGTTACTTTAGAGCAAATCTGGAAAAACTGCCCTGACCAGCTAGCTGAGGGCACAGTTTGCCACCAGAGGAGATCAAACAACTAAGTCTGAGGTATGTAGAGTGGCTTATTGCTCTACAGCTGATTCAGAGCTGGCATTTGGCCCCCATGGGGAGCTGACAGCAGACATAGAGCTTGGACTGCTCTCGGCAGCAGGTGACACTGAGTTGGGTAGGTGAATGCTGGCATGGACCTTTTCAGGATGGCTGCTCTTAGCATCACTCTCTACCTCCACAGCTGCAGTGACTTTGACACTCCACCTGCCTTGAGGACAGCACCTTACCTGTAACACTGCAACCCTACAGGGGTAACCTGCAGCAATTCAAAGTCACTGAAAAAGAGCTTCCTTTGACAAAGGCCCTAAAAGATGCCACCGTTTGGAAGACAGATGGTCAACATAAGATGACTTACCCGTTTACGCCCGAAACATCATGCTGTGGCATTGGTTCAGGCTAATTCAGGATGCTAAGCAGACATAAGCCATCAAGACCAACTGTTGAAGTCAGCTTCTCAAAGTATAGCCATCAGTTATCTGTAGCAAAAGACTGTCAAGGCAAACAAGGTGACAATGCCAGCACAGCCACATCTCCCCCTTTTCCAGCTCTGTTCCTGCCTTCTTCCCGTATTTCCTACATCCAGAGTGTGCCATGTTCTAGCCCTTAATCAAACTTCAATTTTGCTGGGAAGCCTCAGCCACAATCTGTCTTTGATGCCTCCCAAAAGACCCAGAGACCTCAGCCTGATGTGTTTGGCTTCATGCATCACATTCATGTAGCACAGAAATCTAAGCCAACATTGCTGAGCTCCAGGCTGTACAGTTTGTGAAGACATTTAGTTTTGTTCATCGTACAGCCAGTCCTTTGTCCTGGTCTCCCTCTGAACTAAACTAGCAATGTCACTAGGCTAAGTGAGTTTAAATACACAGCTTTTTGACACTGCGATGGTGCAACCCAAAATCTGGCTAGCAATAAACTTTATCCTCCTTCATTACTACGCCTCGTCTTTGCTTAGTCACCTCTTGGTGTCAAGGGTTCGTTTCCCTGGAACAACATGTCTTCTGCCTTGAAACAAGGCTTCCTTGTGAAGAGATGGATGTTGTGAACAGAGATGCCTGCCCAGCTGGAGGGTTCAGCTCTGGGGGTGAGGGCTGGACAAGTTCTGTGCAGAATAGATGCTTTAATACAGTCCTTTCTCCTACTGCAAAAGTTAACTCACTGCAAAGCGTGACCCTTTCTGTATTTCTTGCTGGGAGCTCCTTTAGTATCAGCACAAATGTCCACTCAGGGGAATTATTTGCTTTTCTGCTATTTATCTGTTTTTCTGCCAGACAATGAAATAATAGGGGTTAGCACTCCCATCCTTGACTGGATGTTTATAACAAGCTAGTTCCAGCTAAACAAACTCTGGAGGAGATGTGTATATTTTGCAAGACCTCAGAAGTAAAGAATGCTGATAAAGATACATAAAACCCTTGCAAGAGACCATGCCCTGTGGCCAGGGAGTGGTGACTACATTTATGCTCTGTTCTTGGATGAACACACGTCAGGAACACCAGTGAATAAAGACCTACATATAAACAGCGAGCAGGAGACACAAATGCATTTCCATTATCATTTCGACTTGACTCCATCCACCCATCATTTAATGGCTCCCGTTGCCATAGCAATGGAGTGCCTCACCATTTTCATGTATTTTTCTTTGCAACATCCCTGTGAATTGAGAAGGTATTATCTACACGTTACAGATGCGGAAAGGGGACATGGCAGGAGGTGTTTTAATCCCCCTCTTTTAGCACCTAATTGAAGTGGTGGGTTCATTTTGACACCCCAGCTCATGGCAAGGAGGGAGCCAGACACCAGCACCCCTGGTCCTGACATATCCCAGTGTCTCCCTGCTCAGGAGAAGGAGGAATTGCAGGTGTAAGGTGTTTTATCAGTTAAAGGGTGTCTTTACAACCCTCTTACCACATCCCTGATTGCTCAGATACAAAGGTACCCACATGCCTGTGTGTACTTGGACCTGTAGGCACCCTCTCAGAGGGATTAATTTGTGGTGACATCCATCTTGTTAGCTCCCATCCACTCAACCTGGGTTGCAGTGAGATGTTCCTTTTACACCTCTTTCGGGGCAGCTATCCCATCTCAGCCCCTCGCTGTAGAGCAGTAACTGAGCACTGATTACCATGTGCACACAGGGCCCTCAGCTTTGAAAGGACAAGATAATGCACTTTGCGAGCAGGAAATTAAACTAATTCCCTCAGTGTCCAGCCCTGTGCCAACCCAAACTCAGCAATTAGCATTTTTTACCCTCTTTTTTTTTTTTTCCCCACAGTGGTTTTCATAAAATCTGAAGATGATCTCCCTGAAACATAGCAGGGCCACTCGCAGCTGTAATTTGCAGAAAGAACCTCTCATTTATACCCCTGCTCCTGGGAATTTAGTATTTTTGTTGGGATATGAGGACTGTGGCTGGTTACTCTCCCTGGCAGGCTGGCAGGCTGAGCACCCCAATTCACAGGGACCCACAGGCTTTGCCACATCCCATCTGCGCTGTGGCTGCAGCACAGGGGGGACCATCCAGAGCTGCGCCATGTCTCCCTGGTTTTCCCCTTCAGGGCTGTGCTTGTCTGCTCTCTTCTTGCATCTCCATGCTTGCTCGCTGCGTTTGACCATGCTCCTCCTAGGTGGTTTTCCTCTCTCACCAGTTTCTCTCCCATCCCACCCTTCCCAGTCCCAATCCTCATTGGTGCTCTCTGGTCAGTGCTGCGTTGCTGGTGCATGCAAAACAGAGCAATGGTAGCAGGCAACCTTCAGCTGGGCAGATCAGTGCTCCCTCTCCTCACTTCTGCCCCTAACTCCTTCCCCTCCCACCTACCAGGACCAGTAACAGGATAAAATGCCTGTTCTCCCCCTCCTCTTCTACTAATGAAGAGTGGCAAGCCCATAGCTCATCTCCACAGTCTGCTCAGCCATTTCCTGGGGATGCCAATTACAGTGCTAACGATGTGGATGTCTGTCATTGGATGGAGACCACCAGTTTGCTCCACAGAGGCTGTCATCTGCTGGTGCTGTTTAATTTGCACTAAGCTGAGGTGCCACTTGACCATCAGTTTGCAGGCACACAGGGCACTTCCAGGCTCCTGAGAGAGTTGGGCATCTTAGCCGTTGGCCTGGATCTTGCCACTTAACAGGCTGGAAAAGGGGAAGGAGCACATCTGGGTTTAGACTAGCCACCCATGCAGGGACACCTTGTACAGCTTGAGATACCCCTGAGTATCTGAGGCATCTGCATGGTGCTGATGATAGGTATGACACAGCCTATGGGAGACCCCTGCCTTGTTTTGAAAAGTCAATAGGAGACCAGGTGGAGCACCTTGGGGATCTCAGAGGGCATTAGGGAACTGGGTAGGGCTGATTTGTGTGACCGCACTGGGGTATTGAGTGGAACAGGAGATGGTCTAAGGCATTGCAGCTCCACCAGAGCATGCAACTCCTGCCTGAGGCATGTGTGACACCACACAGATGTGTTAGACCCAGATGACATCATATATGTCACTATATACCTGAGGGTGCCGCTGAATGGAGCTATTCGGCTGCTCCAATGTTTGAGTGGGAGCTGAGTTATTTTCCAAGCTCCCTGATGGCTCCAGTAACACTAAGTTTTGCAGCAGGGGCTTCATGTTGCCATCCGCAGTGTCTTGGCCCCGCTGCTCTGGAGAGGACAGCTTTTCTTTCCCTCTCCCAATGCAGCAGGATGGTGGCTCGACCACAGGCTCCACTGGTATCCAACACAGAGCAATGTGCAAGAGATAGCACACCAGGCAGACAACACCATCCTGTTCCCAGCCACCGGGTCTGAGCACCACTTTAATCATGGCTGAGGGCATTCCTGTTCCCTGGAGGAATGAGCTGGGTGTTTTTCAGGCATCACGCTTCATTAAGTGGTTTTATAGCATCACTTCGCAGCTGCAGGGTGCAGTAAGTGGTGGGCTGCAGCTCTGACTTGCTCATTAGCGCAAGGACTCTTACACACATGGCTCTATGAAACCCAGTGATCATCTGGGCAGGAAAAAACTCAGAATAACATAAAATCAGGAGTGGTTATAAGTCTGGCATCTGGGGAGTCCTCTGAACTGTCTGTCATCCTCAGATTTTCACCACGAGGGAAACTTAATTAAAATTAGGTGTTGAGAGGCTTACTGCTCTTCTCTCCAGAGCAGCTCACTGCTTAATTGGAGAAACAAACTGTGCTCAGTGGAACGACCGAGGCTCTTTTGGACGAGAGGTCCCCGAATATAAAAAGAAAGGCTGAGGGCAGTGAAATATATTTTACCAGCACTGATTTCAGCTTGGTCTATGGATCAGACTCCTGCTGGTGACAGTTTAGTCCAGAAGATGAACTGGTAAATCACACTTGCACTCGGTAAAATGTGTGGCTGGGATAACAGAAACCCCCTCCCTTGCCATGCTCTCCTGTTCTGCTTGCAAGTGCTTGTGTCCTGCAGAAATCTCTTTCCTGGAAAAAAAAAAAACCAACCCTTTGACAGACCAG
The DNA here is from genome assembly GCA_013401275.1 of Pandion haliaetus. Taxonomy (NCBI): domain Eukaryota; kingdom Metazoa; phylum Chordata; class Aves; order Accipitriformes; family Pandionidae; genus Pandion; species Pandion haliaetus. Next base: position 172,541 of record VYZV01011587.1, read on the forward strand.
ATGCTGATGCATCATGTCTGTTTCCCAGGGAGCTGACTTTGGTGGGATTTTGGCAAGAGTGGGGGATTGCAGGGCAGCCCAGGGACCAAGCTACCCCAGCTGTGTTGCTTTCCAGCCTAACCAGTTGGAAAAGTGCGCAGTCCACCAGCGAGCGAGCGCTCTCTCGTGGGCTACACGGGGGATGAGTAGAGTATGTGTCAGCTATGTTAGCTCAGAGGTGATTAATAAAGCAAATAAAGACTGTGGAAGAAAGACATGACATAAGCCAGCACAGCAGTAAAGTGCAACCAGATGTCAGGCTGTTTTGATCTTCTCCTTGAAGAACCAAGGAAGAGGGAAGACAAATAAGCTCCCCCCACCCCCAGTATCAGAGCCACTTTTGGCACCCGCTGTTCTGCTTGAGGCCGGCTGAGATGAAAGGGAAGGTCCAAGAGTCCAAGATGGCACATGCCCCTGGCTGGGTGCCGTGAACTGCAGCAGCACGTAGGATAACTCGCTGCAAAGCATAGACACGCTGGGTTTGCTCTAATTTCCCCTGTGTCGGGGCTTTGGCAAAGCAGCCAGCACCTGAGGATGGCAGCAAGACCAGGAAATTTCGCGTGGGTGTTCTTCCACCCAGGGTGGTGAGAAGGTGGTGAAAACAAGGAGGAAGATGAAATACTGATGGATGGGAAGAAGAGCCTGTTAATTGTACCTGATGGTTTGCTCAAGGTTGACTCATATCTCCCCTTTTAAAGTCTTACAGCCATGCTTCTTATCTTTGCTGTGTGGGTGAAATATTTTGCCTATGGTCTTACAAAAAGTCTGTGACAAAGCAGGAAACCCTGAAACCAGTTCTCCCACCTCCTGGAGTACCCTCCACCTCTTTGGACCTGCCTTGGTATACCGTGAATAACATGCAAGTTACTCTGCATCACACCCACATACCCATCTTTGTTGCATCTCATGGCCCAGGAGCTTTCAGAAACTAGAATTGCCACCAGAAAACCCCAGGAAGACAGCTGGAGCCTTTCCCAGCCCAGGTCCAATACATGGGATTGAGCTAATGTGTGAAATGTTGATTCTTACAGTTAAGCATATCCTTAGGTACTTTACCATATTGGGGTTCCTCCCAGCCCAGGAGAACTCCTCCTTGGCCTTTCCACCAGAAGGATAATGCTCAGAGGTTGGGATAGGACCAGAACCAGAGTTTGATACTGCTGTGGATAAGCATCTTCACTCTGTCAGCTGAATATCTGATGGTATATTTACACTACTCCTTGAGATCCTCCCTACCAGTCAGCCAGATACGAAATCTTTTGCCAAATCCTCATCTAAACAGTGTAGTGCTCAGGAAAAACAGCATAAATTGCTCAATATGGGGTTGTCCTGGTTTCAGCTGGGATAGACTTAATTTTCATTCTAGTAGCTGGTACAGTGTTATGTCTTGGGTTCAGTATGAGAAGAATTTTGATAACACACTGATGTTTTCAGTTGTTGCTAAGTAGTGTTTAGTCTAAAGTCAAGGATTTTTCAGCTTCTCATGCCCAGCCAGCAAGAAGGCTGGAGGGGCAGAAGGAGTTGGGAGGGGACACAGCCAGGACATCTGACCCAAACTGGCCAATGCAGTATTCCACACCATGTGACATCATGCTCAGTATATAAACTGGGGGGGGAATGGGGGTGAGGGGATTGCCGCTCAGGGACTAACCAGGCGTTTGTCGGTGGGTGGTGAGAAATTGCACTGTGCATCACTTGCATATTCCAATCCTTTTATTATTACTATTGTCATTTTAGTAGTGTCACTATTATCATTATTAGTTTCTTCTTTTCTGTTCTATTAAATTGTTCTTATCTCAAGCCATGAGTTTTACCTTTTTTCCGATTCCCTTCCCCATCCCACTGGGTGGGGGGAAGTGAGTGAGCGGCTGCTTGGTGCTTAGTTGCTGGCTGGGGTTCAGCCACGACAGGGGTAAAACATGGCTTGCACGTATGTCTAAGGTCTTAGGGAAGAAGCAGAAGTGACAGGTCTTTGCTGCACCTGCTGCATTAGTTATTCAGTGTGTCAGTCACTCACAGTGATGCTGATCCAGATGCAGGCTTGGAAGTGTTTTGTGCTTCTTAAAACACAGGAGAAGGTAATCCAGGCTCCAGTGTCTTATTGTATAAGACTACATGGTCTGCTTTAGAGATAGCTGCAGAAGGTAAAATGGTAGAAGAAAGGAGGCAATGACTGTGTCCCTTGTTCACAGCATGAAGCCAGCAGCACTAGAAGGAAAAGGTAAGTTGCCCTCCTTGTTGCCTTGCCCCTACTAAATCCATCTGAGGAGGAGGCAGTCCTAGAACCTGGGAAACTGGTTTCTCACCAGACCTCTCTGTTTTGCCCATCTTTGAGCACTGCAAATCTCACAGAGACACTCTGACATGGATTTGAAAGGTCAAATGAGAACTGGCCTGTCCAGGGTTGGAGTCTGGGCCTCAGATCAGACGTGGGACTTCTTGGTGTGTGATGGGGAGTGAAGGCCAGTGCCACCGGAACCATGGAAAGTCAGGACTAGCCCATCAGAGCCAAGGACAGTTTAGGAAGGAGTTTTCCTGACCCACGTCTGATAAATGTCCCTGCAGCTCTCTCTACAGATCCCTGCAGACATTCATGCAGCCTGGACTGGCCATAGGCAAGCCAGGTGGTTCCTAGGGCAGCAGATTTGCTGCTTCCCCAGACCTGGATGTTTCTCTTGCCCCTTTGTCCCATGGCTCTTGAGCATCCAAGATTTCCATTCTGGCTTGCAGAGCTCTCAGCAATGACTACCTGTGCCTTGTGTCTGCCACCCATCCACAGAAGCACTGGAGGTAACAGAGCAACACACAGTCAGCCTGAGAGGCTTATCATTATCAGCTTAGGAGATGTAGGTCTTCAGGGAGTTTTAATCAGCAGAGACACTTTCGCCCCCAAAGAGACAAAGATATTATCAATTCCCTTAAATGGGCACCAGAAGAGCTGAGCTGCAGCTCTTGGGACTCTTCCTCTGTTCATCCCGGCTGAAATAAATTGCTCCATGAACCACAGTGATGCCATGCTAATTCTCAGCTGCTGATGCTCTGGCTCTTCGGCAACAGATGTACTTTGAAAGTTAAATTTCTCTGCAGGATTTCCTTTTCCTTGAGGAACATGCTGTTTATTTCTCTCACAGCTCTGGAAGGGACCCTTCGTGGTGGCCACCCTGAAAAGCTGTACCAGGACACAGCAGGCTACTGCTATTTAAAAATACCTGGCTGTTTTCTGGGTCAGTGCTTATTTTCACTGGTAGTTTTGATCTTTTTTTTCTCTCCCTCTCTCCGAGGGCATGCCGCACTTGCCCTGCTGTAGCATACTGTGCTGTGCAGCAACAGATAATGGAGACTTAGCGAGGTGTTAGCCTGGATATGCATGTTTCAGATGAAGGAATTAATGTCCGGGGGATTGTTTGGGACTCCTGCAGACTCCAGTTTTGATGTATGGCAATGATTACACTGGGACTTATCCTTTGTCTTGCTTCTGTCAGTGTCCTCGTTAAATGGTAATTCCTTTAAAAAAAAAAAAAAATCACATGGTTGACATGAAGATGGACAAGAGCAATTGAATATTTTATTCCTCCCCCCACTCCCCCCCCAACCCCTTCTGTGGTTAGCTGAATTGCAGGTATCGCTGTTTTTTTGTTGGCTGGGTCACAGTTAGGACTGATTGTTTCTATACCCCCAGGAGGCAAAGAAAAAGAGACTTTGGGAGTGTTTTTCTCTGTTATCTCTGGTCTTAGCTTTACTGAAGAGTTAAAGCATGTGTTTAACAGAGGTGTCACTCTAGCTGGGTTAACTTAGTTTGAGCAGCACTACAAACCAGCCATCTGCAACAGTCCGTGTGGTTCAAATGTCCCTCGGAAGTAGTCATCTCATGGGCTGTCTTTATGAATGACAATTAAAGGACACTAAAAAGTAGGTGTGCTCTGCAACCGAGTACATTGACCCTTGTTAAGTTTTATGCAGGCTCTGGAAACGAAGTGCAATCAAAATATTTCCTTCAGAGACAGTCCTCAGAAAGGTTTTAAATACAGTCTTAAAAAACACCACTAGAAATTCCTACAGATTAGCTTTTCTGCCAGTCTAAAATAAGGCCAGTTAATTCCCACTAAACTGAGCAGGCACTTGCCCAACCCTGTGGGCACAGAGGCGAGTACCAGGAAGGCTATGGCAGACCATGGACTGTCCATGGGAGAGGGCTGTGCAGGGAGTCAGCAGAGCCAGACTGCAGCTGGGTGGTGACCCTCCTGCCATGCTGCAATGCAAAGCAGCAGCCAGACACTTCCAGAGCAGCCTGGAGGAGATATATAGATATATAACTGAATATATATATATATATATATATATACACACACACACACATAACTGAAGCAGGAGAGATGAAGCCATCAGATTGCTAGAGGCTGCTGCCTGCTAAGACCTTCTCGCTACCCAGGAAAGTTCATATCTAACTCATGTTCCATATTAATTTATGAATTTATTTGTTTATTTTCTCTAACTCCCCATTATGGATGAAGTGGTGTTAGAAAATGGGGATATAAGAAATTATTGCATATGCTGCTGGTAAATTAATCAAGTGTGTTACAACAGGAGAGCTCTTATGTAGTAGAAGTTGGGTGTCGGGGAGCGCAGGTGCTGTCAGACATGTCATGGATATGTAGCTCAGAGCCTGGGGTGGTTTCTTTCTCTGCTCCTGTATGATCTCCTGTGTAACATCTGGCAGGCCATGCAGAGACCTTGCCTTAAAAATGCTGACTTAAGTCCTACGTGGTCAAGTCCACCATTACAACAGTGAGAACATACCTCTTGGAACTTGTTTCATCCCACACTAAAAATAACATAAAGCTTTGGGTCTAGCACACACATTTCCTATGCAGCCTAGGCTAGATAGCTGAACTTCATAAGTCCTCAGTTTCTAAATCTTTAAATGATGCTAATGATGCTGTTCTACCACCACGTATTAGCTAGATGTTTGGGTAGCCTGATAATAGGGGACAAAGGTACGTATTGTTAGAGGCAAGATGAGAGCTGGAGGAAGATGTAACACCAGTACTGTACGGCCTGTAGTTCAGTATCCAAGTTAATGTCTCTCCAGCAGATATTTGAAAGCTCAGATATTTAGATAAGGTTGTGAAACTGGCTATTTTCTTCAAGCTGCCAAAGTTGCCAGTGGCTAGGAGAGACCTATTGGGACAGAAGATGTTCTGGGATTATTTCCTCCATGGGGTTTGTAAAGCTTTGGTGTAAAAGAAATGCAGCTCAGTGTCATGTTCAAGCTTTATTGTAGGAATGGAGCAATACCATTTATCAGATCTGGCAGGATCTGATGAATGCTCCAGTGAGGTTATGATGTTGCGGGAAGGTTTGCAACATACCATAGGGTAAGTCATCATGCAAAACATCAGCCAGCCATTCATAAGTCAACTGACGCATTTGGAAGTCTTGTTAACATTCACTGTGAACAGGGTTGGCCAAAACCCATCATTCTTCATCTGCCAGAAGATTTAGTGTAATTTTTTTTTTTTTTTTTCCTTTTGGCCACACTGCAATGAAACGATTTATTTTTTAAGTATCCAAGGAACTGCAAGCTTCCTGAACGCTACAAGTGCAGGGTGGGTTTGCTGTTCCCCTCAGGTTTTCTGTTAAGGGACCATCAGTGAAATCGTCATCATCACTGAGCTGCCGTGGCTGGTTTCCAGGCTTCTTCATGCTGGCCAGGCTTGCAATGCATACACCAATCATTCATCTGCTTTCAGCTTCCCTGGCCATAAGACAGACCTGCTTGATATCTTTATTCCAAGATAAGACACCTAGCAATTTCTAAGGTCTCCGGACATGTGTGAAGTTTTTTTTAATCACATTTTGACACATTTAGAGAAAAACATTTTAGACAAGTTGGGCGAGTGCTTTTTCAGTTAACACCACGAGACACTCCACCTCCTCCAGCACCCAGCTTTAACTTGCTTATTAAAAGCCCAGCCTTGCTAAGCCTCATGTAAAGAAAATGATGAACAGTAGCCACTTCTTAGGTCGAATCATAGCTGGATTCTAAGAGGTCTGGAACTGTCCCCTGGAAGAGGAGCGTTTCTCTATGTTTTGCTATATAATGAGTTTCTGGAGACGAGGCTGTCAAATTAAACACTCAGGTTTTGATGCCTAAATAAATACACTTAGAAATACCTCATCCGGTGTTATGAGACTGTTTCCTGCCAGCTCTAATGCTGAGTATCCAAACTACCTGCATGTCATATATTCCACTAATGCCAGTGCCAGAGACTTCAGATCTCACAGGCTACAAAATCAGCTTCCAAGACAATCAAATAAATCTAGCCATTTGGGGAAAGAAGTGGACTCGCTTGAACTTGACTCTACAGGAATCTTCAGGGCTGACATCTAGCTACTCTGATGCAAACCAGATAATCTGGAGAAAAAGGGATTCCACATGCTGCATTTCAATTTGAACACAGGATAATATGGCAGAGCAGGACACTCCCTCCAAAAAAAAACCAGCCCCACCAAAACTATGGGATATCAAGCCCTTCTGTGCTGCATGGTCAAGGAACTGATGTCAGATTGGGTTGACATCAAGCAAACTCAAAGTCATGGAAAGGACAAAATGGAGAATAACTTGTAAAGAATCAAAAGATGGAGGTTAACTAATGACCGGCAGTGAGGCTGGAGAGATAATAAATTTGTCAGTCTGGCCTTACATAATTTTTGTGATCAAGTCACAAGTCTGGCATGTAAAGGCAAGCGGTGATGTTGTCTTCTTAAATGCCTACAAGTTGTCATCCTACTGGAAGGTGATATTGAGAGAGAAAGTTAGTGCTACACAGCCAGTGTGTCCACGTCATAAAGAAAATAAAAAAATGATTAACTGATGTTTTGAAATAAAATAGTAGATGAGGAGCCTCCTTTGGTAGTGTTTTCTAGTGGAGCCTCTGGGATGTCATTTTTTCCAGTGCCATTCAATAACTATCACATTATCTGGAAGAAACAGAAAAATCATTATTCATAAAACTTACAGATTGTTCTGGACCTCTCATTAAATTGACATATTTGAAAAGTACTCACTAAACTAAAACCAGACGGGTTTGTATACATCTGGGAACAAAGAATTCATACTAAGCTTCCAAGGCAGAGGTTTGCATTAAGGAAAGCAGAGGGGCTTGAAAGCAGTGATGCTGCAACTGTGTTCCTCTAAGCTATAGAATTAAAGTCGAGAAAAATCAAATAGGTGGTAAAAGATGCCATCACCCCTATATTCAGCATTAAGGAGTAAGGCTCACTAATGGATACTGGTTTTAATTTAGCAAAGAGAAGGAAAATTAAAAATGTATGTCAAAAAGCATTGCAAGGATGAAATCCTGAAAGCATGCTCTATGGCAAAAGCCTTAAGGAGCTGTTTATTTTATTCAGAGGATGACTAGGATGTGAAGGAATTATGGTGTGCAAATGTCTACAGGGAGGTGATATTTATTGTGCTTCCTGGTTTTTTGTTTCTCAGGCAAAGGCGGAGTGAGAGCCAGTTTCAGGAAGCTGAAGCCAGACACACTAGATGTTAAGTGGGTATTTTTAATGTTGATGGTAATTAACAGTTGGAATAATAGACGTGGGAACCTGGAATATCCTCCAAGGCTGGAGCTCTTAATTAAGGCTCAGAGGACATGAAGAAAGGCTAACACGAGGATTGCCATGCTGCTCTCCCTCAATTTTCTCTATAATCAGTGGAGATACGAGACTTTTCCGCAGGGAGAGTCAGAAGAGGAGCCAAGCCTTTCCCCTGTCTTCTCTGCTGGCTGCAGAGTGTTTCCAGAGAAATCAGCTTTATTCAGCGGTACCCTCTGGTATAATTCATTACAAACCACATTTTATTTCTAGGACGTTTGAAGAGCTGAGAGCAGCAGCAGCTCCTGGGAGGCTGTTTGGCCAAGCTGATGTGGGAGGTCAGACTGAGAGATTAGAGCACCCTCTTCTGCTCTGAAAATTTAAAGCAAAACGATACGGCTGTGGCTTAACCTTCCCATGGGAAAGGTTATGGCTGTATGAATGCGTGCATCTCTCACTCACTTCAGTGAGTGCAGAAGAGTGTTGGGAATTGGGCTGATGGCGTGCAAATAACACAGCATTACAAAGGAATCTTTGCTCTGTGACGTGGTTGTTGCAGTAGTGATGAGTTTAAGGTGTGAGAAAAAAGCAAGGTTTGGAGGCATACGCAAGGTTTTAAACTTTAATGTTAATTCCAGCCCAATGAATTACCTTAATAACACTTTTTTTTTGCCTTGGCTGCTTAATTTACCTTGTTTATTAGTGAGGCAAATCAGGCAGTGCCAGGACCTGAGCTTGTTTCGCAAAAGTAGGAGTGTTATCCCCAGTCCTGGATACCCTAAGCATGGGACAGAGGTGGCAGAGCTATTTGGGATAACCAGCTTTTCCTATGGAGGCTGGATTCCTGCCACTGTTATTACTTGATTGCAGGAGGGTCTTTTCTTTCACTGGCAAACAAGAAGCAGGATAAAAGGGAGAAAGTGATAAAAGTTTCAACCCACTTGGCTATGAAAAAATATGAATTGTTAAGGGTCAGAGTAATTATACTAATAAATAGCCCTCCAAGTTGATTACTTTTTAATCTTTCATTGCTGGGTGCCTGACCCACATTTTTTTCAACACAGGAGATCTTAAGGCTATAAACATCCCCTAGAAAGGAATCACCGGAGTTTTGCAGCTACTCCAAGAGACTTTGAAACTGCTGACCCTGACTTGAAATTAAACTGCAGTACTGTTGTCCATACCGAAAGAAATGAGACAGAAGTGAGCATATGATATATGGATAGCAATGTAGGTGTATTTGTATATGGGTAAATCAAACTTTTAAATTCAGTTCAAAAAATCAGACTCCTAGCTGCAAAAACTTCATTTAATTTCATGCTTTGATCAAAACCCAGTGTCAAAACCTAATGCACCAGTAACACACAAAGCAGCATTCGCAGTTTAGGCTTGACATTAGCATGTCTTTTAGGCACTTTCTAAATGCAAAGTAATTTGGTAATTCCTGATAACCATCTTGAGTTGTACCAGTCTTCAATGAAGCACGTGTCCAGGAACCTTCCTGGATCTGGGCCGTGTAAGAAAATCAATGAATGGAAGAAAATGAATGAAATGAAGGGTGAGAGCTGCTCTCCCCACTGCATCTGAAAGACTTTGTGGCTTCCCATAATCATCAGTCATGAAGAAAGAACTGCTCCTGAACACACACCAATGAGACATGTATAATTTATATGACGTATTTTAAGTTAATACTGCTAAAAGGCTGAATTACAAATGTTTCCCTCTAGACCACAGATGCTGGTCCTGTGACCTCAGCTAAATTATTGCAAGGGACTTTCTAGCTAGGACAGGCATGGAGACATTCAAGGTCTTTCCAAGATGACAGTTTTATTGCCAGGTCCACTGGGGCAGGAAGGTGTATGGGAGTGTGTGTGGGGGTTATCGGCAGGCTCAGCTGTAGGGAGATATCTAGAGGACCCAGGGAAATAACCAAGAAGATTTTTATACAAATATAAAAATATTTCTGTGTGTCATGATGGCTACTAGGAAGAAAAGGGGAAAAGGGGAACATAACACACAAGGAGGATGGTAGAGACCAAAATCAAATATTCTGCTTACCCCAAACCTAAAATAGCTCTTGTCTCTGCTGCTTACAGGGCAGAAGAGGAGCTATCCCTGCTGTGGTGCAGAGAGACTTAAGGAGCTGTTCCGCAGGGGCAGATCCCAGGAGCTAAATCCCACTAATCCAAGGGCAGAGCTTTAAGATGCCATCCCTACAATTACTAAGTTAGATATGAGTACGTCTCTGCACTGAGGCAGTTCAGAGTGAGGCAGCCTTGGAGCTCTGCAAGACCTTCACTGAGGAACTAAGGGCTCAGGAGGCTGTACCCCAAGTTGTGAAACCCTGGAGGAGAATGATGGCCCTCACCAAAAGATACATAGGAAGCTTTTGACACAGCGTGGAGGGTCCCAGAGAACCCATCCAGTTGGAGTGACCCCTACAAGCAAGAAGTTGAAGGAGGTGGACACCCAAGCGCCCTTGCAGGGGAGGCTGACCATGCATCGCCTATCCTTGAGGAGGGACCCATGTCTGAGGAAAACCACTGCTAGCAGTGAGAAGTTGCTCCGCTGGTGGCTGGCTCCGTCTGGAGGTCTGTCTCCATCAGGCTAGAGGACCTACGGGTGCGTTTACAGTACACGCTGCATTGCGCTGCTCTGCGTTACCTGTCTCGGTGGCTGAGGATCCAGGATAAAAATACTTCACCAGTAATGAGTAGGTAAGCTGGTAAGGGGCCTGCTCTTTTTAGAGCACAAACCTGCTTGGATCAGCACATTTTCTAAGCCACAGGGTGACACTGTAGATGGCGGGGGACTGTTGTGGGTTTCAGATTTCTGTGCCTGGCTGTGTAGGGTGAGGTTGTTACTCCCAAAAAGCCCATGGCTCCTGGTCTTCAACCAAGAATATTTTAAGCCAAGGGTGAACACAAAGCTTTTGCCATGACAGTTATTTAACAGTTCTTTATCTAAATTCAAATCATAATCCTCCTTTTCCCTCATTTTGTGATTACCTGTTTATCCAGCTTGTATTTTGCCAGGTTTAAGAGACTCTGCCATAAGTTGCCCTTGAAAAAACCTTTTCAGAAAGTTTTAAAATCACATGCACATACATATGTATCTCTAAGTATATTTGCATATGGGTCTATATATGTGTGTGTATATTTATGTTTGTATGGGCTCTGATTCATATTCAAAATTCACTGAGGATTTTGGATGGCAAAAGTTGATGGCTTAGCGCATTTCACCTTTTTATTTTCTTATACGCAAGTTTGTCTGTGTGATTTGGGAATTACCCTTCCGAAGAACCAAAACCATAGTGTATCCATAGGTTGCATTTACTGCTGCAGACAAAGCAGACTCGCTCTTCACTGCCTGGTTTCAGAATATATTGCAAAGCATTTTAAAATGTTTTTATAAGTGTGCATTTAAGGGTTATGGCATGTCTAACTGACACTGGCTGGATGCATGTCTGCATGGTGCAGTGGCTTGTGTGGTGCACATCCACGTGCCTGTGCAGGGTTTTGGCACCTCATAGACTTGCACCTTGAGAACTGTTGTGTAATTTGGGCTGACTCAGCTGTAGCTACATGCGCTGAACAAATACGTATACAGGAAGGCAAATGTAATCTACTTTTCTTCCAGCAGCTGATAATGCATTACTTGGCTTCCTGAAGAACTCGGCGCAGATCTACCCACCTCTAAAACAATGTCATTTCTCCTGCTGTGTCCTAACAGCTTGTTCTGGGTGCTGTCAAGGCACATTAGATTGCATCAGTTCAACACTGGAAATTCATTCAAGACATTTTTCCAGGCTCTCTGGTGGCTGCTGTTGGGAATAATCCTACTTTGCTCTCCAGCACATTGTTCTGTTTTTAAAATTGGGCTGCTCGGACCCTGGAACTGTGAGCCCTTCTTTTCCAAAGCCTTTCCCCACATGGCTGCCAGGTTAGCAGTGGGACGAATAAGTAAAGATCCTTCACTAGACCTTGGCCACAGGCTAGATTACGTGGTCCTGCAAGAAGAATGTGAGACATCAAGAGCTCTGGTTAGATTCATTAACTTTGGAAAGCTTTCCTCAGCTTTCATAGGCCCTCTGAACCCTGGCTTCTGTGAGGTGGCTACACTTTTAGGGGAAAACTGGAAAAAAGCCATCTTCTCATGGATGTGTATCAATTATAAACTGGATTCTACCATCCACCACCCTACGTTTGCAAGGACCCTGCCCTCTCCAACCCGAGTTTTGTTTACAATAATGAAATATTTTAACTGGGCTCATGTTGGCATCATTGCTTCCAATGAGGATATTTGGATGGACACAGCCAACAAGTTAGCAAGTGCACTCAGGAACCAGGGGCTTCCTGTAGGTATTGTTACACCCGTGCGTAAAGGAGAAAAAGGCATTGAAGACACCTGGAATGAGATTAAAGAAGTTGATGGCATTAGAAGTAAGCGCTTTGAGTCTCATTCCTTTTTTTTTTTTTTTTTCCCCTCCAGGGTAGGACTGCATTGTTATCCAATAGGCATAACTTAGAGAATGAAATTTTGAAGTCATTTAAGTCAAGCAGAATATTCTCTCTGATCCTAATGGAGCCGGGGCTTCATGTAAAAGTATGCTGGGCATTTTGTATGTGATGGAGGTAGGGCAAAATAGTCTTCTACAACATGAAAGATTGGGTCCAGCTTGTCTGAAAAAATAATATTTAGTAGATGGATGTCTGTTCCTGACCCTGTCAAGTGTAAACAGGTGCTTATAGGAAGGTTTTATATTTATGGTGGTTTGGATTATAGATTATCAAAAATCTCATGCTTTGATGCTATGTCCTTGCTACCTGTATTACATGAAGGTATCAGAAGTGAAATCCAGTCTTATACACCATATACTAAAGCAGTGGAAGGGCTCTTGCTGATGTACAGCACGTAATAAAGAATGATTTTTTTTCTCTTGAGAAAATGTGGGTAAAAAAGTAATGTTTTTCTGGTTCAGAGCCTTGTTAGGAATTCTGTGATGGAGCTCTGATCCTGGATGTACACCTCTGCAGTCAGCACTGTGAATCTAGATGAGGATGCATTTTAGCTAAGACTTTGACTTTTATGCCAAAGATTAACAAGGGTAGCAAGGTTCTCTCCAACTTCGAGTTTTATCAGTGCTCAAATCTATGCTTGTGACCAAATCTACCTTGGGTGGGTTTGTTTCATCACCATCACCGCTCTCCCTGTAAGTTAGAAATGATGGGCTCTTTTCATAAACAATGGAGAGAGCCAGTCCCTCTTCAAACATGATTCATCTGACCAGCTTAAGCTCCCCGTTATAGTATGGAGTACCTTTTTCTTTCCTGTAATTCAGCAACGTGAAAATGCTCTTGTTCATTTCAGCTTCTGCTTTGCCAAGGATACTTTTTCTCCTAAGGAGAAAACACAGCTATGCTCGAGATCCTGCTCCCTCCTGATTTACTAGCAGGCAGGTCTCCTTTGCAACTTTCCTTCCCATCATTGCCCTGCTTTGCTCCTCTCACTGACTGAGTTTTGAAATGTTGTCTTGGATGAAAGATCAGGAGTGCTTCCTTTCATGAAGGGCCAGCAAGCACCGTGGAAAGCCTGTTAAACAGATACACCTGTATTTCAGATCTCCCCACCAGTCATGGGGACGTTGGCCCTGTGGCATTTTGCAGGCAAAGACACAGACTCTGTGGCGGCCAAGCATGGACGAGATATTGAAACACAGCACAGTGCCCAACCTAAAATCTGTATATATGGTGACAGGGTGAATGGGTGGAGCTTGGGCATTGCTAATGACTGTGTAGTGTCTGTCAGTGCAGGGCACACGAAGAGAAAGCTCATGTCTCTCAGTCAATGACAACAATAACCATGACTACCCATCATGTTAGCCCATGCCTTGCTTTTGTCAAAATCTCTCTCCATTCCTCCTTCTGTATAGCTCCAGGAACGGGTAATGCTTACAGCCTCCTTTGCTAGATATTGCAGACCTCCAGAAGCTGAACAAAATTGGTGTAGTTCCCAACTTCCTCAGCACATAATATTGATGGGGGACCATTAGTGTCTGACCTGATACAGCAGTTCAGACAGGTCTTTTATTGGGGAGTAGGGAGCTATTTTGTGTTGAAGACCCCAAATGGATTAACAACACTGTCTGCCATCCTTGCATTTCAGTTATACTCCTGTGCATGCATTCTGTGCTCATTGGAGGGGAGGAACAGGCTACCTTACTCACAAAAGCTCTGGAAATGGGACTAGCAGATGGAAGATATGTCTTTGTTCCATACGACACTTTATTGTACAGTCTTCCTTACCAAAACAACTCATTCAACATCTTTGATAATGACAGCAAGCTCCAGAAAGCATATGATGCTGTGCTGACTGTCACACTGGAATCTGGAGAAAGGACCTTCTATGATGCACTCAGGGAAGCTAAAGAAAGTGGTGAAATAACCACGGATTTGGAAGACACTGAGGTAAATATTCTTTCTCTCAGGCTTTTCTGGGACCTGGTAATGGGAGACATGAGACAAGCAATAGTTATAGACAAAGTACAGGTGAGACACAACCCAGACTGTATGCTTTTATTTTGAGGAAAATATGGTGAAAGTTGGATGAGGTCTGCATTCGTTTGGAAAGAATATGTCTCCTGGATGCCTGGCAATCTAATTCAGTTTGTTCAACTGCAGGACCGTGCTGGGAATTCAAGAGAAAAGGGTTGTCTCTGAAGCTCTGAGATTTGGTTTGCACATGCTAACTGCAGTAGGCCCAAGCTGAAGAGGTGTCTCCTAAGGTGGATAAAGCCCATGGAGTTTGTAAGGCACCAAAATAAGATGTCCACATGCCTGAGAATCTAGGGGGATGTGACAGACAGACAAAATACTGGATGCTTCTAGAGAGAAATGCTTAGGGTCATTGTTGCCTCATCCTTCTTAGCACTGTAGTCAAAGTTATTCTTTGTCAGCACAGTTATCTAAATGTCACCAGTAGCCTACAAAAAAAAAACAGATCAGTTGCTACCTTGTAGACATTACAAGAATTGGGGAATGTGTCATAATGGTGAAGAGATGCAGAATTCAGCTGAGCTAATCTTCAAATCTCACTATGAACTTTCAAAAAATCACAAGTACTTTTAAGGCATGATTTATCAGATCTTTGCAGATGTCTACTTTAGGAGATGAATCATGCCGTGAAAGCATTCATCTCTTTCCCTTCACCATAATGAGAGCCCAGGTTGACTATATTGAGTGTAGGGTTCTTCACTGTAGGTTTCTATATCTGATCAATGAATCCCACCACAGATGTGAAATTTGATGGCTTCCAACAACACTCTTCATTTTATCACGAGTGTATAGCTATAATCTCTCTTCAATTAGCAACTCTGATTGACCACGTGATTGCAAAAGCCACCATCTATGTTTCTAGGAGAGGGGAAATTATAGGTTCCTAAATCAAGTCAGTCATGGAAGGGAGAAATGCAAGGAGAAATGGCTCTGGTAGCCCAGAGAATGAGTTTGCTGTGGCTCTGCTTTGTGACTTTTACATCTTAGGAATAAAAAATGTTCTGGCAAAGGGGATGGATCCTTTGGGCATGACACTTTTCCTACTTGGTAAGGAGGCAAGCCTCTGACTTTGATATTCTCTTTGTGGAAGATGTTTTAGCATAGTGCTTTGAGGCAGGTTGTGATAAAATGCCAGCTGAACATCAGGCTCAGAGTCTTGGCTCTTCCCATGTTAAAGCAATTTTACATGGTTTTAAAAATATTTTGAAATTGTATTTTGGGAAACAACCATAGGAAAAGACAGATATTCAAAGTCACACCATACATTGGGTCGATCCAGAGCTACCTTCAATCTAAGATTCTTCAAACCCATTACCCTGTGGGCCTTAATGCTCAGATGTCTCAGTTCTTGAGTTTACAACTTAGCCAGTGGGATATTATACAGACAACCAGATGTTGACAGCAGTATATCCTGACCTCAATTTCTCCTGTATTTCTAGGTTTCTCCACTCTTTGGAACAATCTATGATGCCATTTACTTCATGGCAATGGCTATAGACAGTGCTCGAAGGAAGGGAGTCAGAATCTCAGGAGCTAACATAGCTGAGCACACAAAAAACTTCAGTTTCCCTGGATTTAGTCACCGTGTAGAGACAGACAGCTGTGGGAAGGGGCTGAGAAACTATGTGATACTGGACACAGACGGCCGTGGGAACCAGCTTTTCCCAACCCACTTGCTGGACATGTCTTCAGACTCTGTTAAAGCCCTAGGCCGGGCCATCCACTTTCCCAGTGGAGCTCCACCCAAGCCAGACTCCAGCTGTTGGTTTGATCCAGATGTTCTCTGCACTGGAGGTAAGAAAGACAAAAAAACAGGGTCAAATGGCATTGGGTCCATGCTTTTTATTTATTTCATCTTTTCTCTTACTCCAGGGGACAGCACCCCAAAGATAAAATACTAAACTCAAGAAATTCCTATAAGTATGACCAGTCATCATGCTCTTTGTAATGGGAGACCTATACAGAGATCCCCCTATTGATCCACAAGACTCTCTTATTTCTTGTTAGGTCAATAAGGTTGTTGCCACTGTTGTGTGCTGGAAAGAGTTTTCCGGGTCTAACACTCAACATCTGCCTATTTTGATAGCAATCAATATATGCCAGAGGCTCTAGCCAGCTATAGAAGAGGTGTCCTTCTGAGGGACAGGGCACTAAGAGGATTTGTGTTGAAGGCAGCCTGAGAGCTGTACAGCAGCAGATGCTCTCACCATCTCTCCTGGTTAACCCCAGCTCCTTTACCCAGTTAGCTGTGCAGCTTTAAGGATCATCAGCGCTCACCTCATCAAGAAAAGATGATAATCATTACTGAAAATAATTTGAGTTGCTGTAGACAACAGAGATGGTAATTGAAGACTTAGGGTCAGAGACATCTGTACTAGTTCCTGGGTTTGTGAGACCGGGCACTGGTTATACTTATTATTTTTAATTTGAGGCAACTGTGGTATAGTTTTAAAGTCTGCAGGGAACCCAAAATCTCAGGGTAGGATACTTAGCTTCCACTTGACATATTTACTTATAATACCAAGCATTTACTTCTACTGCTCCAGGATATGACTTAAACAGACAAAATTAACCGCATGTACAGAATATTTCATTCAGCAGCTGAGAAAAACATTCCCCTTGGCTCAGCCATACCTGGTTTAAATCAGTGTCACTATATGGAAATTGGAGATAAACTGATCTTACAGCAGCTGGCAAGCTATAGAAGAGACAAATACAATGCTACCATATATCTAATTTTGCACTGCTACTAGGAATGGTGTAGCAAATTAGCTTCCCATTGCATTCTGTGGAAAAATCCCACTGATTTTTAGAGAGACCACATTTTATGTTCACACCTTACAAAAGCATAAAGCTCTAGGCATTTGTCAGTGAAGAGGTAATTTGTTATTATTACTAATATTTCAGAGACTGAATTTTATGACTAGAATTAAATCCAGGCCTCAGTCTGGCTTTTGTATGGAGTTAGGGTTGGAGTGGGGTAGGATGTGGAGCTGCCAGGCTGCTGTCGTTCCTGACCCCAGGTCCACCAGGAGTGGGGCTGAGCAGGTGTTCCCAGTAGACGTACACACACACACAGACTGCAGACATAGCCAGTCACCGACAGGAGAGAAATGTATTTACAGGCACCACTACCCACAGCCAGCATTGCTGAGTCATGGACAACAGAAATGGCTTGATCCTGTTCTTATGCACCATTTAATCAGGCTCCAAGCTTTCTATAAGGTCTCACAACCCCCCAGCTCCCACACACATAGAAATGCATCCTCTGGTAGATGGTCCAAACCTGTAATTCCCCCCCCAGCCAGTTCTCAAACCCTTTGGTCTTTGCAGGAGCTGGTCTCCAAACTTCTGGTCTCTCATGGGTTGAAAGCTCCAGGACTTCTTATATTACCTGTTGGTTAGGTTGACGTGAAGTCTGCAAACGTCACACACAGGCAGAGAGCACACTAACCCAGGGGAAAAAAATTAGGAATAAGGGTTAAGAAGAAGGTAGGACAGATTGTGATGATCAGGTGCAGTGTTTGGCTGGAAAAATGCACAACATACTTATATGTGGTCAGCATCCCCATCGTCTCCAGTATTCCATACTTGAGCATCCCCACCCCCATCCCTCCCTTTCCCCATTTTTGTCCCATAAGAAGTTTCACATACTCCCACAGTCCCCTTAAAGCATCCACTAAAGAGTTTAACACGATCCCACAAGTCCCCTCAAGTATGCTGTAAGTTTGCTCTTTCCCATGAGCCCACGATAACCTTGCTTTCACTTCTGATTATTTATAAACTTCTGGTTGAGCTTCCTCAAGGCTTTGCATCCTTCCTGCAATGGCCCATCCATCAGTGACATGAGCACTCTGGTCTTTGGTATTGCTTTCGCTATCTCCTATTCCTTAGGGTTTGTTTCTCTGGATGTTAATTTTTTATTCTCTTGTCCTTTTACTGCCTCTTGTTCACCCCAGTTAATTTTGTGCTCCATCCAGCTCTTGCTCTCAGCATATCAGATGCTGCTTCAGTGATTGAAATTGGATTTGGATGTTTTCCACCTGTGGAAGAGTCTTCATGTGATGTGTAACTGTGTCCCTACTTCAAGCAAAGGACATGATCAGAGAAAGACCCATTGCTGTTCCTTGGTTTTCTGCACTCGCTTTCAAGTACCATGTTACCTTAGAGTCCTCTGAAGTGTGGCCAAATGCTTTTGGGTTATAAAATGCAATGGTAATAAGCAAAAGAATTTCTCTGAGGTGCTTTCTCAAAGGAGATTTGTTCAGACAGCAGAGTCTCTGGGGGCTACCTGAGGAAGCTTAGGAGGCAGCATCAGCAAAAAAAACCCTGACTGAATACAGAAGAGAGCATTAACAAAGTCCACATTATTCTTACCACATTATGGTCTGAGTTACAGATTCTCTCTGAAAATGTTAGAAGGCCACGCAGAGATGTGCGATGTGACTTTCATACCCCTACACTTCATCACTGGTTTGTGCAGGAGGCATTTTCTCCTTTGTCCAGCAAGAAAACCAACCCATGCTGCTGTGACAGGGCTATTTAAAGTTCATTCTCTCTTTAATAACAAGTTTCATAGCAGACAACCACAGCCCCAGGGCACTAGGTCTCCTGCAAGTCTGCCTCTAAGCTGACCCAGTCCTTTCTTGTCCATGGATTTTGCATTGTGCAAGACCTTTATGGGATGTGTTCTGGCTTCACCCTCACACCAGTCCTTCTGGAGGGGAATACATGTTTGGCAGCTCCCTTTGCCCCCTAGGGATGAACATTGGTTTTCTGTCATCTGCTCTTAGGAGCACCACAACACTCTGACTTTGTCCATGCATGAAGAACAAACTGTGTCCTCCAGGCCAGCTTGGTGTGGTCTTGCTCATTCCTGTATTCAAGGTGAGCACCTCCTGGAGGAAGCTGGCTGTGTCTCCATTGCACTTTGGTGAAGTAAAACCTTGGTCTACACCCACACTGTCTGCGAGGTGGAGAAATGGGTGTGAAGCATCCACTCTACTGTGCCTGTATTTCTTCTCAGATGGAGGTGTACAGGGCTAGTTCCAGGCTGGAGCATGAAAGCTGAGTGACTTCTTATACAGAATCATAGTATCATAGAATCACAGAATGGTTTGGGTTGGAAGGGGTCTTCAGCGATCATCAAGTCGAACCCCACTGCCATGGGCAGGGACATCTTTCACTAGAATAATAAAAGAGTTTGGGTTGAAAGGGACTTTTTACAGCAACCCTGCCATCTAGTCCAACCCCGCACTAGATCAGGTTGCTCAAAGCTCCATCAAACCTGACCTTGAACACTTCCAGGGATGGAGCATCTACAACTTCTCTGGGCAACCTGTTCCAGGTTATGTGAGGACAATCAGGGACTGGGGCCCTGGGCTGAAGCAGAAATTAAGTCCAAACCCAGCAGGAAAATTTCAGCTAAAATGTTTTGTCTTTTCCTGAAAAGGACACCAATTTTCAAAAATGCCTGCAGCCTTCACTGGGAAGCTCTAGGTTTCAGTGCTTGCAAAAAGGCCTGTGATTTAGGTGCAAGCATGACATAGAGTTATGAACCTTTTAACAACCCAAATTTCTTCATGCGTTTTTGTGTTTAAGGATCTCTGAATACAGACAGAATCAAATAAAAAAAACAGAAGACACAAGAGACGGAGCTCATCCACTCATGTCGGCTTTCCTTAGCTCTCTAGCAAAGACACTCATGAGCAAAATATCTGTTTCCAGTACTTTCTGTTGATGGGCCTGTTGAGGAAAACATCAACCACCTTTTTCTTGTCTTCTGCTATTCTCAGCATTAGAAATCTCTAGCAGGGAATGTAAATTCACAGATGGGCTGGTGACTCACACTGGCCGTCAGTTTAGTACCACATGATAAAGATTTTTCAGTGTTTCAGTTCCTGGAGAGAAGAGGCTCAAATGCTCAAAAGTTATGAACTTTGCAAAAGCTGCCTCTAAAACTTAATACTTCCCTGTGAGTCCAATCTTTATTTACATGAAGAAAAACTATTTTTCCACTGATCCAGGGTCCTAGGTCTGGTATAGAAAAAAAGTGCAAGGAAATAAACAACTGAAGTAGTTGCAGTTTCATGTAAATAAAGTCAGTAAGTATTTGTGTATTGACAAATTAACATTTTATAAAAAATGTCTTCTAGCATCCTCCTGGCTGAATATTTCACTTTGCAATCTAATAGTCTGATATCAATATTTTTAATATTATTGCCTAAATCAAATGGATTTTCTAATTCCCTCATTCTTTTCCCCTCTTTGCACAGGGATTGAGCCTACAGTCATGATTTTGGGAGCAATGTTGATATTTGCCCTGGTGCTTTGTGCTGTGGGCCTGGCTTCTCTCATCAGGTGAGAACTGCAATATGTATTTGATTTGGTGCCACTTTTAGCTTCTGTGGGAGACTTGCACTTTAGCCAGCAGTTTAGACCATGCAAACACATAGCAGGTTTGATTCTGGTCTTTGCTCTCCAGCCACATATCTCTTCACTAAGTGGCTTTAGCAATGTGGGCATTGGTTCTGCAGTCTCAGGAGCAGTCATTTTACCCTTAATCCAGTCCAGGTTTGGAAGAACATTGCAGTCTGTTGCTGGAAGGATTAGCTGGATGATGGCTCTGAAGCATTAGGAAGTTGACTATCACTTTGGAAGTGCAAAGTGTGCCATACAAACCAACGACAGGAATATACTTTAAGAACATCACAGTGGAGACTAAGTGGGCTGCCATGTTAAATGTCTTTTTTCTTACTCCAGATCATTCTTCCCTGGATTTCTGTCCCTGATACAATCATGTTTCCTATAAAGCAACTAGGCTGACCCTCTTTACTTTCTCCATGTACTAAAGAGAGAGAGAGAATTTCTCTGGAGAGGGTTCAGAGCAATTAATTAGGATACCTCTTTACTACCAAGCTGATTCACTCCCTGTTTTGAACCACAGTCCAGCTCCCTGATCATTCACATTGCATATATATTAGTCTGGGTATGGGATCTTTGGGGCAAATGAAGTAGTCTGCTGGGGAAACGACAGTTTCTAACAATTGCATAGGTCACACTTGCGTCCCGACTCTGTATCCAAGGTGGACCCGAGGCAGCATGGACTGGGTGGTCCAGGAGCTATAGCCATAAACTAAGGTAATCTGCTCCAGACTGTCCCCTGGAGTAATCTGTCTCTCGTGTACATGGTGCATGACTGAAATTAGAGTGAAATTCAACTTAAATTAGGAGGCATATTTACTTAAAAGCAATGAGTTCATCAGAGCAGGGTTCCTGGATTTTCCCATCCAGCTCTGCCTCTCAAATCATCCCAAAACATGTTTTCTCTCCACTACTGAGTCATACCTCCAAACCCAGATGACATAAGGCCACCCAGCAAGCAACACCCCAAACAGTTCCCCTGCTTATAACACACAGCTGCTTCTGAAACCTTATAACTGAAGGCACTGAGGAGGTTGCCTCCATCCACCAGGACTTTAAAGCCCTTGGCCATCAACCTCTACAATTACGTAAATAAAAGACAATCTTTCTGCCTACTGTACTTGTCAGCTGTTCCACAAGTACCAGACTGTGCTTGGGAAGGCTCAGTCATGAGTAAAGATGTATGGCCATCTGCAAGGGAAAAAAAAAAGTCTAGCATGACTCAGACAATAATTTATGTTAGGGAAGGGCATGTCTGGAACTACATTTAAACCACAGCATGGCCTGAGTTCAAATGTAGGAGCTTTGGTCTTAGCTCTGCCAGGGATCTGCTGCATGACCTTAATTATGAGTCACTCTACTCTCTGTGCTTTGCTTTTAGCAGAGGGGTGCTTTCCTCCATGCTTAGGGGAGAGGACGTGATTGACTGAGCAAGGTGAAAAGTACTTAAGTGATGCATTTTTTGCATGAAACTGAGTTGGGTGGCTTGGGACAAAGAAGTTAGAGAAAGATTATAAAAAAAAGGTCCCAGGTGATGCCTGTTGCCATATGGCCAAGGCTCCCTCTGAACTCCATAAAGCCGTCTGTGCTCTTCTAAAATGCCTGGAGTGGTACATGGTGATCTATGGATATTTTGCGAACTGGATTCCTTCTACAGTACAGTTAGCAAAAGGCATCCTATTGCCCACCTCATCAGGAAAAATCTTAGGTGTGTGCAGATCTGATGTAGTGTAAACAAAGTTCCTTAAACAAAAAAAGTGACATTGAGGGCAATGGGGGAGCTTTCCTTTCCCTTCTCTGTTCCTGCTTGGTAAGGTTTTGGCTGTCCAATAGATATAGTGTGCTTTGTGCTCAGTATTAGACCTTGACATCCATTGGAATAGTGGGTTCAAAATGATGGGGTGTGACATCTGCCTCTTCCCTGAGTCCTTAAAATGGCCATGTGGTGGGTATTAGTGTCAGATGTATCCCAGCTAAAAACTAATAATGAAACTCTGGAATATTTCATATTGATTTGCACAAAGTGGACGTAAGCCTGTTTGAACTGTCCCATGAACACATAGTCCTTGACAGTGCACCATTTCTTGTTGTGGTCTCTTCTGCCTTGCAAATTCAAGAGAAGCTGGGCAAATAGCAGGATGCAGTCAAGAAACAAATAGCATCTTTGCTGGTCTGATGACTATACTGAATTTGTTTTCTTGCCCATAGCAATTCTGCAAATCTGTTAGACTATCAAGGAGTGTAGAGAGTCACCACTTGGAAAACAGGCAGCAGCATCCTGTGGAGATGCCAGAAGCACTTTTGTCCTGTATTACACAGTGTGTGATAGATATCCCATCTGGCTCAGGTCCTGGAAGTAGAACTGAATCAGCACAGTCTTCTTGATCTAATTACTCCTGACCAAGAAGAACAGCACTAATTCAGCAATATTGCTTCCAAGACCTCCATGCCACATTGCACTACACCACACACATCAAACTGCTCATCCCCTGTAGCTTTTCCCTCTGTATGAGCTTGCAGTCATTACAAGGAGGTATCTGGCTGTGTGCTTCATACTGCACCATGCTACAATATAGAGATTCAGCCAGCACATTTTGATGGTGACTTGCATCCAGCTTTTATAAATTACCCGTGGTTCAGTTTCAGACCCTAAGAAAGGCTGGTGTGCGTGAGAGCTGTTTGCTCACCAGCCATGTTGGCTGGTCTAGTAAAACCTATTATTCTGTCCTAACGGAGAATGATTTGGAATATGAAAAATAAAACCAAGCAAAACAAAGTACGCATTACATACACATCCAATTCATATTTGTAATCAGATTGAGTCAAGATGTCTATTTGTGATGAGACCCTTTGAGGTTATAGCTTTTGTTGTCTGTGAATTGGATAACCCTTGCTGTTTGACTCAGGGGATTTCAGTCCAAGTCAGGACATCATGGCTTGTCTACTGCTTTCACCCATGTCCGTCTCTGCTGCCACACCACATGCTGTACTTTCTTTATACTACAGGGAAGCCAGATGTAGGGGACTCAATGGTGGTGTAAAATGGTTACCTACCTAAAAATGATAACTGTGGCTCTCCAAATCTCCCAGGCACAGTATCTTGAACAGCCAGCTATTCAGAGGACCTAACAAGATAATACTGACCTTGGATGACCTCGTCTTCATCAACCCAGAGCTACATAAAAAAGTAAGTCCTTCCACTCATGAAAGTAATCTGGTGGGACCCTCAAAGACAGGTTTGCTGTGTGGTATTTTCATACCCATGAAGGTCTGGGAAGGTCATTTACTTCACCATGCCTCATTTCCCTCTGCATATCAGAAAATTTCCCATATGCTGAGCATTTTTGAGTCTTGGATGAGATGCACATGCAGTGTCAGAGCTGTTAAGCTGATGTAAAATAGTACCCTCGGTTGTGTTTATTCTAACAGCCAGGGCTTATACTTTGTTCTTGAGGTTGGATGGCAAAGCATAGTTCATGTCCATCTTAGCCTCTAAAATAAAGTGTCTGCATCCAAACTACGTAATGGGAACCGTTCCTGGTCTGTGCTGGCTCCTGCCCAGAGCTGGGGCTCTCCTGAGGGAGTGTTATTTGACAGACGCCAGCACCATGCCCAGGACCGTGCCAACAAGACGGACTGCTGGGGAGCAATGCCTTTGCCTAGGTCACTGGCACAGATACAGGCTTCTTGTCGATGCCAAAGGAGACGCTTCCCTGTGCCTTGCTTGGAGAGACACCTGCCTCCTCTGGTGTCTCCCCCAAGCCACAGCATTTCCATCACCTAAAGTGCTGCTCTAGTGTTTCCAGGCCTAAACAGCCTTTTAGAGGTATTCAGAGAGGTGAGATGGGAAGTTTGGAAGGTTTGGGAGGTTGTTAGCATGGGTGAAATGTGTGTCCCGAAGCAGAGCTGGAGTGGAGGTTTACACCCAAAGGCAGTAACTCTCTTGTACCTGCTTTCCTTGCCTTCCAGAGGCTGACCTTGGACAGTCTGACTGACGCAAACAGCCTAGCAGCCGACGGCAGAAGCCTGAAATCCATAACCCGCTCCTCTTCCTTGAAAAGCACAGCTGCCACCCATGAAACCTCCAACGTGGCTTTGTATGAGGTAGGTAGGAACCTTGTGCAGCCTTCTCCCACCGCTTCTGTTCACTGAGCTGCTCAAGTGAGGAAAGTTTTGGGCTGCAGTACTATAGGTGCCAGGATGGGGATACTGCTGACGGACCCTAAGGGTGAAAGTAAGTTATTCCCAAGCATGGACTTACCTGTGTTTAAGGTGTCTCTACCCCAGTCCTCACCTTGACACTTGGAGTCATGTGGGGTGGTGGTATTCAACATTCATATGAAGAGTTGCCAGGTCTGGTCCCTGTTAGAGATGTCACCACCTAAAGGCACCATGAACAACCTTTCTTACATGACAGCCTTTAGGTAGTGATATCTCCAATAAGGACCTTTCTTAGAAGACAGGATACAAATGCATAGAATAAAGACTATCAAATTCCCCTTTGTGCCAATAGGACTGTATGGAGTTTAAGCAGAGGCAATGGCCAAGAAAACTCAGCCCATGCATCGGTTCTTTCCTAAAAACACAGTTTTTGAAAAAATGGCATGGCAATTTCTCCTGAAAAGGAGCAAAATAAACTGGATCATTAATGCCTGAGAAAAGCTCTGGACAGAGTTACTTTTCTTTTTAATCAATTTATAATTGTTTATCAGATACTAATACACCTTCCAGGTATGAAGTGAAGGTCCTGCCTCACCCCATTTTTTGAGCGTTTGCTGTGGATATCCTTATTCGGGTGCAGTATAGAAAGAATCTACTGCCAAAAACATTGAAAATCCCCAGCCACATTCAAAGTCAAGGATCTGGCATTCACACCTAGGTCCCAATGTTAGCTGTTGCTTAGAAACTTGTTCTGTCATTCACCCACCTGTATTGTGGACAGGGAGACTGGGTGTGGCTGAAAAAAATCGAGACTGGAGCAGTTCACAATCTACGGCAAAACTCCACCAGCATCTTGAGGAAGGTAGGAACTGGGGATGACGGGGCACGTGGAGGGAAGGTTGCTCAGGGGACTTTTGCAACTGCAGGGTATTTTTATTCTCCTTGTCTCCTGTTTACCCATTGAATCACACATCATGGCTGTCAATGAGTCTTGCCTGGTGAAGTCTGGTGGAATGGACCATGCATGATTGCATCTGACAAACTTACCCATGTGTCAGAGTTAGCAGCTTGCAAAACCCCACCCTGGACCTGCCGCTTCAAAGCTGGTGCAATGCCGAATGTACAATGAGTCCTCTAAGTGACCTTGTCTGCAAAGGCAGAGTGGTTTGAAGGAAATCATCCCTGCCTGTGTCAGAGCAAGATGATGCACTGGTAGCTATTTTCATGTGTTATTTGTTGACAGTGCAGCACAGGCACAGTTGTGCATTTCCCTGGGATTCGCTTTGTGTCTCCAGCTAAGATGTCTGTTAGAATTTTACTTTTAGTCTTCAATTTTATTATTATTACTAAATGACAAGCAAACACATTTATTTTCCAAATTCAAGGCCATTAGTTGTTGGCAGCTACTGCTAACATGGGAGTGGCATTTTTATGCATATAAATAGAACAAATTTACCAGGGCATGTCTCCAAAGGCACCACTGATGGATGACTTTGGATCCTCCAGGCATGGTATTACTTTCCAGATGAGACCAGAGCTGGAGCAAGTCTCCACATACTGAACTCAATTTACCCCAGTAAAACAATTTTGTCCTAGTGAAAGATCCAATCCAGCTTGTCTAAAGAAAAACAAATTTCTGTTCAGTTTGCTTGTGCTGTCTTGCTTTCTTTATCTTAATGGATAGGCTAAGAAAAGCAAAGCTTAAAAAGAGTGTAGGATAGCTGAAAGTAAGCAGCAGAGAGGTTGTTTGCTTCCCCATCCTTGTGTGAAAGACTGTGAGTGCAGGAATGAGAAGGACATCTAATGATATAAAGAAGCTGCTGAGCAGATGTCTGGCTGACGTGGTCTTCCTGTGATTCACCATCTTGTTTCAGATGAAAGATCTGCGTCATGAAAATGTGAATCTGTTCCTGGGCTTTTTCTCTGACTGTGGCATCTTTGCCATAGTGACAGAGTACTGCTCCCGAGGAAGCCTGGAGGACTTGCTGAGAAATGAAGATATGAAACTGGACTGGATGTTCAAGTCCTCTCTCGTGATGGATCTAATTAAAGTAAATCCAGTGCTCCTGTTGAGGCATGATCTGCATGTGACTTCTATAGTGACATAGCTATTTCATCCATGACTTTGGGATTTTTATAGTAAGGCAGGGAAAACCAATGTGGATGTGATTACACCGGTATGCAGGGTCTTTAATGGAGACCTCTTATTCTTGTTTTGTTACCATCTGAGAGAAGCACTACTTGGGGTAATAGGACTACATCCACGCAGCAGGATGAGAGGTTAAAACTACACATCGGGCTAGAACTGATCACCTAGAACAATGAATTTTGTGACAAATTCACGCTTTCCAAAGGCCCTTTCTTGTCATAAATCAGACATGCCTCCAGCACAGAACCAAACCGTAGCCATCTCCTGTCATAGGATGGCTACACATGTGGTCACTTTAGAAGAGTTTTCACATATTTCCAATCATGTCCCTTGTGTTTTCATCCCCTAATAGTGAACTACCAATCCAGGACAGGTGGCCTACAGAGGGTAGACTGCCAGAACCATTCTTGCAGCCCATGATCCACCTTCTGATCCTCCTTGTGGGAGCTGGGTAAGGGCATCCAGCTCTTAATGGCTTCCCTTGTCCTAACCATTGGATACCACTTCTGTCCACCTTCTTAACCTTGTCTAAAAGTACAACTTCCGAGTGCAATGAGTCCTAGGGTACAGAGGGAGGCATCTGACAGTTCCTAAAGCTGCCAGTCCTTTCCAGTATTCCTTCAGGGTGCAGATAGCCCAATTCTTGTTCCTAATCCATATCTGAACTTTTCCCACAGTTTCATGGGCTGATCAGCACCACATTTGACATAGAGTCAATGCTGTATTTGATGCCATCGCAGGTGACAATTTGGCTTGATGTCTCTGAATGCTGATAGATAGTATAATTCTTAAAGAACAGCCTCAGCCTTTTCTGTGTTTCACAGGGAATTAGGTATTTGCATCACCGAGATTTTGCCCATGGACGTCTCAAGTCTCGTAACTGTGTTGTGGATGGCCGGTTTGTGCTGAAGATCACTGACTATGGTTATAACGAGCTCTTAGAAGCACAGAAATGCCCATATATTCAGCCACCCCCAGAAGGTTGGTGCCATAAGGAAATTTTTTTTTTTAAATATATGTCCATTGATTTAACAGATGCTTGTCCTAACACAATTGCAGGCCAGTGGCCACATAAGGATTTATGTGCTCAATCTCATGGCATCTTGTTACCTGTATACAATATATTCTTAAAGGAAAGGATAAGCAAAGTTTTTTCAGAATTCCTGAAAGTGAAGTGAATAGCAGGGTGTCATGGTAAGGAAAAAAGATTTTATTGTAAGCAGTGACAGAACTTAAGCTTGTTGTAGTTGGAGAAGGATTTAAGTGCCCCTGAAATCTGACCATTCTTGAATTTCTGTGAACAGTGGAATTGGCTTCACATCCTTAGCCCCAACCCTATATTTGAAGTTTTAGGTTAACCCAAATGCAAAGCTCCTTGTTTTGTAAAACTAAGCCGTGTGGAACACAAGATGATAGAGGTCTCTTTGAAATCGATCCTCTACATGCCAGTCACCAAAGGCTGCCAGATGACATACCCACCACTTAGGGACAGCATCTCATGGGACCAGGTTTGGAGGCTTTGACAGGATTTCTTTCAACTGGCCATTGCCTTGGGGTTCCTTTGGTATCTCAATTTATTCTTGAAACCTGGTTTCAAGGAGTATGTAGTGTTTTGATCCCTCTGTCACAGGATTTGTTTCATACACTTTTCCAGTGTCTCAGATAGGGCAGTTGCCAGAAGACCTTCTCCTCCCTTACAAAAGTTATATATATTGCAGTAGCTGAAATGTTCCTTATTCCCATTACTCAGAATGCACAGTTACCAGGGTAACTTGGATTATAAAGACTGATTGTACTTCAAACTGCCACAGGCTGCTTTTACAGAAATTATTTTCTTCTAAGAAGAGCTACAGAATATATTTTATTATATTTTATTGACTGTTGCTTTGTAAAAGAGCAGCAACAGTAACAAGAAATCCAGGCTTCAGTGCAAGCATTTTGTCTGAGTGATATTTTCAAACAAAAAAGGTGTTAATGCTTTTGGCAATGGTGAGAAGACTTCTTATGTAGATGTTCAAGGCTGGTGTTTTAGCATGTAAATTGTTAGCATAGCAAAATTTTTTTTAGAGGTAGAGTGAAATTTGGAGAATTCAAATTTTTTGTCAGCATGGAAGTTTAATGTTTCTAACACATTACAAGAAATAAAAGACTTGATCCAGTAAATAATGAAGTATGTTCCAACCTTCCTCAAATGACTGAAATGAAGTGTACATTTAAGCACTTAATTTGTGATAGTCTGAGCTCAAGTGTAAGAAACATGATGCTCCTGATTTTTGTTTTAGAGTTGCTGTGGACAGCTCCTGAGTTACTGAGGGACCCAGACATGCTCAGAAAAGGCACGTTCAAAGGGGACATTTACAGCTTTGCAATCATCCTACAAGAGGTGGTTGTTCGGGGTCCACCATACTGCATGTCAGAACTCTCAGCTGAAGGTAGGCAACTATTTCAGTACATTTTTAAGGCTTTATACAGAGCGCTCAAAAAACATCTGGCCAAGCCCCTTAGGTAAAACATTAGCATGGAAATAATGTCCCAATCTCATGACCTTTCTCAGTGACGAAAGGCTGTTTTCAACAAAACATCCATAATAAACATCAAAATATGTGGTTCTGATCTCAGCCATGGTACATGACTCATCCCTGCTATCAATGGGGTTGGGGCTCTGGGTATCCCCCAAGATGATTCAGAGCTAGCCAGCAGTCAGACCCCTGCAGCACCTCCAGTTCTCTGTCAAAACTTTGACTTTTCATCATGGGGTGGGGTGAAATCTGGTGGCAGAGTTTCCCATAGCTTGCAAACTCCTTTGCTTCCCACGCATCAGCCCTTTTATGTATGTCATGGGGTTGAGGTTTTTGAACTGGACCCCTTGCTAGCATGCTGTTTGGTCCATCTGCCCATCTATTTTTCCTTAACTACTTCCCCATTTAAAGAGGTTCTCTCTTCAGCAGAGATCAAAGTGATACATCATGACCCCACTGACATATATAAGGTAGCTTGTATCAGAAATAGCAAATAGGTGAACTCCTCAGGAACTGCTCATGGTGGAACGCTCATTAGTTCAAGTTGTGTTGTCCCTGCACAGGTAGAGCAAACACACTGCAGTCAGGGTCAGGTCACAAGCACTTGAACAGGGAGGGGATGAGAAGAATCAAAAAAGAGCTGATTTCAGTGAAGGACAATTCTCAAGTTTTAAGCTGGACAAGTGGTGTATGGTCATTCAGTATCTGCCTGCTCAGCACCTGGAAAAATAGGGCCCTGATGCCCCAAGCTGCTGCAGCATTGCAATGACAATGATGATTATGATGTAACCTGCTCTGTAATTCAGAGCTGGACCCATGACGTAGCCTATGGTGTAATTAGCAGGTGTCCCCCAACCTAGTCCCCATGGGGAACCTCCAGCAAATGTTGCACGTAGTGCACTCCAGTTTCCTGACATGATGAATTTCTACTCATTGCGTCCTAATCCTCAAGGAACTTTCACTTGTGGTGTGAACTTTCAAACCATCTGGGGAAGGCATTTCCCCTTGGCTGCCCCTGGAAATATTTGGGCCAGGTGCTTTGTTTAGTTCATTTGATGGAGACTGGTGGGATGAGCCAAAGAGCTTTAAAGTAAGCTGTCAACACTGAAAAGCTTTGGGTACTCAACAGTAACAGCTGTGGAAATGCAGGGCTTCTGCCAGAAAGAGGGTGGTTTTCACTCCATTTGTCTGCTCTCCACCACACAAAATGAAACCTTCAAGTACAATCACTTTGGGGTCTTTTAAGCAGGAAGATACAGTTCTACCTTACAAACCCCACATTTCCTCCAGGATATTCTTACTAAGAAATACCTAAATTGAAGTCAGGGCTGGGTTCAGACATCACACTCCCCCATGCATGCTTCAGCTTTCAACAAAACCTGCAGCTCCGCTCCTTCACCGTAGTGCTGTTTTATCTAAAAAATGCAGATTCAAGGGCTGACTTCTCAGGGTCTGAAAGCCTAAGCCTAGCTTCTTATTACTCTTATTTCATCTTTCAATAGAGAATACTTCCCAGACATTGTTTTGAACCCAAACTGCCCCCCTTAAAATACTTCCCACTGTCTCCATTCCCATCAACTTCCTGCATACTGGTTCCCAGTTAACAATGAAGCGTCAGAGGCTGGTATCCATCTTGGCTCAGCCATAACCCTCTGCTCTCTTAGAGGACTGCAGATCCTAATGGAGGGAGTCAGAGGCAATTTCATTAAATACAAGTCTGCAGGCTCCCACCTCCATCTGTCTCACACCCTTCCCCCATCCGGCCACTTTATTTCTCATAACCTCATTCTCCAGGGACAAGAAGGCAGATGAATTGCCTATCTTTTAAATCCTCCAAGACACTCCTGGCAGAGGAATGCAGAAACTCCCAGCTTCATTTGACACAGCCATTGGTTGGTGAGGAATAACAGCGATGGCTGAAGCAGTGAGCAAGGGGCAGGTGAAAAGGTCTATGTCCTTTGCCCCCACCAAGACCCCCCACCTCACAACATGCTTCCCATTCTTCTCTTTGTCACAGAAATTATAAAGAAAGTGAAGAAGCCCCCTCCCCTGTGCCGCCCAAACATAGCCCCTGAGTTGGCCCCCCTGGAGTGCATCCAAGCAATGAAGCAATGCTGGAGTGAAGCCCCCGAACGACGTCCAACCTTTGAGGAGGTATTTCATAAGGTCAGTGAATAGAGCAGCAGGTGCAATCCTTTGTTTGTACTTGGAAGTAAAGTGTATTTTTTTTCTTTAAGTGAGCCCTTAAATGATTGAAGAAGTCCCAGGGCTCTAGTCTTGCCTTTGCTATTGGGTTATTTTATGGTTCATGGTGTCTGGCTTACACCTTGTCCTGAACTTGGGCTGCCATGGCACCACCCCATGGGGCATGAAGCAGGCTGGACATGGGCTTGGTGTCTTCACATTTGCAGCGTACCTGCACAGAAGGTCTCATGAAGATCAAAGATCTGTAAATTATGATAGCGTCTTCAGATGAGTATGTTTTTTGATCTTCTAAAATATTTAAAAGCTGTTAAACAGAAAGATACATTTGCCACAGGAGGTGTCTGAACTGCACATTGGTGGAGGCTGGGAGCATATCCCAGGGAAATATGACTGTACCTGAGCCCTGTTTGAACAGCTTTCCCAGACATCTGTTACTGGCCAGTGTCATGGACAGGTACTGGTAATCCAGCAGTACTGTTCCTATGTTCTTATAAGGTCAAACTAGGTAAAGCAATACCCATAATTTTTACCTTTCTGTTCTATGAAACTATAAATAATTTTACACCCATGTGACTCCACTGTGAAGTGTAAGGCAGCTTCTGAAGCCACAGATTATCCAAAAGGTCCAGAGGCTCAGCTTCAGGTCAAGAGGAGAAAGCACAACTCAATGAGGAGTTGGGGATGGGAGGTGGCACTACACATACATGCCAGTGTGCAAAGGTGGATTTAAGACCAGTAATACATAAGCAGGTTGCAAGTGTTGCTAATGCCCTGAAATGTGCACTTCTGAATGCAAAAGGCTGCCAGGTACCCTAAAGATTAGTCATGGGATAAATGAGTGTGTAAATTTGCAGCATGATAGGACTCCATAACAACTCACATACATGTTGACATCTCATGGAAGGTGGTGTTTCACTTAATCCTCACTGAAAGTTCAGAGAGGAGCAACATGCTCCTGGCCAACTTCCATAGTTATTGATGCAAATTCACCCTCTAGTTTGCCTTTTTCCTTTATTGTTAACTCTTGCCACTGACAAAGTCAGTCTTTAGCATTGTCCCTGTAAAATAAGTATTTGGGTTTTGTTCCTTTCCAAACTTAGAGTGCTACAATGGTGTAATGAGATGGAGAAATAACTCTCCAGTTTGATTTTACAGTTCAAAACCATCAACAAAGGGAAAAAGACCAATATCATTGACTCAATGCTCAGGATGCTTGAGCAGTATTCGAGCAACTTGGAGGATTTAATCAGGGAGCGGACTGAAGAGCTAGAGATTGAAAAACAGAAGACAGAAAAACTACTGTCACAAATGCTCCCCCCGTAAGTACGGGTACTTTAGGTGGTAAACCCCCCCCCATACCTAGACTGGACAAAACTGTTCCCCAGAAGTGAACAAGATTGCAGAACTGACAATTTTGGCAAGTTCCTTGCAATCAAAGTAAGAAACTTTAACCAATGCTTGTTACAGCCACATAGAACCTTCTATTTAGTGGAAGATCTTTTGAGCACAGTAAGACAAGAGTTGTCTGAGCTCTTGGGCATGTACTACAAAAGGATTTGTGCCGTGCTATCTTTGCTTGAATTGTTATTTCAGATCAGTGGCAGAAGCCCTCAAGACTGGTGGCACTGTGGAGCCAGAGTATTTTGACCAGGTGACCATCTACTTCAGTGACATTGTGGGCTTCACAACCATTTCAGCCCTCAGTGAACCCATTGAAGTAGTTGACCTTCTGAATGACCTTTACACGCTGTTTGATGCTGTTCTTGGAAACCATGATGTTTACAAGGTGAGGAGTACCTGGGCATGAGGATCAAACTGTCTGTGGGTCAAACACTCTTGTAGTTTTAGTCTATGTCTCTTTTCCATCTTTTTAAATTTATTTATTTAATTTTTAATATAATGGTATTTGCTAGGTGGAGACAATAGGTGATGCCTACATGGTTGCCTCCGGGCTCCCAAAACGGAATGGAAACAAGCACGCAGCTGAGATAGCCAACATGTCCCTGGACATCCTCAGCTCGGTGGGAACATTCAAAATGAGACACATGCCAGACATCCCCCTCAGGATACGAATTGGGCTGCACACAGGTAGGCAGCGGCACTTGCCTGTGCCTGAACATCAAAGAACTCCTTTGCAATTGTATTTCCAGCTTTGAATGCTTTCTCCCTGCCTGCCCCAAAACAAGCACCCTTAGAAGATGCTTTAAAATCTTCCATAGCAGCAAGGGCATTAAAATGGAAACACCAACCCTAGGGGGGAAAGTGGCTCGGTATCATTTGGGGAAAGTTGTATATTCTGTCACAGTCAAGAACTGAATCAGACATGTTAGTCACAAGGGTTTTGTTGTAAGGGTGGCTCTTTGATGGGCCATAGGATCTCCAACGGTGTGATATGGAGACATTCGGTGATGTTTTTGTAACTCTGTTCTGAAATGAAAAAGCACATAAAAACAGGCATATAGAGTGAAAGAGTGAAAAGGTTGGGGAGATCTATTACAGGTAGGACATAACTGGAAGAATATGTGATACAGCTATTAAGAAAAAGTTATGTTATAAAGAAAGTAAATTATCTCTAATGTAGAAGTCAAAATCTATTCCATTAACAGAAAAGTGGCTTGTTTAAAAAGAAAAGAGGAAGTTCTTTTTTTCTATAAAGTATAATTAAATTCCAAAATAAAACAAAACAAAAAAAACCCCAGTACGACTGCAGTTGTATAAGTGAATGTATGCTTGGATTTTAAATGGAGGAAAAGACATCTGCCGTTATCATAGAATTAATATTTTTAGAAGACATATGCAACTTCATAAGTTTATACCATGGTCATCCATTAATAAATTTTTCCCAGCTGTTCGTCACCTGACTTCTTGCATCTTCCTCTAAAGTCCCAGGTACTGCCCATTGAGGGAAGCCAAACAATGAATAAGATTTTCCAGGAGTCTGACCCAGTATTACAGGGCTTTTTATCCTTCTGCCTGTCTGATAATGCCCATAGTTTTGCAGCTTTGGCATACAAATGTTTTACAGAAGCCAATATCCCTGTCCCTGTTGTTCAGAAACAAGAGCAAAGAAAAGGAAGTATTTCACACAAAATATCCCAAGAACAGAGCTGTGACTGGAGCAGAGCTAAAAGCAGTATTGCATATATCCTAGACCATATAAGTTCTTCTTTTGGGGTTATCTCTGAAAATTCATGTCCCTACTGTTTTCTTTGCAGTTCAGGGGTCTTAGCTGGCCCTTCACAGAATCCTAAAGTGTTAAGGAATGATTGCAGGAGCACCGTGGGTGTTATAGTCTGGCAGAAATTAGATGAGACTATGGCCCCAGCTTGTCTTGCTGAGAGCAGGAGTCGTCTCTGGAGCACCAGCAGCACATTTTCAACATGGAATGAAGGGAATGCAGTGTGCAACATCTGCTGCTGCCTGTTGACAGCAGTTCTGCAACACATCTTCCATGCACCCAGCCAAAAATCTATCACTAGGGGACATGTATGGGGGGTAGTTACATTTTTGCTTGTTTTTATGAACTCTAGGTATCTGGAAAGCAGTGTTGCTGTGAGTCGTTGTGTAGCGTGTGAGAGGAAGAGGGGGGAGGAATTTGTGTTTTCTTTCTAAAGAAGCAGAAGCCAGATCTTGTTTTGCACAGATCTAGCAATGTCATACTGTCATGGGAGCAGCAAGAAATGCATGCTCCAAAGCAAACCAGCTCTCCGAGCCACCGAGCTGACAGCAGAGTTTGATTAACCCTAGACCCTGTTTCTCCTGAGGAAAAAGGCATGAAGAGGGAATCACCAGGCATCGTGAAAGCATTGAGGAAGCGCTTGGGAGAGAGGAGGGCTTGGCTAACACTTTCGCTGTCCTGGAAAGGATGGAGAATGGGTGTGACCACCAGTTTTGTGGGCCAACTGCTCTCTGGAAACTGGTGCCAAGAAGAGCTCGTGATCCCCTCTCTGAAAAAGCAGTAAATGCCATTTGGGCCAGCAGAAGTTCCCAGAGCCGCAACTCTCTATTGGGATTGGAGGGGCATGGTCAGTCCATGTCCATGGTCTGCTTGTGGCAATGCAGGGGTGAAGGAGAAGACCAGTGTTTGGTCTGCAGTTTCCCCCCTCCTTTAAATGCATCCTGGAGTCTTGGCTCTCCTCTCTTGACTTGACTGTATATCCAGGAAAACTCAGCTGACTCAGCTGTTTCTGCACCATCCATGTCTGGGCTGGAGCTGGACAGTCGGGGAGAGTGGCGGTGAGAAGACAAGCTTTTCCACAGAGGCTGAAGAGGATTTGTTTATCGGTCAGGCTCTCTGGCAGGCAGTCCTGCACTTCAGACGAGCTTATTAACCTCTGTGGCACCACTGATGATTGTTACAGAGTCTTAGCCAGCACGGCTCATTAACCGACCCTACAAGCCCTGGCAAAGTGCCATTTCAAAACAAACCAGCGAACCCGTCTAATTAAACAACTAGGCCATAACGTTCTCATCACAGGGTATCTGGTTTCCTCTGAAACTTGTTACTGTGGAGATTTATTGCTGGAAGTTTATGTTAGCTCTTTGCTGAAGCCTTCTAGACAAGGGGGAACACACACAGGCAGCGAAGACAGCGAGTGAATTAAGTCCTGTATGTTTTCAACACGGAGAAGTCCTTTGGGCATGCTTACACTATAGGGTTGGTTTTGAACTAATAACTTTCTGCAACAGGAGGACAGGCTTAAAAGCAGTACTCTAGAAAGATAGTACCTCTCCCTAAAAAATCTTGCCTATCCCAGGTTGTGAGCTTTGCAGAAATGATTGGACGATTGCACTGACTGAGAAGGAAACCTAAATTTAGGCACCCACATGGAGGTGTTTCCAGGAGTGTTAGGGAGCCTGCAGTCATTTTGTGGTCGGTGGAGATCTGGTGGACACGTAAGTGGACCCTGGAGAGCTGTTCAGGGGCAGGAGTGGAAAGGCTTTCATGGCTCAGTTGACTGCATTGACTCGGCCTCCACCGACTACAGGAGGAGCTCAGCTGCCTATATTTGTGCTTCTTAAAATGGAATCAAATCCTCCTCAGTGAGGGCTGCTTTTTGACAAGAACCATTTTTTTGTGTGTCCTTGCAACACCTATTACAGAAGGAGCTTTGATCCTTACTGAGATTTCTAAGTGCCGCTGTCATGTCATCACAAGATGAAGAGAGGTGACGCTATGTGAGTTAGTGTTTTCTCAGGGAAAGTTCTTATTGAAGCATGAATTAAAAACATGACCCTAGTACTAGTGAGTACTGATAAGGATGGGAATTAAATTAGAAGAGATTCTGAGGAGCAGTGTCTTATCCAAGGTTGCATGGCACATTGGCAGTAAAAAAACCCGCCATTAAATCAGGTTCTACTGAACTCTAGCAGTCCCTGCATGCTGTGTGTGATCCAGTAATGCTGTTTAAGTCCTTGTAACATTTTTGGTATGAACCATTCTTCCTCTCTCTTTTTTTTTAATCTTCAAGTAAGTGATGCTTCATCAGGCAGGAGTTAAAATCTGTCTTACCTCTCAGTTTGCATCCTCTGTATGTTATATTAAAATCCTGTTACTTTGACTCTGCAGCAACAACTTTTCAGAGGTCACAGCAAGAGGGGTTCTTGCAAAGTTCCCCCTAGCTTTCAGCTATGGAGTTTCATTGTCCTTAATATGTATCTGAAAACTATATAAAGACTCAGTTTTTGTAACTAAGAAGGCTAAAATCACAGTAAAATTACACTGTCTTTCTAAATTAGGCTATTATTATTATAAAAACAACATAACAACGTTTTAACCTACAACTTTTTATATTATGAAAGACCTTATCTATAGCATCAGTTCAGATACGGTTGATGATGTACTACATTCACATCTCTTGTAACCTTGCATGGGAAAAGATTTCCTAGATGTCAGTTTTGCTAAATCTTAACCCAGAAGGATCATGAAATTGAAAAGGCAGGCAGAGCCTGAAAAGACATATGACATAAATGCATCCAGAGGCCTGTCTTTTCTCTGCAGGAAGCCCCACACCTCCTTACATTGTTGAGACCATACCCCCCACTTTTTTTTTAATTATTTATTTTGCAAGCCTGATATTTTAAATTGTGGATGATGAAATTTAGCATCTCATCTTTCAGAGCACGGTCCAAACATTAGCTAAGCCAAATGCCCCAGATGACAATTGATTGCGCTGTTTGGCTGTCACACATTTTGTCTCCATGTGTGTGCATATTCGTGTGAATCCTGCACTCATACAACTCCCTGAGAACTTGGCACCAGTTCTTTGGGAGCTACTTTGGAAGGGAGTGGATCTCTTCTAAAGAATGAGAAAGAGGAAAAATAAACAGTTTTTGGCTAGACAGGCGAGCTAATGATGTCTTTGTTTCCAAGGAGAGGACACAGGGTGGTCCAGTGTGCTGCCAGCATCTCTGGACTTCCAAACCTGATTTTCAATCCTTTTTCACTGGGACAGAGGGCATGTCACAGGATCTGAACTTTAGTTTTCTCGGATGGAGTGGGAGGTCTTTTTAAAATGAGATTGTGATAGTACTTGAGCTTCCATAAACTCTGAATGAATTTCTCCCACATGATGGTGAACTGAGGTCGTACCACAAAAGACCTTTCTTAGGCATAGAATCATAGAGTCATAGAATTGGGTCTGGCTGAGATGGAGTTAATTCTCCCCATAGCAGCCCTCGTAGTGCTGTACTCTGCATTGGTAGCTAGAAAGGCGTTGATAACACACCAGTGTTTTGGCTACTGCTGAGCAGTGTTGGCACAGCATCAAGGCTGTCTCTCCAACATTTTTGCCACCCTCAACGGCAGGCTGGGGCTGGGCAAGATCTTGGGAGGGGACATAGCCAGGACAGCTGACCCAAACTAACCAAACAGATATTCCATACCATATGATGTCAGCTCAGCTATAAAAGCTAAGTAAAGGGAGATGGAAGGGGGGGCATTCGTTATTTACATTTGTCTTCTGGAGCAACTGCTACCAGTACTGAAGCCCTGCTTCCCAGGAAGTGGCCACACATCACCTGCTGATGGAAAGTAGAGAATAAATCTTTTGTTTTCCTTTGCTTTTGTGCGCGACCTTTGCTTTATTAAACTGTCCTTACTTATCTTGACACATAAGCCTTTCATTATATTTTCTCTCCACTGTCCAGTTAAGGAGGGGGAGTGATAGAGCAGCTTTGGTGGGCACCTGGCATCCAGCCAAGGTCAACCCACCACAGGTTTGGGTTGGAAGGGACCTTGAAGATCATCTAGTTCCAACCCCCCGCCATGGGCAGGGACACCTTCCACTAGACCAGGTGGCTCAAAGCCCCATCCAACCTGGCCTTGAACACTGCCAGGGATGGGGCAGCCACAACCTCTCTGGGCAACCTGTGCCGGTGCCTCACCACCCTCACAGTAAAGAACTTCTTCCTTACATCTGGTCTAAGTCTACCCTCTTTCAGTTTAAAAATCTTACCCCTTGTCCTATCACTACACTCCCTGATAAAGAGCCCCTCCTCATCTTTCCTTTAGGCTCCCTTTAGGTACTGGAAGGCTGCTATAAGGTCTCCCCAGAGCCTTCTCTTCTCCAGGCTGAACAACCTCAACTCTCTCAGCCCGCCTTCATAGGAGAGGTGCTCCAGCTCTCTGATCATTTTTGTGGCCTCCTCTGGACCCGCTCCAACAGGTTCACATCTTTCCTGTACTGAGGACACCAGAGCTGGACACAGAACCGCAGGTGGGGTCTCACCAGAGCAGAGCAGAGTCCCCTCGCTTGACCTGCTGGCCACACTGCTTTGGATGCAGCCCAGGATACAGTTGGCTTTCTGGGCTGCGAGTGCACATTGCTGGGTCATGCTGAGCTTCTCGTCAACCAACACTCCCAAGTCCTTCTCCTCAGGGCTGCTCTCAATCCATTCACCTCCCAGCCTGTATTTGTGCTTGGGATTGCCTCAACCTGGGTGCAGGACCTTGCACTTGGCCTTGTTGAACTTCATGAGGTTCGCACAGGCCCACCTCCCAGGCCTGTCAAAGTCCCTCTGGATGGCATAAAACACCAATGAGCAATCCAGAGCAATGCTTAATTTTTGATCACTTGTAGCAAGCACGAAGGCCAATGAGAGCTTGAAAAACCTTCTCCTGTGTTCCCAAGTGGGTTTTGGATATCAGAGGAGAGGATGAGATTTGTTTGTCAGTGAGCCCCTTGATTTGTGCACTACCGTCTGGGTTATACTGATAACATGTCTTTCAGGGCCTTGCGTGGCAGGTGTGGTGGGGCTTACCATGCCACGGTACTGCCTCTTCGGAGACACGGTGAACACAGCATCACGAATGGAGTCCACAGGCCTGCGTGAGTATTTGGGACAGTCCCTGGGGTGGGTGGTTAAACAAACTTATCAAGAGGGATGAAGAAATGTGCATCTTTAGTTATAAGCGTTGCAACTGAATCAGCTCTGAAGAAAGTGGCATGTCAAACAACAAAATTCAAAGCAGCCTGAAGGGGAGGGCATCAGCTTTGCCATCGTAGGTCAGCATTTAAGACCCTGCCTTCCAGCTCCAGTCCTCTAATTTGGATTCCATGAACCAAAATCAACATGAATCTTGCCCTAGATTTCTCCTACATAGGTTGGATCTTGCTTTCAGTCAGTGATGAGAACCACTAGTTCAGAGCTGTTCTTGTACAGTAAAATAATACACCTACCTGTCATGGCCAGTACAAGGCAAGGATTGAAGCACATGTGGGCACTGCTTCCATCATGCTGGAGAGACAGAAAAGAAGACCACATGCAATGAAGTCCTGCAACATGAAGGGCATCATTTGTGATGGTTTCATCAGTAATAACAACTCCATGAGCAAGTGTTGGCAGGTCCTAACAAAGTCCTTAAGCTTCCCTTCCTCTTTGGGTTTTCTTCATGTCTTTCTTGATGGATTGATGTTTATGCCATTTTTCCCTGTCGTGGTTTCAGCTCAGCTCAGCCGGTAACAAAGCACCACGAAGCTGCTCACTCACACCCCCACCCCCTCGCCTGGCCATGGTGGGATGAGGAGAAAATCCAAAGGCAGGCTCATGGGTCAAGACAAGGACTGGGAGGGATCACTCCCCACTTATGGTCACAGGCAAAAGACAGGCTCAGCTTGGGGAAGAAACAAAATCAATGTATTACAAATCAAATAAAAAAAACACACAAGGGTATTAGGAAGGGAAACTAAACATCAGAACACCTCCCCCCACCCCTCCCGCCTTCCCGGCTCTGCTCCATTCCCGGT
>VYZV01011587.1:213947-264206 GCA_013401275.1 Pandion haliaetus
GGTCCGACTCTTTTGAGCCAGGGAAGCTTCTAGCAGCTTCTTAAAGGGGCCGTCTCTGCAGCCCCCTCCCCCACTACTGAAGAAAACTGCGCCACACAAACCCATAACATTCCCTCAAGGCCTTGCCTTTGTTTTCCTGAGGCTTCCAGTTATAAAAGCACAGTCTACACGCACAGAGCCAAGAGCTGCAGCAGATAAGACAGTACCATCTCTCACCTGGTTCTTATTGTCCCACAGCTGGAGACTTCCAGACATGTAAAAAGAGCTGGTGGGAAAGAAACATTTACCTGCTTTTCAGTCATGTGTGTACAGAGATCTGCTGTTTGCTGCTGTCCTTGGCTAAGACATGGATATGCAAACCATAGTGGTTGAGCTGGGGATGACACAGCGGACAGCAAGGGACAGCAGTGTCAGAGCCCAGGATGTGTTTTGAATTTGCTTTTGATGTTCAAGCTGTCAGTACAAGCTGGTTTCCAAAGGCAATCTCTCGTACATTTTAATCCTTAATCTCTGATCTCCCTTTTGATATTTTCAACAGGTCTAAGAAATTACTTATTATGGCTAGTTTACAAGCTACATGAAGTCTGTGATATTCAGTATTAAAATCTTGAGGTCTTGCCAGGCTGGAAATATGCTGCTGTATATATGCCACCTTGGAACTTTTTCACTCTTCTATACAATCCTCACATTTCTAGCTCCAGTGATTTTGATTAGACTAAGACTAACAATTAGGCTAATCATTAATTAGGGAAAATTGCCTTTCTTGTGATTATGGCTGGCTTATTTTAAGAGGCATGTGTTGCATTTGGAAAGGAGGAAATACTTTGATAGCAGATTTCTAATGGCAAGGCAGATATTTGAAGAATCTCAAGGTTTAGACCCTTGGAAGTGGAAAGTCCCACTGGGACTGGAGACAGCAGGAGCACAGCAGATACAAGAGCATCATTATACATTAATAGAAATGCATATAGATACACAGTAATAGGAATATTTTAGGTTAGTGTAGCTCAAAGCTGTGTGGTCTTCCTCTGAATATTTGAACTGAAGTTCTTTCTGATTATTCTGAAAAA
The DNA here is from genome assembly GCA_013401275.1 of Pandion haliaetus. Classification (NCBI taxonomy): domain Eukaryota; kingdom Metazoa; phylum Chordata; class Aves; order Accipitriformes; family Pandionidae; genus Pandion; species Pandion haliaetus. Next base: position 215,018 of record VYZV01011587.1, read on the forward strand.
AAAATTTAATTGGTTCATCCCCCATCCTTCAAGGGGGAAGGGACTGTGATTGACACATTTGAAATAAAAACTACACAAAACCAACAACAAAGAAAACTATTTCAAGGGAAAATGTTTTAGAAATGTTCCCTGGCTTGTTCATACCAGCAGAACAACAAATTCCAGTGAGTTCCAGCAATGGCTGTAAAACAAACTGGCGGAGATGGGAATTTAATAAAGATAGAATATCATAGAATCATTTAGGTTGGAAAAGACCCTTAAGCTCATCATGTCCAACTCTACACCTAACACTGCCCCGTCCACCACTAAACTATGTCCCTAAGTGCCACATCTACACATCTTTTCAATACCTCCAGGGATGGTAACTCAGCCACTTCCAATGCTTGACAACCCTCTCAGGGAAGAAAATTTTCCTAATATCCAACCTAAACCTCCCCTGGTGCAACTTGAGGCCATTTCCTCTTGTCCTATTGCTTGTTACTTGGGAGAAGAGACCAATCTCCACCTCTGCCCTTTTTGTGCATGGACTGTTAATGGCATTTCTGAATTACTGGAAAATCCAGATGGCTCTAGTTTGCAAAGCCACGTTTTCATTATGTCTCCTTGCAAACTCCATCTCTCTGCTCTTCATCCCAACTTTCAAATGATGTTGGATGTCTGTAGCAGGACAGCTGATTATCTTTCTTTTCTTTCTTGCTCCCTAGTTACACTGTGGCAATAGATAAACCCAGCATCTTTGATTCCAGCTGACAATGTGGATGAAAAACCACTTACCATCTTTATTAAGAGCTGGACTTCTACACTCTAGTGTGTTCAGTATTCTTCTCTAGGAAGTCCCCAGTGAAGATCTCCTCTCATCCTGTGCTCATTACAGCCCTACCTGGAAGGAGCCATCCATCAGCATTGAACTCTATGTAGAAGAGCACCACAGAGCTGCACCAGCTACACTCCTGCATGCTTTGGAGCATTTTTCCTTGCCAGTATGAAGCAGTGGGGAATTCGCAGCATGTGTGCAGTATATTGATCCAGCTGTTTTGCTTTCTGTTCCCAGCTTACAGAATTCATGTCAGCCAAAGTACAGTGGATACGCTTCGGAGTCTAAATGAAGGCTATGAAATCGTACCTAGGGGAAAAACAGAACTGAAGGTAAGAAGGCCAGGGCTGTGTGAAATGCTTCACAGGGGAATCTTCTTGTTTAAGGAATTTACATATTAATCTCTTGTTTGGCCTTCATGCACCACTCTTCTGCTGGTTCCTTCCCGAATTGTCCCCATCAGTTGTTTCAGTACATGAGGTAATAATTGAAGGACCATGGGATCGAGCAATCACCTGTGTGTGCTGGATCTAAGTATTTATTTAGGAGTCTATTTAGTACACCCTTGACAGAAGCTGCTGCTTTTTACCATGTCCAAACAAGACAACATTAAATAATTCAAAACATCACTTTCCCCCTTACACAGTCAATAGACAGAAGTAGGAGCTTTGCTTGCCTTAAACACCTACAGTAAGAGGTTTGAATACGGCCTCAGGTCCATCAACAATCTTTCATGACAAGTGGAATCATCTCACCCAAGTTTATGTGTCTGCAAGTGGAGATCTAAGGTAATTATTCCAGGTTTAGTCAATGGAAAGAAAACTTTACATAGTGGAGATAAATTGGCACTTTAGGAAATTATGAACCTGACTTACTTTCAGGGTCCAGTTTATGTGAAGATGAATGCCACCCTAGAAGTGTCTGTTTTCCTCCACTTCTCCAGTCAAGGCTGACTGAGACTGATATAGATGCCTACAGTTCATCAGGTGCATCTCACCTTAAAAGCTAACTCATCAGTGGTGGGAGAGGAAATTATTATTCTGGTACTCAGCCCAGCAACAGTTGTAAAATATCTCAATTAATGATGCTAGTGCTGCCAAATAAGATGATTAGAGACCCTGTAGTCTCCCATTTCTGTTAAGCTGTGTAGTTTCAGCGACCCAGATCATGAGGGTCATTTGTAGGTGACAGTTGGAACGAGGCCTCTTCTTTTAGGATAGTGAAATTCAAATCATCCTTGAACTATTGTGAAGGAGAGCCCAAGATTTCCAGCCATGCTCTGCCTCTGGATATATATGAAGCCCTTAGAAAGCCAGTGGGAAGATTACATATTGAGCAGAGGGTGGTCAGAAAGCTGCTCTTTATACAGTTTTTTGTTTTTATTTTAGGGTAAAGGAGTAGAAGACACATATTGGCTAGTTGGGAAAAAAGGCTTTCTGAAGCCCTTACCTAAACCTCCTGAAATAAAGCCAGGGTAAGTGTGACTTCATCGCTGTTCAAGACACTCATTAAAAGTCCTTGTTGGAGTTCACAGGCTGAATAGCTGTCTTTCCATGTTACTTGTTTGCAAAGTCTACATCATTTTCCTTAGGTGACTTACATTTTCAGGCAAAGTACTGGGACTCAGAAGTGATGTGGTTTATTCAACTCCTCTCCTTAATGGTAGTTCCCAAGAAGTGGCATGGAAACTTGCTGCTTCCCGCCCTATAGTCTCTTGGAGACTGAGCACCAGGGAGTTCCTTCCTGAATCTCCTTCCTGCTCTGTGTGTGTATGGGAGACACACAGGTAGGGATACTTTCAGGTCTCTGGTGTCGTTATCAGTGTATGGGTGATACTCAGATTTTTCTCTCCTTCCAACAAACTCCTGCAGGAAACAACAGCCTCATTCACCATATAAACTTGTTTCTTCCCTGTAGCACTGTTCATTCAAACAGAACAATAAGAAGACTTTGTGTTGTAAAAATATGGCACCGTTAGGTAATTAGAAACTTAATGATGTTGCCTCCATACAAGCGGCAGTGAGCAAAGATTGAGTACTTGAAACTCATTAAGCCATTTTGTAGCTTTGCAGTGCCTGACTTTGCAAAGGGAGGACTCCCTGTTCAGCTGTCACATGTGGTATGCCTGGAAAGGATGTTGTGGTCAGGACATAAAAACCAGGAGTGGGACTTTTTTGACAAGAACAGTGCAGTCACCCACATTAAAGCTGGTCAACCTTGACTCCCTTTATAGTCAACAAAGAGAAATACATGCTCTGATTTGACTGGCCTGCTTGGACGTCTATTAGAAGATAAATCGCCCTTGCAAGATGCCTGTTTTTTTGACTATAAAGTCCTACAGTGACTAGCTCAGAGATTGATGTCTGACAGCAATCAGGGTCTGTTTTTATTTTGACTCTGACTTCCCCTGAGCAATCTTGCTCTAGGTTTTGCCTCATTTCCTCTTGGTAAAATCAAGACAGCTTTTACTCTCTTTGCACATAATGATTAACTACCTGGGCAGTTGCATAAAGGGCAGTCCATGTGCTCAGAGCCTTCCCAGAGCTTTCTTGGAGTAGTATGAAATTAACAGTATTTTGGGCCATAACTTTCAAGTTTTGTAGGTGTCAGTCAGGGTCGAAGATAAAGGTTACTGGAACATAATTTTGAGGGACAATATTTCTTAGGCTTGGAGGCATTTTATCATTAACACTTGATGGAAATGAGCTATTGAGTAATGTGTGTTGCTACCAATGATGCATTACTCATGGGAGATATGAAACTTGGAGGAGCTTTGCCAGATTAGCAAGGTAGGTTGGCTTACCACGCAAGAAAAGAAGCACCAAGACTTCTACCTTGAGAGTAGGTTCTTCTCATCCTGGTTTTACCATCTAAAAGTCATGTGTTGGGCCTCTGTTGACTGTTGAATTTCTTTCCATAATCCTCAAAAAGCCTGTCCTCTGGTCATGTGTGCCAAAGTCAGACTTATGCAAGCCTGAGCTGTTTCTAAACATGGATTATAAATGACAAAACATACATCAGGTCCAGGGGGGACAATAAGAGGAGGCAAAAAATTTTCCTATGTACCCAGGATCAGCAGATTTTGAGCATCCTTGTGTAACCTCAGAAGAATCCACCAGTAGCACTGCAGAGAGGAAAGTTATCTTCTGCTCTTGCCCCAAGGTCTTTATCTTCACTGTCCTTTTGCAGTTTTTCTGTCCCCATAGATTGTCATACAACAGTTGAATGAATGTGAAAGTAATCAGACGAAAAAGCAAAGTTATATGAAACTGAATCTGTCCTAGTGAAGGGTCAAAATGAAAGCTATACCCTATAGAAGTCAAATGGCAGAAAAAAGTAACTGGAGGTTCAAGCAAAGCAAATATTTGGAGAACTTCCTCATGCACAGGCTGTGCTATTATCAGAGAGGTGTCAGACATGGCGTCCTATTTTTCCAGTCTTATCTTGATGGTTCAATTTTATGCCAGTTTATGAGAGGCTGAAAATTGTTTCTCTGTTATGTCTGTATGTTGGCCAATACAGTGGTTTGAAGACACTGCTTGATACAGTTCTGTAGGAATTTCCTCATCTGTAGGCTTCTGTGCTGAGGAAGGAGGTGCTGAACAAAGTCCTCTTTTACTCATCTTTTCACTCTGTCCTGAAGCAACTCATCTTCTGTTTAGGTCTTCCTTTTCCATGAGGTCTTGCACAACCCAGTCCCTCATATCTGGTGAGATCAGTGGGCAGCAGCAGATTTTCTTCTTCTATTCATAAAAGCAAGGGACACATTCATCATCACTTGTATCCATACATTCCTCATCACTTAATTCGTTGTGGCTCATCCAAGCTAGCAACTGCCTCCAAAAGGTGTGCTGGAGACTTTCAGTCCATAGTTTGGCTTTCTGTCTGAGCTCTTGACTTAGACTGCTACAGGGAATCACACTCATTAAGTATTAAACAACAAGGAAAGGTGATTTGCTTCACTGAAGTAAGCTTCAGCTTCCACGTTTCTTACTGCCATGACAAGTCATATCCCTTGAGATAAGGAGTATTTCAGGCCTTCGCTTGCAGTGGTTTGTGGAAAAGACAGCAGATAACATAAAAAAAAGGGCTAACTTCCTATTTTTTCCCATGACGTAAAACCCATCAGACAATCAAAGTTGTAATCACAGTCCTTGGCAGGAGGCTTTCTTGACATGTGAAGGCAATTTTCCACCTCTGGTAGGCAGTCACGAGAAGATCTATGACCAAGTAGCTCATAGAGCTGTTCATAGATGTCTAGGGACAAATCAAGCTTGATCATCCTACTGTGCTTGCAGTAGTCTGGGCACCCCAGACCTGGAGAATGGTCCTTGACCTTTCAAAGGTGAGTTTATATGCAGGTCTGAAACCAAACTTCAGCAATCTTAAAAATATGGAAGAACATTTAATTATGCGATTGCATTAATACTAATAGTCCAGTAAAATACTGTGATAACAACCCCTTCTGGTATTGCTGAAATTGCTGAGAGAATATGTCTGATTGTATAGTAAAAAATCTCAAGCCACCACCGAATGACTAAGAAAGGAACAGTTGTTGCACCTACATAATTGGAATTTAATTGATATGCACCAACCTCTCTGTTTAATCCCAATTACAGACTTATGGGAGGCATTAGTTGAAACATTCTCATTGATTTTCATTGTCTGCACTAGGCTTTCATACATTTACAGTTGTGTAAGGACATTCAGATAAATGTACTTTACTTTTAAAGCCCAGGTGCTGTGGGTGACATGGCTCACACAGGATACAAAGCACTTTAATTAAGAAGAAAGGTAGTTCAATTAAAAGGCCTAATATGCTTCTTACCACCCCTACTTTCTTCAAACCATGCATAAAGTCAAATTGACTAAAAGGCTATTCTTAAAATTAACTGAAGCTGTTCAGGGTCTGTGTATCTGTTTTCAGAAGTAAAAAGCTTACTGGAAATCAAGCAAGAAACCCTTCAACATGCTCTTTTTATGGGATAGGTTGGAGGTTCAGCAGTAGTCCCAGGACACAGGGAAAGTGCAAGTTTAATGTCCAGATTGCAGTGCTGGCTCCTGCCCCAGGGAATTTTCCTTTTTGAAGGATAACCTCCTTTTTTTCTGGGTCTGGTCAAACCTCAGTTTTACCTGCTTCACACGGGAGCTTTGGGTTAACTTTGTATCATATAGAACAGGGCAGGCGGTTCAATAGGCTCCTTCATCCTTTCCTTGCTCCAAGGCATATTTCTACACGTTCCCTGGCAGATGTTTGCCTTGTGATGAATATTAGTTCTCCTTCTTCCTTGCAGCTTGTTAGGAATTGTATTGCTGCATCCCAGGATCTTGTGGGTTGGGGATCCTTTGTGTAATAGCCACAGAAGGCAAAGAAAAAAGCTCTCCACAAAAGCCTGATACTGTCACGGGAAATAATAGCAGATTCGGATGGACATAAGAGACGGTGTCACAAAATGATGAGATAGCAATAACAAGCATGCTGAGCCGTCAAGCAGAAGCCTACCTGTAGGATAGATTTTTTTTGAGATTTCACAGTCAGATAGGTTTAAAGGAAGGCTGTGAAGTTTCTTTGAGGCTACACCAGCAGACTAGTTTTGGGGCTGAAGAACAGCCATGGAAAAAGCACAAAGTTGCTAGTTTATAAATGTGGGACATTAGAAGTCGGCATCCTGCAATGCTGTGGGACAGGCAGCACCTTGTCAGCACTGGTGGAGCGCTCCTCTTGTCCAAAACAGCAGAAAAGATATGAGGTTATAAAAATCTAACAGATAAAAGCTTGACCTGGACTAAATCACAGATGCATTTGGCAAAGCACTGAAAAAATATCTAGCACTAGGAAAAATTCAGTAGCTAATGAAATTCAGAAAAAAACCCCCAAGAGTCAGGATCACGGTCATTTGCCGTTCCAAGGAGATGAGTAACATACTCAGTCTTTCGACTTTCCAACTTTTACCATTCTGTTTCAGAAATCCTTTGATCTGGTACTGAACACGGTGCTTTCAAGCAGCAGGAGCCCTCTATCCCAGGAGGTAGTTTTATGTAGAAACTTTCCCTTTCTAACACTATTTTATATTAGCTATAGAAAGTTAACTGGATAAAAAAAAAANAGATCATGGGTCCTCTCAAGTGTTTTTAACCATGAACCCATTGCCCAGGTAAAGAACATATGAGAGTTTGGGATTTTTATCATCAAACCCAGATCTCTTCTCTTGTATGAAATCATGCAATAGGTCTTAAGTCCAGAAAGGCTGATAAATCATCGAGCCCACCACCATCCACAATGATAAGTACAGCCTGATATGAGAAATTACTAAAAACTGAAGATGCAGCCAGGGATAGGAGAGAGGTTTGGGGCTCTCCCACCCACACATACGTGAAGATCAACCCTGGAGAAAGCACTGAGATCCTTGTTTGAAGATGAAATGTGTGAGAAGCAGTGAAGCATGCTCAGAGAATCCATCTCCCAGCACCAGATGAGAAATATCTTTTTACAAGCCAGGAAAAAGACGCCCATTAAGACAATATGACCTTTTCTTCTACCCAATACAAGGCTGTCATTGCTTTGTCTATGTTGAGGCATCCTGGCAGGATGGGAGATGATCTGTAGAGAGTCTCTGCTGTTGCTGTTGCTGCTGATGTGTCTTTCTGGAGAGATAAGCAAAAAGGTTTCCATTCAGGCTCCTATTTGAAGTTTTTCACCCAATGCACTTTAAAATCAGAAATAAAAGACCTCGTGGAGCAAACAGCAGTGAGGAACTTTTGTTGTCCTTACATAGCTGGAATTATACAACAGCATCACAACATTTCATAAATAAACTTTATATAACAGATAACAGAGTTATTTGGGGAAATCAAAGCATCCTCTGGCTCATAGGTTTGATCACCCAGCGTCAGGACAGATGCGTTTTGCTTCATATTCAATGTTTTCTTTTCAAATTATTTCTGAACCCCTAACACAACAGCAAAATGAAGAAAAAAGAATATTCTGGTCATAGCTATGGCATAATGCAGGTGAGAAAGAGGAATTTTTCTCTGAAATCTGATTGAGGAGAGAAAGGGAACGAAAGCCTGTGACTCATCTCCCTTTGAACAAGGCTGTCTGACTTAGAATGTAGTTGCTCCAGCTGATATATTTAAACAAGCTCTTTCTGAACAAGCTGAGGTTTCTGGGAGAATTGGCTGGAATATTAGATTAGAGGGTTACTGCTGATAGCAAGGAACCCTAAATGCAGTGTTCAGAAAGGAAGCAAAATCAGGTAGTGGAATTGTTTGGCTGGAAGACGTGATTAAATGCATTACCCTTTCTCCCGTGGATATTTCTGTGGATTTAGGGGAAGGTAGTTCTGACACTGTGCTCAGGACCTGGCTGGCTTTGTGGATCGTATTCGGGCTTACAGGTATGGCCTCAGGCATGGCTGAGATGTGCCTGGATGCGCCCAGTAGTTTCTCCCCTCTCACCCAGACAGGCTGGGAGGTGAAGTGGGAGCTGAAGGTCCCTTTGCAGGATGTTTTTGCAGAGGCACAGAGAGAGCAACCATCAGCACCTCAACAGCAGGAGAAGCTGTCTAGGGTTGGTCCTGGCTGCAGGAGTTCATCTGAGGCTGCTTCTCCCTGGATCTGCCCACACTTCCCTTGAAAAGAGAAGCAGAGGGAAGACCAGTGACACGTGATCTGAGCTGTCTGAACAGGACCCAGCTTGTGCCTAGGAACATTTTTAGGGTGTCGCACTCACTGCGTGGGCTGGCCGAGTGAGATGTCTATCTGATCAGGGTACACTTCTCTCCCTTGTGCCATCTAAACAGGCTTTCTTGTTACATATCAGCCCAAAAGCTCTTACATGAACAACAGTGCTGAGGGACAAGAGGGAAGAGTACCAAGGAGAAACCATCTCAGAGCTACTTTTAGCCTCCTCTGCTCCCCAGGCAACTGCTTCTACAAAGCTACCAGCTATTTAAAGTAAGAAAAACTGGAGTAAGATGAAACATGGGTTAAAATAAAATAAACCACCTCAGAAATGAGTAACCTCAGAGACAATCCTGACTGGTTTAAAGGCAAAGGTGTGTGGGAAGCAGTCAATGAAAGGGCTCCAGGGTTGGTTGGAGCAGGACCAGAGACCTGAGGTGTAATGGGCTGCCCAGGATACCTGTGTCTTGCAACAGGGTACACATTGCTCCAGCATATGGGTTTATGCAAAGCAGAGATAAGAGAAAGAGAAAGGAGGGCAGAGAAGACTATGTCTGCATCTGTATGACCCAGGTCTCAAGGCAATTTGAGTGGCAGTCATTCTCACCAAAGGGTACAGAGTGGCCAAGCCATAAAGATGCTCTGTGTATGGGTCTGAGCCTTTCCTCCTGTAACTGGGAGCTAGAAGTTGTGCTGGCTACCTAAGGTTCAAGCCAGGCGTTTGTGTTTTCAGTGCTCAGAAAAAAAATCATTGTAACACACCGTATTCAGAAAAGAGAAGGCAAATTCCTTAACTGGGGTGCAGGACCTTACAGTTTCTCCTGCTGGCTTTGGAAACAATGTGGTGGGAAGAGAGGCCCTTGGTAAAAGAACAGCTGACTTTGGACAGAGGGGTTTTGCGAGAGATTGGGGTGGAGGGTGCAGAATCAGCCCTCTCCATTAGTGAGTTCAGGAGATGTGTCAGTGCTGTTTGCACTGGATCTTTCTTCCTGTTATTGTGCCCTGAATGAAGGTCAAGTCATTATCAAACAGTTATTTGATATTTGTGTGAGCAGTGTTTGGAGGTGGAGCTCAGGCAGTGTGATACTGTGCTTGATCCCCAAATACCCTGGTCAGGTCTTCACCTTCTGTGGGTCACAACCTGCTGCACTATTGTGCAGAAACAGGCAGCAACCTCCCCCACTCCCCTGCAGATTAAGTCCTGCTGGGTGGACTCAAAGAACAAGCCCCTCACACTTATCCATGTGTGGCTGAATTTTGCTACTGCTTGCATAAAGGGGCTGGAGACAAATTATTCCTCTTCCCCCTCCAAACGATAGGATTTAATCTTATTAAAAGTTACTTACCTCTAGCATAGACACCTCCATCTGAGATGGTCACCTTACACATCTTTTAGAGTCAATGTAGAGAAACGGGCACTTCTAGGTGCATGTCTTCTGCCCCGCAGAGGACATCTACTTTGGGATAAACCCCAGTGTGGTCCACCAGTGCCTGCTTCTGTCCACTGGCTCAGAAGAGAGCCCAGGGTATTTGGTTCAGCTGGAGACATCTCTGTGGCAGATAGCTAAATTTCAGGGACATGAATCCCACTTGAGCTGTAGATTCCCAGAAGAAACCATTCTTCATTCAGCTCATCAGGATTATATCCTCCTGGCTTCCCTGTCCTTGGGACCCAGCCCTAAAGGCTTCAGCACTGATGGGAGGGTTTATAAACAGGGATCAATGCTTCTATAAAAAGGAAAGATGTTCCCGGATCTGAGGATTTAGGTAAGGCATGGAAGGACAGCCTGGTTAGACATTTCCATTTGTAGGACAGAACTGGCAAAAGAGCTGAAACTTGACCCCGATCTCCCTTGGGAAAGTCTGTTAAATTTGTACTAAGCTTTCAGGGAAAACTGGCTGTCTCTAGGAACAGTTAAATAGGATTTCCATTTGGAAATGTGCCCATAGCTTTGAGAGCTGAGTTTGTGAAAGCAAAGAAGACCAAAAGGCACTGAGGCAGGAGCTGAACTAACTGAAGGCAAGATCTTCACAGCAGTTTTGTTGTGCTCTTCCCTTTGATGAATGAGGGGGAGGATCAGAGGAATAATGGAATAATTCTCCTGGGATTCATCTTTTCTAATAGATTCTGGATACAGACATGATTGATAGATATACAGTTTGTGCTCCTCAATCAATAGTCATTCCTCTTGTCCTGGGAGAAGTGTCTAAGATGTGCCAAGAGCCCTCTGGATGTGCCTGGTTATACAGATTATAAAAGATGCCTGTCTCAGAGCAAGCACTTAATTTCAGGACACTTAAAGTAGCTAATCTCACCCTTTGCAATAAGTCAAGCTGAAGTAATACAAGAGGGGAATAAATAAAAACGGAACCAAGCCTGATATTTGTTTTCCTTTTTTGCATCAGAAGACACTTACCTTTCACTCGGTCTCCCTTATGGTCTATTCTTTATTGCAGATGAAACTGAACTGGTTCTTTCTCTAATGGCCTACATGTTCACTGCAGGTGTAGAGCTCATGGGTTACCCACGGAAGAAATTGCAGAATTCAAAAGGAGGAAAGCTGAGAAACTCCTTGGCAAAAGGGCCTAGATCTGAGGTAGTAGCTGTAGGACAGTCCCAACGTAGCTCTGCTATTTAGTGTCTGCTTATGTGTTCTTTGTCTGCACTTTGCTGGTTTTAGTGTCATGTCCTTTTTTTTTCTTTTTTGTCAAAAATATATATTATTCTTTTAAAATGTCTCATTCAAAAGGTGCTCAGAACAGCAGCAAAGCTGTCTAAAGCTAATAGCAACCTTGTTGGGTGATTTCCTAGCAAATTTATGACCTGTTATCACATTCATTCCTGAAAGACATACAGTATTACTGTGTTTACCCGCAGTGTATTATCCATCCACTGGATGTCGATGTGCACTATGCCAGGAAGAGCCCAGTCTGTGGTAAACACAGAGATAAAGCTGGAGTTCAAGCCTGGAAGAATCCAAATTGCCTGTTGTTGCTTTCCTGTAATATGTATCTCCTGCCTAGTGTAATTCCATATCTCATGACAGGAAACAGGATGCAGCTCTGTACTATGGTACCTACTGGTACAAGAAAGAAATGGGGAATTAGGATGATTTGGCTGGAATTCAGAAGTTACATGGAGTATAACAGCATGACCTGAGCTGCCTGATCAAATAGGTGCTACCAGAGCAAGGCTGGCATATAAGCATGCACACCCACACATGCACATAGAGGGTCTCATGTCCCGTGAAAATGCTGTATGGTTGTTTTTTTAAATATCTCCAAAAGCAGCAATAATGCTTCTGCTCAGTGCCTCTGAGCCAACTTTTACTTAATTTCCATTTTCTTAGAAAAAGGCAGAGGTGGAGGAAAGCCCAGAGTGCCTAGATATAGGCTGGTTACAAATCCCTATCACCATATCAGCTGAGAGATTACTCTAAAGACTAGAGCTCCATCCAATTTTATTACAAGGTTAAAACCCAGCAGAGAACTTTTGGCTGTGTTGTTTCCCAACCACAACTTTTAAAGATTCAGGGGGTGTTACTAGGCTGTTTTGTCTCCCTGAAGAGATTTTTAAATTTTTGTCTGAGGCTCTCCCTATTCTATGAGCTGGGCAGAAATTCTTCATTTAAAAAAAAGATTTGAATGTGGGACACACTGTGCAGAGACCTGCATAAGCACTACCAGATGTGAACACTCGCTGCTAAACATAAGCTCCAAGGCACAGAAGACCGCCCTGCTGATCTACGCCTATGAGCACAAGCTATTCCTCCAAGGCCAGAGACAAAGAGGATCTCTCACTTTGGTTAGCCCTGCTTGAAAAAAACTGCACATATACTAATACAAAAACATTTAGTACATATATCACCCACAGATACAGACTTCTGCACTGAAGCAAGGCTGATCAGCAGTACATTATAGGGAACAGAAGGTCCTCATTAGCCCACTTGGCTCAATTTATGGGAAATAGCAGAAAAATCAATAAGGCCTTTATACCTGGAGCATTTCAACAGTCCTAGTTCAATCCTTTGTGTGTGCATGGAGCTTTCAATGGAGGTAATTATGTCCTCAACAGCTACTTGTTACCACCTGCCTACTTGGTGGTTTAGTGGTGTTTCCAGCTAACCTATTCTAGACATATATGATGAAAGGGAATATGCCATCAATAACCTTGTTTTTCTTTGATAGCAATAAAAGACTGCTATACAAGGATCTCAGATGTAGTGATCTATAGTCCATTCACTCCGTTTACAGCCCCATTAGTCTGGGGCTGTAAACTCTTAACAGTCTCAAAAGGTCCTTGTTGTGATAAGATAGGGATCCCCATCTCGGAGTGTTTATGTATTTTGGAGTATACATCTGGCCTGGAGTCTAAAGGAAGGCCCAGACTCTGCTTCTCATGCTCAGGAAGTGAATCCTTTAACCTTGAAAGAGTGCCTGTGGACTCTGTTGTCCGTGGTGGACACCTTTTTTCGAAAAGAAGTGATGGTTCCGGCTGAATCTTGATAAAAATGTGCAGCAAAGCATGAGGAACACCAAAGTGCACCTCCAGTTATCTGAAGATAAACCTCTTGGCTATATCACTGGTGATCCTTACACTTTGTCCTGCAGCAGGATCTGTGATCTTAACATGGACCTATTAACCCATTCATGCATGTGGGATTCAGCCCCAAGCACCATGATAGTCAGAGACACTTGTGCAAGGCTGGCAGATGAAACAGCAGCTGAAGACCACGTAGGATAAACCATGGTATCTCAAATACTGCTAGACAGTATCCTCAGGCATCTGAATCCCACCTCTAGCATCTTACAGTGCTTCTGATATGGAGAAAGGGAGTTCTCTACTTCAAGGCCCAGCAGAGAACTGTCCCACAGAGAGGTCAATGATTCCCTGTGATCCCTAGATTGAGCTCACTTTGGAGATGAGACTTAGACACCACGCGAGTCAGTCAGAGTTCATTGCGGACTTCAAAGGGGCAAGACTTCACCTCAATGTGATTGGTTGCTGCTGTATTTATGGAGGGATCCATGATGTATAAATCTTCGTGTCGTGTATTGCTCTTTGCTGACCTTCAGATATATAAGGATACAGGTAGTGTGTTGTGCATGGTCAAAGGACCAGTCTGGGATCACCTAAAAGTACTGAGGCTCAATTTTTTAAGTTATTTTTCTCTCTTTTTTTTTTTTTTCTCAAGCCTTTGCCTCTCCCTCTAGTCTGACCTCTCTTCCCATGAACTCAGCTTAGTGACGGGAGATCCCTCAAGGTTCGTTCTTGTTCAGGAATTACAGTAAATACCCAAATCATTGCATCTTGCTGGCCAAGCCATAGACTAGCAAGGTGTGACTGACCAGCAGTTAAGATCTGAAAGCTCATTCAGGACAGGGTTTTTGATAAAGATTCTCTCTGTCCTCAAAGGTGAAACCTACGCCTACACAGAAACCCATACAATTACAGCGTACTCCTTCAGCCCCACTGCAGGGATAATCTCAGATGATTTTGCCTGCATGATGTCCCCAAAGATTAAAACTAGAACTGCAGAAACCAAACACTCATTTCCATTGATCTTTTTTCCCATCATATCTTTCTTTTCTTCCCCCTTTCTTCCACTCTGTCGGCTACTTCTTCTCTCTTGGTATGCAGGGCAACACACTGGAAGGCATATCTTCTTCATCCAACACTAGAAAGGCCTAAAGAAAAAAAAGAAATTTCATTTCCTTAGTGGTTGCAAAATATTTGGGATCATCTTTGACAAGGGCATCAGAAATTTCTCATAAAGTTCAATGAATGAATTTTCAGGTTGGATCCTAAATCCCATTGGGTTGATACATTTGGGTGTTTTCTTAAGATTCAGAAATCTGCCTTTATATCTCTCCTGTTTTTGCCATTGGCTGCCCTTGATCTCCCACTGAGTGAGAGTGAAAGGAACCTGATGTGTGCTGAGTTTGGAGGTCCTGCCTCTTCTCTTGTTTTATCCAGATTTAAGAGCCAGTCCTCAGGCACAGGTAACTAGACAATCAAACACCATCTGCAGAACCTTAGGTCAAATAATAAAATATGATTCCCTTGAATGATAACAAAAAAGCATTAGATATGTAGTGCTACAATACAGGGTGTCAGTGGTCAACCCTGCACACACGGTTCTAGTGCCAGAGCTATTAGTTGACTTTGCTATAGTCAAAGATATATAGTAGATAGATATACTTTAAATTATATTTACATACTTCATAGATATCTAATAGATACTTTAAAGACAGCTCACCCTGTGCTGTCATTAAGGGCAGTTTCATTAGGCTGCTTAACATTCTATATTAATAATTGGTCATTAGTGTGAATAGTCCTTGGGCCTAATAATATTCATTCCCCTCCTTTCAAGACCTCATATCTTACACTCTTGGCATAGAATCATAGAATCACAGAACGGTTTGGGTTGGAAGGGATCTTTCAACGTCATCTAGTCAACCCCCCCTGCAATGAGCAGGGACATCTTCAACCAGATCAGGTTGCTCAGGGCCCTGTCCAACCTGACCTTGAATGTTTCCAGGGGTGGGGCATTGACCACCTCTCTGGGAACCTGGGCCAGTGTTTCACCGCCCACAGCATAAATAAAATTCTTCCTTATATGTAGTCTGAGTCTACCCTCTTTCAGTTTAAACCATCACCCCTTGTCCTATTGCTGCAGGATCCCTGCTTCATGTAGTTGGTTTTACATATATTTCTATTCTAAAGTAATTGCTTGTTCATTTTACACAACAATGTGTGTGCAATTTAAAACCATGTATATATCTCTATGTATAATCACAACAATTTCTCAGCTATTTCTTTTTAATATCTATATAATCACAATGGTGTTATTGGTATGGGTTGGCATTTGGTTCTTTTCGGTTTACAACAGCTGGGATTATATTTTCTTCTATTATACAGAGTAAATTTGATTTTATATGATGCTTTATGTAGGACAGGACAGCTGCAGAGTTGAGGCTTACCTAAAGCCATATTCACTCAGCTTCTGGCCTTCTACAAGTCCTTGATGTTTGTTTTGTCTCTGAAACACCCATTATGTTATAATAAATCTGTGCCCATCAACAGATGGTAGAACCTGGGCATCATGGACACTTGGAGCATCATTAAAAATGATCCTCTACAGCTCCATCACATTAGTTTACTAGCCTGGATCTAGATGTAGTCTCTCAGCCCAGCTCTGAAGTCCTGGTACTCAGCAGAGCTCATTCTGTCAGGAACAGTGCCAGGCTAAGGCAGCAAAACCACACCTGGATCTGAGATGGATGTCAGGGCTCTCTGGTTCTCTGCTCATCCTGTCTTGGGCTTGGTGAGATCATGGGGCTGTCAGAGCAGCCGGACCTTCAGATTTCTCACTGGTGGCATTGAATTACCTTAAACCTGGGGAAGTCCAGCTAATTTATTACCAGCTAGGGGCTTTATGAGGCTTGTGTTGCACAGTTAGGAATGTTTTTCAGGAGCAGCTGAAGCCCTCTGGTTGTTTTTATGTAAATGTAATTTACACTTTTAAAGTGGATATCCTTGGATGAAATCTCTGTGTATCCCATTAACCCATGGAACAGCTCCAGTGGTTGTATGGTTTACTAGGACCACCACATCCCTGCAGTTGTCTACCAACATCCCTCCTTGTCTGATGCTTCTTGATGGCTTTGAGAACATCTAATGTTTCTGCTTTGTCTCACACAAAATGATGCAAAATGAAAGGCTAGTCCTTAGTGAACAGGGTTGCTAACTCCTCCTCTCTTCTCTGTTTTACAGCCACAACTGGCCAGATCTACTGACCAGGAAACTCAAATCTGTCCTGAGGGGCACAAAGAGGACACTGACAAAAGCAACCTTTAAAGAGCCAGGGAGCATGAAGGAGGCTGGAATAAGTACTGAAGAGGATGAAATCTGAGAAGAGCACAGCAAAAAACTAGTAAGATCAGGACAACCACCTTGAAGCCAACCCAGCAGAGGAGCTCACACCCTCCATTTAATTCCCTTCCGGCCAAAAGCAGTATAACTGATGAGGCCTTTTAGCTCTTGAAGAGGGTGAACCTGAGCAGGCAGATGAATCCTGACCATCATTTCTTGTGAAACTGAGCAGCAACTCAGAGCTGTATGTATGCTTTTTTGGCAGGGGTCCACTCGGGAGAAAAGCGATGGCGGTGGTGATGGTAGTGCCAGCTCTTCGTCAGCCGCTGTCACAAGGATAAGCCCAAAGAATATTTTAGCTAGGTCTGCATGGTAGCACAAATATGTCCGGCTGCACTTGGGAGTGCTAAAATGTTTTAACTGTTTTGCATTAAATAGATTTTTTGTTGTTGTTGTAGGAAACTCTGGTTTCATGAAAATCAGTGCAATTTAGAAGAAAGTGGTTTTGACAACAACAAAAAATATTTTTTACTCCCCCACAAGGGGAAATTTTGAATCAAAATGTTTTGTTCCTGTATGTCAATTTACACTGAAACATTTTCTTTTAAATTGACATTTCAGCTGCAAATGTCATTTTAATGTTATTTTCAAACTGAAATGACAGTTTTGAAATGAAACAGTTTGGTATGAATCAATATTTGTTTCCAAATGCCAACATGTGATTCTGCTCAAAATGTCAAAATATGTCATCTCTGCAACTCAAGACCTAAACTGGAAGAACATTTTGTTTCACTTTATACACAAATACATATAGCATATCTAAAACATTTTATGCTTTTCATCCCAAAGCAGGATGAAAATGGAATGCCAATATATTGGAAAACTGAGATGCAGAGAATGACATTCTGCAGTTCCTTCAGCTGAGTAATACTAATAAGATATGAATTGTCTTTCCTGCAAAACTGGAGCTGAGGGAATGAAAAGTACATCGCTTAAGCAGTGCAGAGCCTAAAACATACTGCTTTTTTTCCTTCCCAGTTTCCAAGTGGTCTCAAAGGCACTTGTCTTCAAAGTAAGCCTCCTAGCAGGTAAAAATACCTTTCTGCAAAAGGGCCAGCATTTGGCCTGTAGGCACTTCTCACAGAGCACACTTCATTAAGGTCAAATAATTTTGTTGTTGGCCACTTCTTCTTCCATTTTTTTTAATCCTGTTCAACATCTGGCTTCTAACAATCTGCTGGGAATTGTGTTCTCTCTTCTGCAAGGCTGAAGAGAACAGCAGATATGGTAATTTAATCAATATTACCACCAGAAGGTGCTCATTGAAAACATGGAGACTTTTCTTAAGCTCAGTTTGAACACTTCTCATCAGAGCAACCAGAGCAGATTTTTATCATTCAGATGATAAATAAGTGTCAACAACCACTTGCCAAACCTTCTTTGGTTTTTGCAAATATCTTTATGAAACAAGGCAAGCGAGATTCCACAAAGCTAAGGAAGATACTATTTTCACAGCTAATGCACTGTAGCAAGTATAAAGCACGTGAACTGTCAAAGTAAGAGCTGTTTGGAGTATAAACATCTGAAAAATGAAAATGGAAGGGAAATTTGTTAATGTTCTTTAATAATGAGATTTTACTCTGTGGCACCTGGTTTTGTGAAAGAAGCTATGGCTATTCAATGATGAGAGTTGATATTCCAGGTAGGAGAAGTTGGCCCTTGAACGACATCTGTCAAAAGGCTCATAAGACAATTGAGCTGTCAAAGAGGGCTTAGGAAAGCCTTCACCTTCTTCACCGTGCTCACCTTCTGTTTGCAAATTCATTCAGGTATAAAGTCCTATGCAAGCGACAAGGGCCAGGCAATTCTGACACAATACACCTCAATATACAGTTCCAGAGAGGGACATTATGTGGATAGGTCTGTGTAAACGAGAGTTTAAAATCAAACAATTATTGTGTAATTCATGTCTTTTCCATTATTTTCCCATATTTAATACATTGATCAAACACAAATACTGGCTGGGAGATGAGTGGATTGAGAGCAACCCTGAGGAGAAGGACTTGGGGGTGTTGGGTGATGAGAAGCTTAGCATGACCCAACAATGTGCGCTCGCAACCCAGAAAGCCAACCGTGTGCTGGGCTGCATCACCAGCAGCATGGCCAGCAGGTCGAGGGAGGGGATTCTGCCCCTCTGCTCCGCTCTGGTGAGACCCCACCTGCAGTTCTGCGTCCAGCTCTGGGGTCCTCAGCACAGGAAAGATGTGGACCTGTTGGAGTGGGTCCAGAGGGGGGACACAAAAGTGGTCAGGGGGATGGAGAAAGTCTGAGAGAGTTGGGGTTGTTCAGCCTGGAGAAGAGAAGGCTCCGGGGAGACTATAAGCAGCCTTCCAGTACTTAAAGGGAGCCTAAAGGAAAGATGAGGAGGGGCTCTTTATCAGGGAGTGTAGTGATAGGACAAAGGGTAAGAGTTTTAAACTGAAAGAGGGTAGATTTAAGTCAGATGTAAGGAAGAAGTGCTTCGCTGTGAGGGTGGTGAGGCACCGGCACAGGTTGCCCAGAGAGGTTGTGGCTGCCCCATCCCTGGCAGTGTTCAAGGCCAGGTTGGATGGGGCTTTGAGCCACCTGGTCTAGTGGAAGGTGTCCCTGCCCATGGCGGGAGGCTTGGAACTAGATGATCTTTAAGGTCCCTTCCAAAACAAACTATTCTATGTTTCTATGATTCTATGATCAGTGCTGTTCTGTTACGTAGGGGTGTGGGTTCAACCAACCTGACCTTACATCTTGGCTGAAGAGAATTGCAAGGTGTGGCAAGCAGAAAGCACATCGTTTCTAGGGGGGACAGATGATCTCTTCCCCTGCTCTTGGTGTGGTATTTCCATGCAAGTGAGAATTACATCAATGGGTTTTGCTTGGAAAGGCCTATGTGTAGTCAAGGCTGGCCTCCAAATGAAAAGAAATACCCACAGTGATGTGCTAAAGGAGAATCATCTGGCTAATTATAGCCCTGTAAGGTGCAGTCTGAGACAGGTCCGCTAAGTCAGAGAAGGGAAACAGGCACTTCCCAGGAGTGTTTCTTGGGCTCCTACCCGTGGATACCTCTGTGTGTGCTGGTTGTCTCAGCTCCCGTTACACTTAATGGAGTTCAAGTCAAAAAGTCGAAGGAAACTAGTGACTCAGCTGAGCCTAAAATAGGTACCTACATCTGGTTAGCACAGTCACCCCTGAACTTCACTGACTATTGGAAGGTCTCTGTTCAAGCAATGGGAGCCTGGTGCATGCAGATATACCCAAATGGAGATACCTGTGATACAATTCAGCTGCTGAAATACAGGTGCTTAATGCCATTTAAGATGCCCTGGAGTACTTACAAATCCAGACAGAGATGATAAATAAGACACAGGACCAGAGCCTTTTGCAATGGCAGCTGGAGGCCAGACAGCAGACACTAAGATCCAAAATAATACTCTACAGGTATGTTTAATGAGATACACCTTTAAAGTTGGGTGTCTTAACCTGAAAATGAAACCCATTCTGGATATCTGCATTCAGATGGGTGAACCATGCCCTAAAATTGCTTGCCATCTACTCTAACAGGAGCTGCACTGATCAGCTCAGGTGGAGAAACCTACATCATGGATGAATAAAGTCAAGTTGGATGAACCTCATGCCTACAGAGTTATCATCACTGGGTCAGAGGAGGTGCTGGACTCTCCGACCCTTTCGCTGGGTCTGGAAATTCTGACACTTGGCTTGTCTAGAAGTGCTAACCCTCTCCGAAACACTTGTTCTTCCCAGTACACAGGCAAAATGGATATAAAGGAAGATACATATGAGCAGAAAACATAAAATCTGTGAAGCGACTTGCTCCCTGAAAAACTTTCCATTAATCCATTTAGCTGGTAATGTGAAAGTGAGCAGGAGGGACAGTGACCTTCAGTTTCTGCTATATATCAAATTAAACATTTATAAATGCATGAGAAAAAAACACCCAAGAACTCACTTCTTCTGTCTACCACTATACATATATTCTCCTTTTCAAGAATCTACACATGTACAGATACCTATATATTTCAATTTTGGGGTACCCAGTCTTTTATTTCATACTTACACACTAAAACATAGTCTTTTGAGTGTGTGTTTTTTAGTCCAAGAAAAGACATTTTAAAGAAAATGTTGGGTAGCCAAAAACTGAATTTTGCAGATGAAGGCGATTTAAACAAGAGGATTTCAATCCGCCCTTCTGCACACAGGTTTTGGATTCTTTCTTCAGCCTGTAGTCTTCTAAAATAAACAACATTCTTTGAATTTATTTTAAAAAAGTAAAATAGTAAATCTGTGGGAAAGGGTAGCAGAGAAGCAAAGTTCTAATCACTGATGACTTTAGTAATCCCAGGATAATTCTTAATTCTCTTTGAAGCCAGTGGTATTTTTTTCCTCTTCATTTCAACAGGAAGAGGCCAAGGACTCATCCCTGAGTGTGATAACCTCTACTGTTAGAAACCCATAAAATATATTTTCCTGGCATTGTTCTGGTTAGAGAGGTTTAGGTTTACTCATGAGATTTCTTCCCATACTAACTGTGATTACTGTATCAGGCTCTTTTCTTATTATTTTGTTCCTAAAACTAGTGTTTGGGTGTTATAATGAGGAAGATGGGGGCTGGAAGCAGCAAATGTAAGTTTTGTAGATCCACAGCAGACTTCTCACGTGATTACGGACAAGTCACTTGGTGGGTTTCTCGGATAGTGAAGCACACACTCTAGAAACCACTATCAATAAGAACCTACCATGTGATTGCCAGAGGTTTTACCACTAACGTTATAGGGTGAATTTTATTGTAATTGTGCAAACCTGCAGAGAGCTGTAGAAGATGTATTTATGCACATATACTCTGTCTGACTACAGTTCATGTTTCATACAGTATTTTTAACAGTGAATTACAACCAAATGCCAATAAAGAACCTTGGAGACCTATCCCTCCACCTAAAAGTCTTGTCCTTGTTTGTATATTTACCTTCAGCTTACTTTTCATCTTACTTTCCAGCTCTCTGTGCAGATAAGGCACCCATGGAAACTCCTGTTCAGATATTCACTCCATTATGCAATAATTTAGAGGCAGGTCTCAAAATATGCAAGCCAGCAGCAGGACAGGCAGGCAGAGGTGGTATGAGGAGTTGCAGAAGAACCCAAGGAAGGTATGGAGCAGCCACAGTGTGGATGGGTGTCCAAATAGCTGCAAGGACCTATGTCTGGGAAAACTAAAGTGGGGAGGGGGCAATACCACTCCCCACAGCACATTTCCATTGAAAAATATCAAGGTGCTTCTCTGGGGTTTGGGACTGCAGCCAGGTGAAGGCAGGATTGGGGCTGAGGGTAAGTCTTCTGCAGCATTACCCCTCTGAATTCATGAAACTATGCTGGCTCTGTCCCAACATCATCATGCAAAATATCAGCACGTCCACCTTCCCCGAAACTCTCATTGTTTACCTTGGCATTGTAGAGATGTGTCCTTCGCTGCTGAGGTCAGGGACAGCTCCACAGTCAGTGCAGCAGGAGCCCTCCCTTCCCTGCAACCTGCCATCCTCACACCAGCAATGGATTTGTCCCTTTGTCAAATGTGTGGGAGACATCAGGGCAACCTGCTCCTTTCTATCCATGCAATCGAGAACATGGTCTGGCAAGTTCCTCTGCACGGGTAGACCCTTACCCCCCCTTCACCTACCCACTCATGCACAATAACATTGGTCATCAAGTGGGTGCAAGTCCATGGGCATCACTGGTGAAAGCAGGCTAAGGATTTCCTACGGCTGTAGCCACACATCCTTGCATTCCACTTCAGTCATGCCAGAAAGCCCCAGTGTGACACTCATCACTGACCTCACCTGTGCTAAAAATAACCATTTGAATAAAAGAATAGGTGGACGAAGACAGAGGAACTACAGCTCTGCACACTCAAGCTGAAGCTGTGTGAAATGTTGGCCTTAGATAAAACTCTTGCAGGCAAAACTCAGCCTGATGAAGAGCTATAGGATTGCTAGGTCCGGTTGTGGGGACAGTAGTGTAGGATACACAGAGCTCGATGTAAGGGGAGGTTGGGTCAGCACACAGAGTTGGACCAGACCTCCAAAAATGCACTAAGAGCCATTGCATTCAGAATGATTTCCAGACACCAGGTCACTGCCAGCCTCTCCTGCAGCCTCCTGCAGCTGGTGGGTGAGCAGCAGCACGCAGTGCTCCTGGGCTAGCGACTGCTGAAAAAGGCAAGCAGGTGAAGCTCTTCAGTATTTGTCCCACACCAGGGTACCCCCCCAGTCTTCTTGCAGTGACCACAGGAGAGGGTTCCCTGAGCTGATGAAACCAGCTCCATGTTCTGTGCAGTGTAAGAAGCACCTAACACTTTCCTCTGATGCTCGTTATTTTACAGCTGTTGGTATTAAATTTCAGTCACCATCTTTTTCCTCATTCACTAGAGCTCCTCACAGTCCTCCCCAAGCCTGACTTTGTGATATCTGCAGATGTCAGTATTGTCCTTCCTTCCCTGACCAAGGTCTCTGAGCACCTCTAAATTCTGGTAAACAGCTCAGGACCCAGCGGGGGACTGCAAGGACCACTCAAAAAACTTGTTGCACAATGAATTCTGATCGTGCAATTCTCTTTGCTTCCTGCCTCCTCATCAGTCTTGATCCGTGACATTTGCCCTTCACTTTGTCATTACTTGGTGCAATACTGTCTCCTTTCCTGCATAGGACCTCTTTAAGATCTCCTGAAAGTCAAGAAAAATTTTATCAGCTGGTTCTCTTTTATTGACTGCTTTCATTGACACATTAAAATTATTTTTTCCAAAGGAACTAAATCGCCCTTTTGCCATTATCTCTTCTCAACTTGGGGCTGTCCAGGAGCCAAACTAGATAGTACAGACTGCAGGCACAGTTAAAAAAACTGTACAAGACTCTGAAAATAAATACACTCATTTTCACAAAGCTAGATTTCTGAAACATTTTTCATTAACATATGCAGAGAAGCTCAGGGAAAGTTGGTATAGGGCCAAGGACCAATGCTGAAATATGTTATATCTACATAGGCCTGATGTTCAAATGAAAACCACAGTATGATGCATGAAATTCCAGTTGGTCTTGAACAGAAGGCATTTATTAGCGTTGAAGCTTTTTTGCTATTGTTGTTAGAATTTGCCAAGTTGCAAATGTTCTGCAGTTTTCAAATGGAAAATGGTCTGGTTTTCTAACAGTTTGTTTGCCAGACACCTCAGCTGCCCGTCTGCTGGGCTATCTCAGTCACTGATTCCAGATTTTTGCTGCAGAGCAACCCTGGAGGCAGATGTCTCAGATCCAACCTCCACATCCAATTTCCTTCTTTATTTATTTTTTCATTCAAAAGCTGGAACTGAAATAGCATTTCAAAATATTGAAATCCTGCAGGAAACCAACTGACCTTTCTCCATGCTAGTCAGAAAACTGTGGGCAGGAAGAGAAGGCAGCACACGGAGTCTGCACGGCTGAAGCTCCAGTCTTGAGGTCTTTGCTCACCAGGAGCAGTGCACTGTCCAAACCCCGCATAGCACAGAATAGTATCTGATGGTACATGTACTGCAATTAAATGCTTTGATAACCATGACTTATTGAATATTTCTTCTCCTGTAGTACCAGAAGGCTTTAACCATGGACTGAGTTTCTGGTGCTGTAGAAATTGCTTACACTCCTCTGCATGTGACCTCTGCTCTGGTACGTTATTGCTTTAAAGAACAAACCTGAAAAATGTTCCTCTAAACACTTCTGGTTTTAAAGGACGTTCAGGTTTGGCTCTGAACATGCGTTTTGTGACTCAGGGCTGTTTGCAATAAGAAAGCATCACAGGAGCAGAGCATTCCTTGCCAATCCTTGTTTTGAGCCGTCTGTGAAATCTTGGCACGGTGTCCCAAGAACACTGTGTGGAAATAAAGATTTTGTTTAACCTACTTGTGTGGCCTCCCTGTGGAGGTGATTGTCTGCCCGGCCAAATCTTTAACTCTAGCTCCCCAAACTCCATCATCACATAGAGAGCACCGGAGGGAATAATCACAGGTTGTTATCCAAACAAGGTGCCAAAGTTTATTCACGGAGAGATGTCATCGAGGTTGCTCTGGTTGACTGCACCTGTCGGGACTGCAACACAGTCAGGACAAGAGGGAAATATGACCCAATAATCATGGTGGGTCCAAGCCTCAGGTCCAGCCTGCAGAGTGACCCAGTGAACACTGTTTCTCACACTAGAGAGAGGAGGAATTGGCCTGAAAACATTTTCCTCTCTACCCCTGCTGCTGTAGCTTTGTCCGGGTGGCTGAGCATTGGGAAGAGTGCAGACTGTCAAACACTGGTGCGTGTGGGGGACAGGAGACATGAGAATAATAACCTCCTGACCAGGTGAGGTTAGAAGACAGAAAGGTCTTCATTTAGGTGGGATGAATCTGCCTCTGTTGTACGTTCAGACACTGTTGTCTACATGTGCCCAGCCATCAGAAGATGGGAGGTGGAAAGGAACTCCCTCGATGAGGAGTCCTCTGGCTGTGGTGGGACAGTAGGTTTCACATCCTGAGAGGTCTCCAGCAAATCATTCCTCATGTCTGGAACAACAGGAGGCCCTGAGCATTGAGAGCAACCAACCCTGCATGGTACTTCTATGGACTTAGAAAAGGAAAAGCAGAAACTGATGCTCCTCAGAAAAGCAATGGAGATAACCTGCGTGATTAAATGACACGTGCCTGACACCCTTCCCTGGCACTGGAGCCAGCTAATAAACTGCCTTCCCCTCCCAAACACCCAAAGAACCTGGTGGGAATACCCCTGGCCCCAGACATGCTCCAAGACTTTTTGGGATGGGGCTTGTTGGCCTAGGGACTACCAGTGGTAGCAATTTAACAGTTGAATCCAGCACCCAGGAACTGGTCACTGGTTCAAATGGAGTTACCATGAGACAGAAAGGCAGATAATTACTGTCACAGTCACTTGACAATGTGTTATAAATGGTGGATTTGGACACTATGGACATCGCCTCCATGTTGCCTAAGGCTACATGAATCCAGGGACATGGTGTGCTCATCCCTATACATGGCTTTGAAAGACAATCCAAGGGAAATATGAAATCAGGGTAATAATATATAGAAAGGTTTGAATATCTCAAGGGCTGAAGGCTGTTTTCCCAAAGGGAAATGAGGAGTGGTGAATGAAGGTCTTGAAATGAGAAGTTTCTCTCATTCATGTCCCTCTAGACATAGACAAAGCCCATCAACATGACTACAGCCTGAGAAGCCACTTTTGCTGCCCTTCCTACTGTAATAGCTCATCCAAAGGGAAAAGGCTGGGAACACTTTGTTTAGGCAATACCTTTTGTATTTATAGAAGTCCTGAGGGCTGCAGTGTTGGAACACACACATCCTCACTACCTTATGCCCAGGTGCTGGACACATTTTTAGGAGGTGTGGAGGGCTGCATGGCAAATCCCTCTGCTCTTTGCAGCTACAAGGGGAAATGAGTGGAAAATTATGTTGAACCCTTGCTGAACTGAAAATAAACCCCACCGAGTGGCTAAAGAAATATATCTCCTCCAAGCGTTCAGCCCAGGGCCACCTTTCTCTCTGTGCCCTCCTGCTAAGCTGGCATTGTGTAGGGAAAAGCACATCCATGCTGCGGCAGTTATTTTTATGCTGTCCTGTATTTCCTATAAGAACTAGGCCTGGAAAAACATTTTGCTCTTGATTTTGTACAGCTCACCCAGTTTCAGTGGAGTTTATTTATAGAATGGAAAAGGACACATGAAGACCTCACTCGTCTCTCCAAGCTGGAACAAATATTTAACTATACTCCAATTATTTTTGTGCTGAATTATTTTAACTGAAATAAATTTTAACACAATCACAGTAAGGTGGAAAATCTTCAGCATTAAAAAGACCAGCTACAGCCAATGACAATAATTAACTGCTACTCACATCTGTGACATTCAGATTCAAGGTACAATTCGGGTGAAAGCATTTTCTGCCATATATGTCAATGCATATGCATATGTGCATACATATATATGTACATAGGCATATGTGTATGTAAATATATACGTATGCATACAATTAATCAGCAGCCGTTCACCACCAGAGGGCAGGCAAAGTATACGTAAATCAGTTGTCCTGTGTTCCCTGCACATGGCAATGAGCGAATTGTTCAGTGGCCAGAAAGGTATCACCAACGTTTTCTTTGACCATGTCCGATGACTTTCTTATCCCAAATATCGAGTCTTACAATAACCTCGTAGAGCACAACGCGCTGGCTATTTTTTGTTTGTTTAGAAATTCTTCGCATTTTTTCAAGGATGAAATGGGCTGAGCTGGGAGCGGTCCACCATGGGGTAACCAGAGGGAGTGTCACGTAAAAGGTGAGAGGCTTCCTCAGTGGCACATGTGTCTCTAGAGAAAGGGGAAGGTCAGTGGGAGCCGTATGCCTCCACTTTTCATTGAGCATAAGCTATTATTATTCCTTTGCAATCAGTGGGTATTAGCTGATGTACAGTAAAAGGACTAGTCTCTTCTGGAGTGTGTTAAACATTTATCAAGACTCTTATCTGACAACTAAAACCAGCTGAGATCTAAATCTGGCAATTTTGAGATGAACCAATAAGCAATGTGGCCACTCTCATACTCCTGAGTCCTAGAAACAGCTTATTTCATCCATTAAGATGTGAGGTATGCTAGCAGGAACATGGACCTCCTGGAAAGGTACAATGAGCAAGGAAGAGCTTCTCTTCTTTTTATTCATACTACGGAGAGGATAAAAACACAGCAGTCTTGATGCCAGAAAGTAAATCCTAAGAAGCACACTCCTCCAACTAGGAGATGCTTGTAATATGGCACAGACAGACCTTCTAGATATGATTGGTCATGAGATCTATAAGAATCCTTGTGTAAAACCCAGTGCCTTTGACCTGAGAAGGAAAAGGGATGTACAATTGAACCCCAGAAGCTGCATTCCAATTTGCTAACAAAGATCTTTGCATTCGTGTACAAGGAGATGCTTTATAGGGGTACAGAGGCTCCTCTGGGCAGGAAACCTGTTCAGGGCTTTGCTCAATAAGGTGATAGATGTCAGACCCTCAAAGCAACAACAGAATGACGGGATCACTTACAATGTTTGTAACACATCCAGAAATACCATCCCCAAGTGGCTTCTCCCAAGGAAACCTGGAAAGTATTTTAAGTGATTGGTATGTCCAACCCGGGCTGGAAAGCTGGGATTTACACCAGCAGGAGGTATACCCACAACCAACAAAAAATCCAATTCTCCTTTTCCTGTCGGTGAGAGGACTCATTTCCTTTAATTTTGAATCTGTGTCTGTGTTAGTTACTCACCACTGTCTTCGTGTTCACAGGAGAAAGTAGGAACTCCTTGCGCGTGACTCATCTGCTGGAGAATAAGATGATTCATGAGCAAGAAGGGCTTCCATTTCCCTCCATGAGCTGTGAAGGATATCAAGATCAGCGGTTTATTTGGTAGATGCCGACCTTGCAGATGTCTACATTTGATCAGAGATATCTCATCTTTTTCACCTATAACACCATTCTGGGGTTACAAATTTGTATAATAAAAAGGAGACCAGGATTTTACTCAGCTCTTCAATGCTGCTGCCATAGCTTCTTCTACCTGTGCTTGACAGGAGGCTGATGATACATGTTTGAGTATAATTATCTGTGCCTCTGTGTCCTCCATATTTCACCATTCCAGTGCACTAAACTTCCTATTGGAAATGTAGCCTGTGCAATGGCTCCAAAGTTTTTTCCAAGTGGATCCCACCTCTGAAATCTAGAAGGAGATGTTCAGCATCAAATTAAATTTTCAGTGTTTGGAAAAATCAGAGACTGATGAGCAGGCATTGTTTCCTTCAGGTTGTTGCCCTATGTCTGCTTTCTCTCTCCACTGAAATAACTCTAACATTCCCCCATATCTCCCAATGTACCCCCTGCTTCATTATTTGGTCCAGAGGGGTTGTTAGATGGTGCAGGTACCTTTCTCCTCCAGGAGTATGTTTCACCTGAAGCACTGTACACAGGGACTGCCATGATGTACTGTATCAGCACAGCAAGGAGCGTGCTCAGGCATTAAGCTAGGGTTTTCAATATTTTTCCTTCATGCAAAAAAATCTAAAATACATCATTGGGGCTGGGAGTTAGATTATTCATGAAAAGCCAACACACTGCACAGGAAGCAAAGACATTTTGGAAATAACCCAGAATCCAGCTGTGGGCTATAAAAAAAATGCTTTCAATAAGTTATGACGTAGTGATGGATCAAGGGGCTATGGGAAGGATCAAAGGGTTTAAGGAACATGACAAAAATAGAGCATTTCTAACACATTTCTTCTCTCCCTAGGATTATGATTGCAACCTTCTTTTTTTCAGTGTTTGCCTAAACAGCATAGAAGGAGCAAAAGGCAAGGCAGATCACACTCTCAACCAACTGTGGTGAAAACCTTTTCCACAAGAGCTGAAAACTACCTGTTTCATTATGAGCTTCAAGGCCTTGCAGATACAATGCCAGTAATCCCTTCACTATAGCTTCTCTGTAGTAAGACACCACCTAGCCAAAGTAAATACGGTGAAGAGGTGGAAAGAGAAGGGACAACAAAAAGGAAAAAATGATTATTTCAATGGTGGTTGATAGCTTAAAGTAATTTTTGCAAGGTCTGAGTCAATAGCAGGGATTGAAAACACCAGGGGGAGAGACCAACTGAAAAGAAGGAAGAAGAAAGGATGATATTTCACACTTTGAATTGAGTAGGAGATCTAAAGAGAGAAACATGATCTTTAACCGCATTAGCACAGATG
This sequence comes from Pandion haliaetus, assembly GCA_013401275.1. Taxonomy (NCBI): domain Eukaryota; kingdom Metazoa; phylum Chordata; class Aves; order Accipitriformes; family Pandionidae; genus Pandion; species Pandion haliaetus. The sequence goes on from VYZV01011587.1 coordinate 244,253, forward strand.
ACAGAGGAAACTGTTCTGCAGCTTGTTTGGCATCACCTGATTCATAGATCCTTCTGCTATTGCAGTGGCAGTCAGAGATATGAGAAATATTTGCTAGAGAAACCACATCAGTGTTGTCTGGTTTGCATTTCAAGATAAACCAGATTTGTCACATGGAGGACAGTTTCCTGAACCTGTTGATAAAGCTTGGGACATTTCAAGCACAGGCTAGAAGACGTCCCTGGAGATGGTAGGGGGGGCAGACAAAGCCCAGACCCACTTGAAAAATCTGAGTTTGATGCAGGCTGCCTCTGACCATCAGAGCTGGAAGGGCAACTGCAAGGCAGGTCTCTGCCTTTATTTCTGTCTTCTCAAGATATTCACCTGGCAACTTTGCTTGCAAGCCTTACCTCAAAGTCTCACTGGGCAGTGGAGTAAGTCTGAGGCCCGCAGACATCAGAAAATAAAAACAGAGGACCATGGAGACAGTTTTGCCCTCCCCCCAATCCAAACACAAATTCCATTTGCCCCATCTCAACCCCCCAAAATGATGGGACTCTGCAGCTCTTGCAATATGCTTTTTCTTGCCTGGGAGTTCTGCGCACATGTTTTCCCTCTCATTTTTCTCTTACTGTCTCACTGCCCCATGTCCCAGCAACCCCCATATCTGGCCATCATTTCCTCCCCAACTGTATTTGTGTTATCTTCTGTGGTCTCTCACTCTGCAGAAGACCCTTATCACCAAAGTCACCTCATCTATATTCTGCAGCGGTACCTCCTCACGCTGGGAGTTTCAACAATATCTGCCACTCCAAGTGATGCACAACGTCCCTCAAGCACTCCATGAATGTCTCAAGGACCGTTATGTGCATTTTGCTTTCTTGTTCAATTTTCTAGCACTGCCTGCCTACGTGTCAGGCAGTGCCTGGGGACAGGCAGCCAACCAAGAGTAACAAGACAAGCCAGGACCGTGCCCATCCTGCAAATCACTGCATCATAACATGGGCACAGCTGAGCCCTTCATAGCTAGTCAGCCCTTCATAGCTAGTCACGTCTGGCTGGGTGGGTGTGGAGTGTCACAGGAGAACCGGACTTGCATTTTTTACCCTGCTTTTCAGATGAATTTCACAGCTACTTGGGTTACTGGTAGCTGGTTTGTAGCTAGCCAAGGTATGTCTCCTTTGTAGTTGTAAGTGGAGCTGTCTGCATCTTGCAATGGCAATGCCTTCATGGCCCAAGGCCAGGTGGACCTGAGGAAGGTTATGGTTGGTAAACAGAGAGAACTAGGGCGGGCCTAGTCCGGGGAGATGCCAGGAGTAGCATCTTCCTTGAGTTCGACTAAAGACACAGTGCTTGAGACCTGCAGGCACCATGTGATGAGGTTGAGATGGGACAGGAACCACAGCTGACCTGGTGACCAGGACAACCCCCCGTCCTGCTCGGCACCAGCATCAGCACCAAGGCAAGCATGTAAAGCATCATCATGTTCCCAGAGGCAAAATTCCCTGAACAGCAGCAGGAATAGAAAAAGAGTGGCCAGAGTAAAGCTCTTGGCCCTCTTGTTCCTCATGTATTTTTTTAAAAGAACAGGCTATAATCGGAGTTGGAGGAAATGGAGCATAAATATCAAACTTTGTTTAGTCTGGGGAAATATAATTTATAATTAGAGATGGGCATCCTGTTGACATGATACAACCTATTTTAAGCGTGAGGTGAGCACGTGGTCAAACTCTAATCTTTTACAAGTGATTAAAAACTGTCATTTCTTTTCTTCTTGGCTGGTTTCTTTTCTTTCCTTTTTTTTTTTTAGTGTAATTTCTAAAAATCAACTGGGCTAATGTCAGCTCAAGATAATGATGCTTATACTGGCAGTGATGTCTTGGAGCATCTCAGTAGCTGGGAGTTTTGCTTTCTGTTCATGCGCTTCTGCTTGTCTCCATGCCAGCCCCAACAACCAAGCCTGCTCACGTCTCCCATGGAATAGTGGGAATCCCATGAGACTCAGAGGGGTTGAGCCTATGGCAGGACACAGCCCAGTGTTGACTTTGTGTGACCAGCACTGACCTGTGGCCCTTTTTTTGAAGTGGGATTTGCTGATTGCCACATCCTGCTGCCCTAGTGTGGAGGCGTGCAGGATTTGTGCATGGCAGGTACCAGCAGAAATCATTGCAGGATTGGTGTCGGTAAGCAGTTTTGGAGGCATGATGTTACAAGTCTTCAGGGTGTGGCATCCCTCCTAGTGTCCTCAGGTTCTTTCATGGGGTGTGCATGGATACATTAACACTGCCAGATAACGTGGCTCCCCATAGTCAACCACGTTGAGGGTTAGCTCTTTCATGGGCACCCTTCCCCACCAAACCAGCTTCTTCCCTCCAAGCTGGGTGTAGTTCTGGGGTTTCCTTCAGGGCCTGCATCAAGTTTGACTGCTTCTGCTCCTCACAGTCTTCCTACACTATCCCAGAGGGCCTTGCACGCTGTCCCCACATTATTCAAGGCACTCTGAAAGAAACGTAACAGTGAAACAACGAACTTAGGGCTGTGGGGACACCATCCAGAGCTAGATATCTGCGTGCCACATACCTGGACATAGCCCACTTGCTCTAGAGAAGGGCCAGGTCTGTGCAGATCAAGCCAAGGATCGCTCCCTGGGAGAGATATCTTTAGTGGGAGAGATGTAACTGGAGAAGCATCAGCACTCGGGCATCACTGGGAATCAGCTATAGGTTGACTCAAGTCCTCCGCAGCCCACACACCAGAGGTGGAGGTCTAACAACAGCAGGATCTGTAGGAATAATTCCTTCTGCTTCCATATGACTCTGAAATTTATGGACAAGAGGCTTCTTGTCCTTTCTGTGATAGGCCATTTTCCTATTAGCTAGCCATGCACCACCTGGAAAACACGAGACCCCTGTCTCTAAGCAGCAGATCCACAGCTATCCTCCAGGCTTGGCTGCTGTGACATCAGGATGGCCATCAGGTTGGCCTGGCATGGTGAGGGAGGGGATACAATACATCCTTGTGCCTTGGTGAACTCTCTTTGTGGGTCAGTCCCAGCCAAATAAGATAGCACGGACTAAGGAGAGTTTCGGCTTGGGTAGGAGGTGTGTATCAACACATCAATGTCGAGCTCATGCTAAACCAAACTGCAGCCATATTCACTAGACATGGTGCCACAAGATGGAGCAATAGTGGGCAGTTAGTTTAGGCATTGCACAGGATTGTCAGGGCCATACAGCTTTCAGACCATAAGCTTACTTGTCGGTACTGCCTTGTATTCTTGGGACCACCTATGTCACATGAAAGTGCTATTCTGAGGACATCAATAAGGTTTCGGGACTGCTGTACACAAGCAAGCTTCTCCATAGGACCCAATTCTGTTGCCAAGACAAGTCAGTCATAAATTGTTCACTTACTATATGTTAAGCCATTTGGCCTTTACTAAATATACATATACAGCTATGCATTTACACAGGCAATAGCTATTGGAGTAACAAAATCATTATTGTTTACTTCTTTATCATTGTGTACATGTTTCCCTGTTACATACTTATTGCAACAACATGTGAAAAAATATTTACTGTGATATTTAACGAACCACATCTTCCATATCTGTAGATGTTTTCATCTTGAGTCTCCCTGTATGCTGCAGATCTGAAGTTACTCTGACTCACAGGAGCTGGTGTGCTACAGTAAATGAACAGTAACCTGTTGCGAAGAAGCAAAGGCTGGGAGCTGGCATATGTCTAGCAGAATCCACAAAGCTGCTTGGTACATGGTATAAAAGGACATGGCTTTTATCTGATTTTAATATGCAGATCCAGGAAAGCAGGACAGAATTGATGCTGTCCAGCAGAAAGGAGTCAGCACCCCATTTTTTCTGGTCAACATCATTGGCCATCATTGCACATCTCGGTGCAAGGAGGGGAAAACACAGGATGCTGAAGCCAAGCCTCTCCTTTGAGGGAGCGGTCACTCCGTGGAGGTGCTCCTCATGCACCCAGGGGAGAAGGTGGGAGGTTTGCAGTGGTCCCCAGTGCCTGTGGGGTGGCCAGGAGCAGGGGTCGGGTCCTCGCTGGTGAAGCCAAGACTCAGTTTGGTCCTAAGACATCCACTCAGGAGCTGGCAAAAGCCTATCAGAGGTCTGTACTCCTGCAAACTAACATGTGGAGCCAGTGGACACCTGCCCAGGTATCAGGACACTTCTCAGCAGAAGAAGACAACACGGGCAATGTGCAGGTCTCCCACCAATTTACATGAGAGCATTGCTTCTGAAATAAAAGGGAGTTTCACACTCAAGGAAAAAAAATAAAAATCCATCCCATTGCCCTTTGTAGGAGGCATTTACTTTATTACCCATTCAAGCATTAAATCGAATTTATCCTTTCCCCCATGGGTGTGTTTGGCCATCCCACTACTGTGCCACAGACACACACCTGAGCTGTCAGGACACTAAACGCGATGCTTTTGCCCTGCTGTAATGCTTCCCTCCGATGTACCTTTTTCCTACGCACCCCATCCTGCATGGACTTGGAGTTCAGGGTTTGCAACCAGCTCAGTCCCCATGATTTACCCCGGCGAGCTCTGCCCCCGAGAACTGGCAGGTCCCTGTGGCTGAAAGCACATGCTCTCATCTGTGGGACAGGCACGGCGAACTTCAGAGACAAGCACGTGTCCCCGAAGCCTTCAGAGGGGATTTTTTGTGGTATTCACAGACTGTTTCATGTGTCAATATGAGAGGAGCATAATTACCAGCTGAGAAACTGCAGGAAATAAGCCAAGGTTGAATGAACGAAATGGAAAATAAAGAGAAGCGCAGAGGACACACACATTTTAAAACTATTACGGAGGTATGTATTCACGTGCTCGTGGGAGCCTGGGAATATATAAGAGCTCATGACTGCAAAGGAATGAATTCAAGGACCAGTCTATGGGGAGTATTTTTTTTCCCTGTGACTTCAAACTTCTCTCGGAGCTCGCAGAGTTTTAGTCAGCTGGCATGCAACAGAGGTACGACTTCCCCAAGGAAACTCTTCCTCGGCTTGCACTGGAAAGGCTGCTGGGAGAGTCTGGGAGGCAGAAGGCTGCAAGCAGAGGCGAAACCTCCTCCTCCTCCTCCAGCCACAGAGCAGGTACGTGGAGACGCGTGTGAAACCGGGAGCCGGCTGGAAAGTTGAGCTTTCGACTGAGGGAGAGATGGGGGCTCTGGTGACTTAGAGCTGCAGCCTTTAAAAATAACACAGATGAGGAAGGTACTGTATAAATAAAATATATTGTGTTTATGAACAGGCTGAGGAACTGACTAAACACACTGTGTAGATGGCTCTATCCACACAGCTGTATATTTAATCCATCAGGGACTTGCACTGCAGCAAGTTAGATCCTTTACATTAAGGAGGCACCAGTGAGTTTATAACAATGCGGTTGTCATATGCCTGCTTCGTTATTATTCTCCGTGTTTACAGTAATGGAAGATGGGGAGATGGTTTTTTTCTTTCTTTCTTCACAGGACTTTAGTCTATTTATGGTGTTACTGCATTATAGCACTCTGAACCAGGAGTGCTGCAGAGATCAGCACTGTGCGCTGATTAAATGCTGCTTGCCCAGCTCTCCGACACTGAATCCGAATATAGCCTTGGGCAAATCACACAGTCCCCAGGTAAAATGGGCAAAATGCTGCTTAGCTCGTCTGCTCTTCTTACTATCAGCACTGTCACTGAACTCTCCCTGTTGGAGTGTGAGGTGTGAGATGGCAGGGTTGTTTTTCTCTTCTTAAGATCCTGACAGCTTGAATGTCACCTTGGGTGAACGATGACTTACTGAGAGTGTTTTGCTGCATCTGGACTGTAATCATGAGGAATTAATGTTTAGACAATATTTGGAAATAGTAAAGTTTTACAAAATCCTAGTTTATATAAAAGTCACAGACAATTTTCTAAAGCCAAACCCTGTTATATTTTTGATAAAAGTACAAATGTTTCCCTTAAATAGAAGCCAAGGTTAGGCTTTCCACAAGAGTGAAAATTAGTTTTTTTACTAAGATGTAATCATTTCAACTTTAAAATCATCTTATTATTCTAAAATACTGAAATACTTCAGTTTTCAATTACAAAAATTCACAGTAAGTCATCTCTTTTTAAAGCAGATGGTTACAGCTCAGTGACTGTATCAGTGGTTGGCCTTTTACTAATACAATGATGGATGGATTCAGGGGGGTATCAGTATCATGTAAGTCAAATCTATCAATCAGAAATACTTTTCCTCACTTTATTTTATCTCCTGTTAGAGCATAAAAATTGAATACACCTTTTCTCAAACACTGACTCCACTGTCAGTAAAAGAAAAATTGCTGAATTAAAAGCCAATTTTTCTCTCTTTTTGCTGCACTTAGATTAAAGCTGGTGAGAAAAGATCTTGTTTTGGTTCCTGAATTTGAGTTTCTCCAGGAATTTTGTTCTCCAGGGAGAGTATTTCATGTTCAGATAGTTTAATCTGCAAATGCCAGTACATGTCACTTTTTGGTGATGGAAGTGTTTTCATTTTCCCGCATGCTGCTGTCCCTTCACCCAGTGCCTCACTCACAAAGTCTCCAGGCTGGTGGGTTTCATGCAATTCTCATGCACTTACATTTTCTCTCCTGGAGACAGGAGTAGAAAAAACAGTTAATAAAGTAGGGAAATTGGCTAAACCCTGTGTGTCCAATTAATTGGAAACATTAATTTTTGGTGGGGAAATGCTGTTGGCTGAACACCTGATAGAGGTGCAAGTGGAGAGAGGACAGAGAGAGAAGGAAGGAAGGCAGCAGCTTCAAAAGACAGGAGGAAAGCCGTGTTGGGATTACAGGAGATGTAGGAGCCCTTACTCTGATGTGTGGGCTTGACACCAGGGGGGCAGGAGGCTGCATCTGCCCGTGAGAGACCAAGCAGAGTGCAGATGGCACGAGCAAGCAAAACAGGAGAAGCATCTCCTGGAGAAGTTGTAGGGTCTCAGTAGCTGGAGCTGTGCCTCCTTCACAAAAGTTGTGGCTTAGGGTGGCATGGGCTATTTATTTTTTTAATGGAGTTAATATTAATGTTGTTTCCAGCTCCCTGGTGGGGTGAATCACCAGGGAGCTATTCCAGTCAAAAGGGAGCAAGACTCATCCCACTTCTGCCCTTGCAGTTCAGACCCACTTTCTGAGGTGGGAGCTTGTTTTGTTTACTGCTCCAGAGAGTTTGATTCATACGGCTCGACACAGGACTCAACCCAAAAGCAGCGCCTTAGAAAGCAGCAGCTTTATGGATGGACAGACTCCAAAAGGTCTGGAGGGTCAAGGCACATAATCGTCAAGGCATATTCTTGTTTATCTGAAACCCTTGGGAACCTGCAGCAGATTACAGACTGGCTCGTGAGAGCCAGCAGCTGGGATTTGCTTTTCCTTCTTGCTCTGGGCCATGCTGGGAAGAGGGTTTGGAGGAGAGGGGAGAGGTCTGATGAGGTGCTCCCGGCTTTGGGTGACGTAGGGTGAAATCCAGCCGATGTTGGCAGCGATTGCTGAGGAGACCACGGGAAAATCAGGAAGGGCCTGATTTCACAGTCACAGGTACAAACCCTTTGGCATCAGTGGGATGGGACAGCCCATGCTATTTTGTGCAGGTGGACAAAAGAGCTTGATTCTGCAATCTGCCCAATGGAGGTGAACCAATCTGCCCGATGGAGGTGACCCAATCTGCCCGATGGAGGTGACCGTTGCTCTGCAGACATGGCTACCAAAGCACATGCCACGCTAATGTTTCAACAACACTTCAAGATGTAAACTGCTGGGTAGCCCAAAGCACAGAAATACTGAAAATGGGAAGTCAGCCAAATGCTTTGGGGTCTTTGAAACTATCTGCTGTCAGGTCCCCTTTAGGAAAGGGCAAAGATGGTAAGGACAGTGCTGATCTTTTCCAGCACAGTTGATGTCCTCTAAGGCTGTGTTTTTAATGAAGCAAAGTCCTGAGCAGCAGAATCAGTGCATGCCCTTCCCTCTTGCTTTGGCATTTGTTTCTGTCCAGGCTCCTCTTCACAGTTCAGCTGGCACAGCTGCTTGGCTGCTTGGTAAAACAGCTTGAGGAACAGAGCTGGCTTTTTGAAAAGCACAACCAACAAAACCCCTGCTATTTTTATTCTGCAAATCCAAACTTCCCAAAGCACCCTGAACATCCAGGTGTAGAAAAATGTGACGTGGCAATCAACCAGGGCACTTGCTACTCTTCATTACAGGCATGATATTTGTATTCCACCTCCAAATCAAATCAAAATATCCTGTTTCACACACACACACACAAAAGAGTATTTTTCTTTTCTTTAAGACCTCAAATATTTGAGGTTTTGCTTGCAAAAGTGCGTTGCAAGTGTTATTGCACGCTGCCAACAAGGTGAACTCTGAACCCAGAGCACCCAAAAGGCGTTTAAACCTGTGGACACCACAGCAGTCCCCAGCTTCAGCATGAGTTTCCTGCTTACCCCAAGGGGATTGCAGATGGAGGGCTTGACTCCAGGGAGTGCTCCAAAGGGATCAAGTGAAAAACAGCACTGCAGCCAGCTCCGACCAAGGGAAGCTTAGACACTATGAGCTTGAGGGAAGGTGATCAAAACAAGTCTGATGAGACCCCAGTCAAGGGGAACCTGTCCAGAGCTGTGACAATCTCGCTGGCAGACTGTTCTTCTGAGAGCTAAATGTGGATTTTTCTACCCATTGCACCTAACCATGCCCTCTCCTGCCTGCATGCATACTGCCGCCGCTTCACAGCATTTATGCCTCTCATTTCAGGGTGCATTGAGAAGCAAACGAGGTGCTAAGAGCCTGGCCCTCTGGCATATTATTTCAAGCATGGGAAAAGTGCATTGCAACAGTTCAGGCTTGTGAGGTTGGGAGAAAGCAATGGGGAAATCTATGTAAAGGTGGGTTTTTCAGAAGCGGGACTTAATTAGCAAAAGGAAGTGAGGAAAACAGCAATTAGACAGCTGCTCCAGCCCTAGAGGGCAGCACAAAGTAATAAATAAAAAGCTGAGTTTACAGCCAATCTGAAATAATCTTCTGCATGACAAAAGCACCCCTTTTGCAACAGGAAGTTTTTACTAGCATGTCTGGTAGATTGAGCACTATGTACTTGCTGCTGAAAATTCAGCAACTCATCTGGATGTTCAGACCCCCCCTGCCTTTATTAAACTCCCTAATTCCTGCCTCGTGCCATGAAACCCCTTCAAGTCAGGTGCATTGTAGCTAACACCGAACCCCCATCCTGCCAGCAGCCTGCTATCACACTCTGATTAGTGGGACCACTGCAAAGAGAAAGAGTTATTTCTTCCAGGATAGGTTTTCAGATCCTGAGCTTTATATTTACCAGCCGTGAATTTGAAACCTTTAATCCTCAAGCGCTGTTTTCCTAATGATGCAGAGAGTGATTTAGGTGCAGGGGTAGGAGGCTGCAACCCTCCAGGAATGTAACTGGCGGACACAAAACCTTAAAGTAAACACACCGCCTTGCACCACGCACACAGCTAAACAATGGCATCGGCAATGATAAGTCTCTCATTCCCCTGAGCAAACCCATGGCCTGATCCTGATGGTTTCTCTGGCAAAAATCCTCCTTGTTTCTCAATGCCTGCCCTGAGCAAGGGCTTCAGGATGTCGCACAGTAGCTGACTCCGTCCGGAGCATAACGGTGGCTAGGACCCAGCAAAAGCCTGGAGAGGAGTCCGGAGGAAGACAAGCAACATAATTTAAAGCAGACACTGTCCCAAATAAGGTTATTTCCCTGAAAATGCCTTCATTCTGAAGTTACGAGTGAGCCTCTTGGTGTCCTGAATGGGTGAACATGAAGCTGAAGAACAATTTCATCACTACCAGGACTGAACTGGTTTTGAAGAGCTGGATATGCTTTTAAAAGGCATGATAAGCAGTGTTTGGGGATGCGAGAAACCCTTGAAACAAGGTAAATGTGAAATATTTGCTCTTTTTAACCCTGAAGGCTCTAATCTAGCAGCGAAGAGTTCTGTGTGAAAAAGGATCAGAACCTGGGGAGTTTGGTTTGTGTTTTGTGTATTCTCTTGTATTTAACCTCTCTTTGGCACAGGAGAGTATCTCTGTTAATTGTCTAAGCAGTAACAAAAATTACCTTTGAGGGAAATTTAGAAGGTACTGCTGTTGTTAGCTACAAGCAACATCTATGAAGTGTTAATGTTAACATTCAGGGTTAATGTTGTAATAGAGATGGAGGCAAATGTTGTTCTAGAGTGAGAATTGGGCAAACTGGGATTAAACCCTGATTATTCCATGGTTTCAAATATGTCCTGGGGCAAATCATTGGTCTCCTCTGCCTTTGCTCTCCCATCTGTTAAGTGGATATGCTGACGTGGTTTGGGTACCATGCTTTTTCTAGATGCTAAATTATTTGACCCACTTAATAAGACTCCTTGGGTGTGTTAGTCACTGAAATCACCTGTATTTTTCAGCTGCGAATAGGGATGGGTGATTCTGGAGTACCGCGGTAGAAAGCTGTGACGTTGAATAGGGTTCAGAGCTCAATCCTGCTTTGAGGTATGCTGGGATTTCTATCACAGCTGCCAGTGGGAGTAAACTGGCACTAAGCATGAAGCTGCTTCAACTCTGGGAAAGCCTCAGAGCAATAAAAGCTCCTTTATGTTGAGTTGTTGCTACTCCCAGAGGGTTTTTTGTAGGCTGTGGTTAGAGACATCAGTGCCAGTGCCAGCAGGCAGGATTTGGTGGTGATGCTCTCTGACACCAGGGCAATGTGGTCCTGTGAGCCCTGAGCTCTGTGCCGGGAGAGGGGGGTGGAGGGCTGAGACCTGCCCAGAGGCCAGAGAGGAGGGGGGACGTAGTGCTATGTCACCTTAGGTATTGCTGAGGAGGGTCTAAAGGTTGTCCAGAGAAAACCTAGGCAGGAAAAGCTCCTCAGCTGGACAGCTGAACTGAAAACCACCTTGGGAAGGGAATCTCCATGAGCAACGAGGTTGTGCTCTACCATGAGGAGTAGCTGACCCTCCTCTGGACAGAGTCCATGTGGTCTCATGTTGGAAGAGACCACCACGTTCTAGTGCTTCAGGGTGTGACAGCCATCTTAGAAACACCTTGAGAGACAGCATCCTTCCTTACTATAGATCTGTCTTACTCGACAAGGCATTAAATCACATTTTTGTGTTCAAATACATCAATTTACCAGTTGCTTTATAAACTTAAAATTTAGGAAGTTTCAAAGCATATTAAGACCATGGATTGTGTCAGGTTAATTATTTAAGAAGCAAAGGGGACATTTTTTGCACTGGCAGTGTGGTGATAGAAGAGGTCGCAGAGCACACGGGATGCACACTGTCCATCAGGGTGGTGCCCTGTTGTGGGTAATATCCATGGAGATTTCCTCAGGTTAATTTGTTGGATTTAAACAGAAACAATTTCCATTTTAGGGCTCTGAGTAAAGCCTTGTAATCATCCGTATGTTTGTCTTTTTTCTCAATTCCAGCAAACTAATACCCAAACGATAACTCATTTTCTCCTCCTTAGAGGAAGCACCCACTCCTCTAAGCCTGGGGAATGAGGAACAGAGGGGGAACGACAGAGACATTATAGATGGTGGTGTCAGCAATTCCTCCTTCCATAGGATGATTTCAGTGTATTTTGCAAACATTAATTAAAAGGGTCAGGAATGAACATCCTTGGTCTTGTTTTGGAGGGAGGGAACAGACTACTGATCCTGCTGCTGAGCACCAAACACAAACTCCAAGCTCTTGCGCCTTGGGGTCCCAGGTCACCATCCATCACTAGTTGTTTCCCTGAACTGGAAGGAATGTGCAATCAGAAAACAGAGTAGCTGTGGTCTAAGCCTCCCCAGTTTCTCTCTTCCTAGTACAAAACTCTTTTCTCTGGTTGGGAAGTGGAAGGATGGGCAGGTTCCCATAGTGAACCTGTTGGCATTGCTGTTCAGCAACTGTCATTGCTGCGCTGAAGCAAGGCCATCAGCCACCTCCCTCAAACAGTGACTAAGTGGAGGGGTCTCCACCAGTTGGGAATAATCCCAGCTCTTTTGTTTTTTGGTGGCACATGTGCATGGGATTGGCATGCGTTTGGAGCTTGCCAGACGCAGGCTTGTTCCTGGGAAGACTTAAGAGCAGTGTTAGCTAAGCACTGCTGCATGGCTTGCAGTTGGGAGCTGGCGTGTGTTTCACCAGCTCTGGATGCGGGCAGGACCAGCTCAGGTCTGACTGCAAGAAGCCATCCAAATACAAATAGATTTGGCGTGTTTGCAACAGAGGCTGTCATAAAGAAGTGATATCTGGAGCTCACATCAGTGGTGACCACAGCCAGAGACCTCATCAGTGTCCATCTAGAAAAAAGCCGTTTGAAGGATGAATGCTTTCCCTTGGCTTCATTTGCATTTTTCTCCCATTGCCCCGTGACAGGCCTCCCAGTGTTGTTTGCTCCTTTTGCAGTTATTTCTATGCTCTTTTCTGGAGTGCTTTCCAGTTAAATTCTGATGAATCCTTCATTTCACACAAATCCATTCCATTTTTATATCTGCCTCTTTGTAGGGTATTTGCTTTCAAATGTGTTTAAAAGCCTGCCTATACCTGGGATGTATAAAATGGAAAACTAACACTTGGACAAGAAGTTCTCAGTCTATTCTTTAAGCTGTTTATATTAGCTCAACAGATCTGGATGAGTGTGTACAAGCTCTTTGACACTCTGGAATAAGAGGAGTGGAAAATGTTGTGGGTGGAAATGGAAACTGTTCCCAATGCTTGTTGTTTCTGAGTGGCACCCGTTTGCTTTGCTCAGGACTTGGCACCCCAAAACGTCAGCCCAGTTGAAAGAACCCAAGTTGCCTCTGTGGGGACAGTGAAGGTAACTCAGTATTCAGAGGTGGTCTTTCTCCATGATGCCAGACACACTGCCCAGCTTGAGCATCTGGATGTCACTGGGTGGCCTGGGGATCATCTAGGTAGCAGCTGAAATCACACTGGGGCAATCCCATGAAATGCCTTGGACCTTCCTTTCAAGTCCTCATATAAATCTCTCTTTTCCCCACCAGGCTAAAAGGGATGCAAAGGTACATAGGTAAGTCGTAAGAGCTGTAGGCTCGGAGATGGGTTAATTTATTGCACTGCCTGTGTGCTTCTCCATGTTAGATGATGATCTGGTGCCAGCTTTCGCATGCACCAACCGCTGTGTCACATTTGAAATCTAACCATAATCACTTTTACCTGCAGAACCATGAAACTGTACGTCATCTTCTTCCTGGCAGTGGTGAACAGAGGGACCTCTAACAATCAGCCCACAGAGGGGATGTCCTGTGAAATGGTAAGGCAGTCTCCCTGCTTGGGCCCCTTGAGATCCTGGATAAGTTTGGGACCCCCTTGTTACAGACACTGCACAAATAGCTATGGTCTCTGAGAAGGGAAAACCCCCAGGACCAGGCTTTCTGTGATGGTAGAGGTGGGCTTTGCTGGGTTAGTGGAGGCTCAGCAGGCTCTTCTCAGGCTATGTCCTTGTTCTAGTGACAGGACATAAAAGGGGGAGGAAGAAGTGTCATTATCTCTGTTTTTTTCTAAGGGGGAGCTGGTTAAAAGAAATTTGACCTGATTTCTCCAAGGCTGTACAGGGATTCTGTGGCTGAGACAGGGAAAGAACTTGGACCTAAAACCAACTCCTTTATATCAGGCTTAAGTTCTTTGTGCTTTAAATAAAGCATCTTCTGTGAAATACATCTATAACAGCCCTTTTGTAACAACAGGGAGACTGACCTCCTCTGCCCTGACACAGCATTACTGCCAGGGTAGTTGTACCTGACTTCTGCTGGAGGTAAAAGAAGTGACAAAGTCTCTTGCTCCAATACAAAATTTGCTCCCGGAATTTTTGCAAGCACCTGGTACAATATGATAAATATTATTCACAGCTGAACTTTCTCCCTTCCCTATCCAAGTGCTTTGGACTGTAACAGGCCGTTTAAAAATACTTATCTTTTTTTTTTTTTTCTGAACGTTGAAGCTGTTCAGCACAAATCCTCAAGAATTTCCAAAATAGGGAAAAAAATAATTTGCTAGCTGTACACATCTCCCTTATGGGACTCATTCCATTCCTGCCCACCCTGCCGTATTGCTGCACTTCCTGAATTCCAGAGAAATTAAGACCTAGTATATATAAAAAGATCTTGGGAAGGTGACTGGGTAGCTCAATTCATTGGCTGGAGAGAGAAGACTGATGAAGCCACTGTAAACATGACAGCTTGGGTCCCATGTATCATAGTCACATGAAGGCTGGGTGAGACATGCAATAATCCAAGCAGATATGTTCCGTCCCATTTCTTGATGGGTCACATATTGGGCTGAATACTGAGATGTAAACACATGCTTGTTTCTACCACTCCACTGTAAATTGCTTTCACCAAGCCAATAACCCAAGGCTCTACACACCTAAGCTGGGATAAATTCAGCCCCGACAGAAAACACGCTGCAGTCGGGGGCTGGGATGTTCATCTGGTATAAATTAACAGCTCAGCATCACTAATGTCAATGTTGATCATCTTCCTTTGCTGGGTGTTTGATCCAATGGAAGGAGGAAGGTGTAAATCCAAACACAGCTTAAAGAAAGAGGGAGCTACTGGATTAGCTGATGGGTCCATTTAGAGTCCTGCTTACTTCACTTGATTACTTTTCATCACAGCCTTGCTGTTTTACACGGTACTTTCCCTGTGGCAACACCTTTAGAATAGCAAAGGCTCAGAAATAGAAACTTTCATCCCAGATCTCAAGGAAGAGGCATGAATCAGAAACCCGTGCCCCTCTCTGACTCACGGCTGGTGCTCCTGGCATTGAACCAAAGTCTCATGAAAGAGGTTTTAGGAAGAAAACAGTCCCTACCAGACCCCTAACATGGGAGTGAGCTGTGCTGATTATACAAGTTACTGCACTTCTACCTGTTTGCAAGACAAGGCACAGCCTAAATGTCAGGAGGTTCTTCCTAATTCATGTTGCCTTGCAAGGAGAGGGGCTTCAACTAGTTCATATTTTACCTCCCAAAGAAAGATGTTTCTGCTAATTCACGTTAACTGGCAAAGGAAGAGCTTTCAAGTAATTTATAAAGGTAAGGGTTTTTAGCAAATTATATCTTACCTTGCGTTGAGGTGATGCAAGAACATGTGCATAACCAGTTATCATAGGTCAGCTGATATGTGGTACCTGGGAAAATTACTAAGGTTTGGTTGTGTAGCTGAGTCTCTGCCTGGGCAGCTCTTCTAGAGAACGGGCATGGACATCGTGCAAGTGCAAGTCAGCGCCAGGTAGCTCCAGCCCAAATTCTTTGGTTCAAATGCTCATGAGTTGATACAGGAGAACACGAGTGGAGGCTTGGATCCAGCTGGTTTTTTTGTAGGGCTCTTCCTTACTAAGGTGGGTGACAACTTCCACCCAGTGCTGAGCAGTGAAGAACTGGAGTCAGAATCCAAATGATACTCAACTTTTGAGCTGTTGGGTCATTTTTTCACCAGCATCTGAATGGGACCAGACACCGAAGAGGCCAAGCACTCCCCACCCTGCAGTACTTCTTGCCAATGGACTTCAGACAAACCAGTGGCAGCACTGGCAGAGATGATGAAGTCAGAACATAAAACTGGCAAAAACCTCTTTTCCAGCCTCAGGCTGCCAACCAATTGGGCTATGGGGTGGGAAGAGGGGAGATACACCCAAACAGATGCTGTTTGCTCCATCCCACTGAGACATGCTTCATATTTTCTTCCTAGTGCTGATGAGAATGAAATTCATGCAGTTTGAGCCTCGGGGGAGAAAAGTTGGTGCAGAACAGAGTAGATAAGAAATTCAGTAAGGATCAAAATAGTCAGTGAAAAGGAATGAAAGTTAAAAAAAATGGGAGGGGAAATGTTATAGGAACAAATGGTAGACAGTGGGAGGTATAGATTTTATCAGTCCCTTTTATCACTGGGAGCGTTCAGTGGATGCAGATTAAAGGCCCAATCCTGCAATTTACGTGGTGAACTGGGACTGACCTCTCCCCCATCGACTTCAGTGAAAACCAGCCATCTGGCATCAATGGGAGTTGGATCAGGACTTTGCTAAGATGCTGGGTGCCCAAGGGGAGTGGAGGGTGCTCAACACTTGTTGAGAACTGGCTCAAAGTGTGGGAAGAAACCTGGTATTTGCCTTAGGCTGTAAAGCAGCTGCTGCTTTTTCACTCTGGCTTTTTGTATCCTTCTGGCTTCTCCCTCTTCCACAAACCAAGCTAGAAGAGAATTCCTGCTCTGTTATTTGGGCCCCAGAGCTAAGCCCAACTCTGTGCACATTTTAGCTCAAAATGAGCAATTCTGCAGTGGCTTTGCAGGAAAGAAATAACATCAAGGAGAAGCCAGAAAGTTCCCTTCTCTTTTTTTCTAATTTGTTTAGCTGGGGGAGATTTCAGTGAGTTGGAGGGAAAAGAAGAAGGGGTTCAGGTTTTAATAGGCCATTTACTTGGGATCTTTGGGAAAGATGTATCATGTGAAGGACTGTGGAGCAGCATGTGTATATCTAGAGTTTGGATGAGCACTTACACTTCTCTGGCACATTTTTGTGCAGTCTCCAAAACTCACATGATGCAAAAGAGATTCACAAAATGCTGACTATTGCCCCACTTCTCCTAAACAGACCTGCCACTTCATTCACCTAAAAGTTCACATGAAACAAATGGGGTTTAGTATTTTTTACTTTTAATCTTTCTTTAATATCTGAAAAGCTTTGCGTCATGGAATCTGGATTCTGCTTCTCAACAAAAGTTGACATTCAACAGATTTTCTTCTTTCTTTTCTTTCTGATCTTTCTACAAACAGTACATGATGCAGTCCCCTGAATACATTCATAACAAGAGTTTTCCTCCAGTAAATTAA
Source organism: Pandion haliaetus (assembly GCA_013401275.1). NCBI lineage: Eukaryota > Metazoa > Chordata > Aves > Accipitriformes > Pandionidae > Pandion > Pandion haliaetus. The sequence goes on from VYZV01011587.1 coordinate 261,142, forward strand.
ATGCTGCCTAAGCCTTTCACATTCCACTTCCTCCTGCTGCTATATGTTCTCCTTAATAACAAAATACAGCTTGACATTTATGCAAGGATGATCATGTTCATGTTTCCAATGTTCCTTGTGAACACACACTCCAGATTTTGCTCTGGACACAGATTCAGTCCTAGCTGCAATTAAACAGACATGCATCTAGATGATGAATTTGACTTTCACACTTGGGTTTTTTCTCTACCCTGCTGCTGAGAATTGGACTGGAGAGGCATGACTCTCACTGCACATCACAGCTTTTTTCCTCTCAAAAGCTGGCTTTATAAACTTGTCTTTTCTATGTTGTATCATGGGTGTTTTGTTGGGGTGGTTTCATAAGGTGTGCTCCCCATACAAGAAGGGAACTGTTGCTTTAGGAAAAGGATGAACATGGATGGTAAAAGCAGGAAGAGTTTGGAGATTTGCATCAGAAATGTTTCAGTTATTGAATGACCCGTTTGGTTAAAGATGTATTGCTTAACTAAGCCATGACTAAAGGAAGACATGATCAATTATCTGAGGGTGTGACTATAAAGGGGAGAGACAGGTTTTGTGTTATAGGAACCTTATACGCTTCTCCACCTCCTTGCTTTGGGACCTATGCTGCCAACAGAGTAAAGCTCTTCTATGTACTACTTACTATTGCAAGTAGAGTTTGCAAAATCTAAAACAGTGATGGAGCTGAGAAAATTAAACATTAGAACAAAAGTGAGGAAATGGTGCTTGATTGCAATGGAAAGAGGGCACAACTCTTTCACTTGGAACTATTAAAATGAGCCTGGGAGAAAGGTACAAAAAGGACAACATTTAGTAGTTATCACATGCAGATAAAACTCCCTACTCTTGTAAGTCAGAAATGTCTTTAAAATTAAATAAGTGCTGTTATCTGCAAAGAAGCGTTAGGATTATTGTTCTTGCTGCCTGAATGCTCAGAGAAAGAAGTGTGATCAGTGTTTCAGAAGAAGGATCTGCCTGGATGCTGAATGTTATTTTCTTTATATTTCATGCAAAGATGTTTTCCATTTGTCACATGACAACCCCTTCTCTCTCTTTTTCTGGCAGGCAAACTCGCAGGCATTTTGCCACAACAAAGACCTCCACCAAATCCCTCGTGAGCTCCATCCGAATGTAAACAAAATAGATCTGTCTGGAAATCTGATTCAAAGCATCCCTGAAATGCCGTTATCATTTTACACTTCCCTCCGGTGCCTGGATTTAAGCTCTAACCAGATAAGCTTCATCACGCCTGGAGTCTTTGCACACATGACGAGTTTGCTGGAAATAAATTTAGCCAACAATCACTTATATGAACTTGCTCAGAATGGGACAGAAGGGATTGGACTTTTACCCAAGGTGGAAATACTGGACTTGTCCCACAACAGTCTGTACAATGGGATGGCTGAGTATTTCATTAAACAAGCTCCAGCACTGCGGTATCTTTCCTTGGCAGACAACAGTATTATAATGATATCACACAAGATGTTTCAGGGATCTCCCAATCTTGTGGAGATAGATCTTCAGAGTAATATCATCATGGAAATAGAAGAAGGTGCTTTTGAGACTCTAGTGAACCTTTCCAAACTCAATCTCTCCATGAATTCAATTACTTGCATTTCTGATTTCAACCTCAGGCAGCTGGAGATACTTGACCTTAGCAGGAATAGTATTGAGACCTTCCACACCGCAGAGTCAGATGATGAATATAGCTTAAGATGTTTGGATCTGAGTGAAAACAAACTGCTTCACTTCCCAGTCTTTCCACAGGTAAATAAACTGATAACTCTGAATTTATCAAAGAATTTAATCCAGCTCACTGCTGAATCCTCTCATAATAAAATGGACTATATAGAAAACGAATGGCTAGATCCTTCTTTTCATATTCTTGATCAGAAGCAAAGTAGAAACAAAAGTTCTCTTTATCTATCCCAGCTTGTTTATTTAGACTTAAGTTATAATGAAATCAAATCCATTCCAGATGAGTTCTTTGAATCAATGTTGTCCCTTCACACCCTTAATCTCAGTAAAAACTGTCTTCAGGCATTTGCAGTAACTTATGACAGTGCATTGATCTCCCTAACTGTCCTTGACTTGAGCTACAATGCTCTGCAGCACCTTCTCCTAGATGCTGGCACGTTGTCAAATTTGAAGGAGCTCTATATTCAGAACAACCATCTTCAGACCCTGCAATTTGATATCTTCTCAAGTCTTCCTAACCTCAGACTGCTTAATCTACAGAGCAATAATATCAGCCTTTGCAGCATGTACTCAGGATTAGCTAAGCAAAGACTTGCTGGCGAGGAAAGTGGTTGTGTATCATTTGTTGATTCTCCTGCTCTTCAGTACTTGTACGTAGCCAACAACATGCTGAACATCCTACCAGCATACACTTTCTACAAGACTTCTCTGATTGTCTTGGATCTCTCCATGAACCCCAGANCTCTGATTGTCTTGGATCGCTCCATGAACCCCAGACTGAAAATAGAAGTTAAAGCATTATCAGGACTGGAAAAGTCTCTGGAATATTTGTATTTACATGGCAATAGCCTGACAGATTTAAATATTGACTTGCCTTGTTTTAGTCACCTTAAACATTTAAACCTCTCTGAAAATCAGCTGAACTGGCTGCCTAAGTGGGGTAGTGACTCTCCACTGGAAGTTCTGGACCTACGGAACAATAGGTTTAGTANGCATTAGAAAATTCCCTTAAAAACTTGTATCTCACTGGGAACCCACTCAACTGCTGTGGAAACATCTGGCTCTCATCAATGATCCAGAACAAAAATGTCCAGATCCCCAACGTGGAGCACTTAACGTGCCAGTACACTCAGAACTTTGGGTACCAGGAAGAAATGTACATTGGGAATATTAGACCAGAAGACTGTGAAAAAGAGGATCTGAAGAAAATCAACTTCCTTATTATATTAACATTTGTGTTGGTTTTATCTGTGATCGTCATTGGCGTGGGTTCATTTTTTTGCTTCCGCAGGCAAAACTTTAGCCATCAGTTTAAAGCATAGGAACACAAAATGCCTTGAAAACTG
>VYZV01011588.1:17322-33013 GCA_013401275.1 Pandion haliaetus
CCCCCAGCACTGCCGTTATTCTGCAAGGCCAGGAGACTGTCTTCGTTCTTGCACGCTCTGACAGGCTATGCATATAACCCAGCTGAATCGGGAATGCCTTTTACATCTATTTTCTTTTCTGGACAAAAACAGTAGGAAAAGTTTAGCAAAAACATGTCACAAGCTGCTAGAAGTGTTTCAGGATCCTTTACTGTGGTCTTTGTTACACTTTCATTCTCCAGCGGAACTAAAGAAGGATAATTTTCTCCTGGGACCTGCTTTAAAATACGTATCCATCTGCTGGTATTCAGAGAGAGTCAAGGTGTGTAACATTGAGGACTGGATGAAAAACAATTTCCAGAAAGACTTCTGTAACAGGCATGAAACCACTGTCAATGATTTTTTACTAGAAGTTTGCAACAGGTACGTTCCTCGGGTGTGAAATTTTACATCTACTGTAAAGGTTAACTGCCTTGAAATGAGACGATTGTCAGCTATTTACATCCTAGCTGAAATGGAGTATTAAGTGTACGTGAGTGCTTTGAGTTTGCAGTTTTACTATAGTGTTAAGTAAGTGGGTTTTATAGTGGCAATAGCGTAGATTTCATATAGACTTTCCTTAAGCCTATTTTTTTTCCTTTTTTTTTTAACCCCTAAAGAATTAATAATTAACATAGGAAAGTGCAATACTGCCTACTCAATTGCTGCTTAACTGAAACATACCCTTCTGGCAGTGCAAAGCATTGTCCTGGGGGAAGGAGCTAGAGGAGAGATGTGCAACAAAACCAAGTTCATTAAACATGTTACTAAACACCAAATTTGTTTCATTCCAAGAAGTAAGCGTTGCTTTTGTACTGAAATTTAACTCTTATGACCTAAGCTTTTTATAAACGACAGTAAAGAAACACCACTGTGGAAAAGCACCTCTGGGTGCACACAATTTCTTAGGACAGCTTTACTGCTACAAAGCCACTCTAAAGAAAAAAGAAAAAAAAAAAAGTTAAATTACATTAGGAGGAGCAAATGGGGTAGAGCCGACCCTAGTGTTTAGTAACACCGAGGATGGCTGTGGTCCTAGATTAGAGCTGAAAGGGGCATGTCGGTGCCTGTCCTGAAATGGCACGCCTTTGTGCCACAGCCAGCCCTCAGCTTTGTGCCATGACATGGAAGGCAAAAAGTTCTATTTGGAAAGAACAATTTAAAAAAACCCCAACAAATTACAGGATACTGACAGGACACAGTGTCTTTGTGAGAACCAGCAAGACTGCAATCTCAAAACAAGGACTGAAATGTGGGTTCAAAACAGAACATTAAGTTTTGCAAGTACAAAATTTCCGAAGTAACTGTTCGAGAACAACTGATAAAACACTTGGATTAATGAGCAAAGTATCATTAGGAAGCATATCTGTGCCTACAACGGAGGGCAGAGGAGGAAGTATTCTCTCATTTTGGCACTGGAATGTCTACCGTGGAGGCCACACTTAACTTATTTCCAGCTTTTTGCCATCACAAATTAGGATTCAGAAAGAGTACACAAGACCACAGCTCTGCAGAAATAGTTTAAGAGCCTTTTTCCTCAGCAGAATCCGTAAGCCCAAACTGGTTGCTGGACAAAATTCAGAGTAAAGCCTGGGTAGTAAGCAATCTGAGAGTCCATAAAAATTCAGCAAATGCCTTTCAGCCTTACATAGATTCGTTTCCACAAGTTAAACCAAACTCTTATAAATTACAGTTTGTTATATTGACGCTCACCCCCCGCCCCCTCATCCATTTTAAGCCTTCCTAAGACAAGTTCCTGCCTTTTTTTTTTTTGCAGCAACCCGTTGAAAGCATTTCCATCCAAACAAAATTCCTAGCATTCTGTGCAAAGAAAAATGGAAATTAAACAAATACGCAGCATTCCTCCCTGAGTTTGGAGTACTTTTATTCTGTTGACGAAGCCACAAGCGATGGCAGGTCAGAGCCTTTCTTGGCCTCACCTGCTTGAAAACAGTTGTTTTCCTAACTGTTCATAAGCATAAAGGAAAAGAGTAAGAAAAAGATTACGCAGCTGACATGAACTCACTTCATTACCTCTGCTCAAAAGGTGAAGTCAAGCAGCAGCAGGGGGTATGGGGTGGGATGTAGGGAAACAGGAATGTACCGTGTACCAATTTTTATGGACAAAAGAAAATGCTGCAGTGATGGTGGAGCCCCTCGTTTGCCCCTACTGCTGTTGTACACCTAAAACCCTGCTACAGGCTGTAGGCACAAACCTTTATAGGGGAGTGCTCACGGGCACCTTACGGTTCTTACAGGACAGAGGCAGGCTAATAGTTCCGTCCAAAGGACTCGCAAGATCAACATGAACACCGCTGTAACCATTTTTCGCCACAACAACAGAGCCTAAAGAAGTCCTGTGCTAATAAACACGAACCTGCATTTAGCTAAATAGATGGATAGCAGAACCGCTTCCCCTGGAGAGAGGTGTAACCCGGAACCCAAACACGTTGTACAAAGGTCTTTGCAGGTTAGTGCGCAAGGGTCCTTGCAGACATGCCTGGCCAGCACAACAGTTAGCAGTAACCGGTCTGCTCCAGTTTTCTACAGAAGGACAGTTAGTGCAAGTCAGTCATCAACACACTGCCTTGGAACAGGCCTTTTCTGTACTTTCCCAGGTCCACCCAAGCAACAAAAAGGAAAGCTTTTTTAATTTGAGGCGTCGCTGTTTAACAGTAGGGTTCTTAATCAGTTTCAGTGATTTGAAGGAAGGTTTAATTGCTGCGTGGCCTTCAAACATCAAGACTCTTAGTAGCTGGCACCTATTCAGTAAATCCAGGGAGATGAAATACGCCCATTAATCCCCATAAAGTCAAGAGTGGGAGTGTCTCACTTGCCCATGCTCAGCGTGTCTACACAGCAGCCTCTTCACTCAATTGTCCTCAAATTCATCCCGACTTGACTCCCATCTCTAACTGGGTCTTCATTCGCTGCGCTTCTCCAAGCACAGCACCGTGCAACTCCTTAAGAAAAAACAATGCAGCTGCAGCTTACATAGGCATCCACGTCCCCTTCTCCACTATGCCAACTGAGCTATAGATGTTGCTACCGACAGAAAAAGCAAAGAAGGTAAGTTTTGCGATTAGTAAGGCCGAGCAAAAGATCTACATATATATCCCCACCTACTCATGCATTCTTACCCCTCCTGATGGAAGAAGAGGTATTTTTCTAACTTGCATATTTATTCTTAACAACACTAGCTTCTCCAAGCTCTCTTACTTACTTTTCCCCTCATCTCACCTGTAACAATCATGTTTTCAGATGTCCAAACCTGCTATCTCTGACCCTCTCTGGATGCGGCCATGTTACAGACGAGTGCATCTTGCTTCTGCTCAAGAACTGCCCAAACCTCAAGATACTCAAGCTGGAAAACTGTGTGCGGATCACTGACCAGACACTAGAAGCAGTGACCCTCTATGGGGGATCGCTGCAAACGCTCCACGTGGATTTCTGCCGGAACATAACACAAACGGGTCTGGAGAGAGTCAGGGAAAAACGTCCTTCGGTAATGCTGAGAGCAGAGAGAAGTGCTAACATGATTCCAGACAATAAGCCGGAAAAAAAGTTGATGCTTGAAAAAGCATCAAGAAAATGGGTTCAGCTTTAAGCGCAACAAATTGTATAAACTCGGTCAATGTGGGCATTTTACTTCCACCCTCCTCTTGGGTAGCATTGCTTCAATGAACTGTGGCTACTTTCCTGTGTTCTGGTTGAAGTCCAAACCAATGGTTGATAACATTTTGTAAGGGCGGCACTGGGAAAAGGCATGCATCTCCACCAGGACAGTCTTAGGGAAAAAAACCTGTTCGCTTTCTGTTGTTCCTTGAAAGTGGGAAACCCTGCATTGCTGTCACAAAATGCTAGACCTGATTAAGGCTGAAAAACTGCAATTTTGCTACCCTCTTGTCACAGATGAGTGGAATGCACCTCACTCAGAAGAGAGGAGCAGCAGTATGTCTTATTGCGGTAAAAGAATAATTTGACAGAGTTCAATAAATTCAACGGAACTTAACAAAGTTTAACGATGGTTTGACAAGGTTCAGTGAGTTTGATGGCAAGGGTCACCTTATTAATTACTGCTTGGAGGAAATGTACAAAGGAAAATTGAGTTAGAATCGAGTTAGAATGATTCACACAAGAGACCAGACACGCAAAGAATAAAGGAGACCCTCCCGCTGAGTCACAAGGTTCAGAGCGGACCCCCTTGCTTTCTAAGATCTATAGAGCCTAGGTGTGGCCGGATCCAATCTTAGACTTGGTCAACGGTTTAAGTCTGACAGGAGAGATACAAACAGTAAGGAGGACCCTACAGATTTTTGCCTGAGGAAAGGTAAACGTTTCTGAGTGCCACCTTAGTGTGTCAACTGTACTGCAGTAACCTGTCAACAGTTTTACCTGTCGAGTCTGTTTCAGTACAATACAGAAAAATCATTGTGATCATCCGGTTTGAATTATTCAGGTTTTTGTTTGAACTACAGCATGCTTTTTTAAAAAGCACCCCATCCCAAACCCTGTGCTTTACTCCATGTGGGAACGTGTCCTCAAATTCTGCTTTCCGTTATTTTTCATTTTGTTTAGCAATTCTGACATGAAGTCAGAAGTCTGACTCCTAGAGAGCACACCATAATATATAACCCTGCCCACTCTTGCTGACTCTGTAGCTGAACTTGTATTTACCTTAAACCTCTCTCCTGCTGAATACAATCCACCAAAGATCTTCACACTTGCAAAGAATGACAGTTGGTTAAATCTGGCTATTGACAGCTTAGTTTCCCCTAGAGGACCAGGTGTCAGTTCAGCTTAGCTGTCAAACAGAAGGCTGCACACAGACCAGTTTGACAAACTCTGTGGATCCTGAATAGTTCCGGCTTAAATCACAATGAAGTCTACAGCAGTTTAGATATAATTTTAAATTAAAACCTTACACACAGTAGGAATACCTGAGTGTGCGTGTCCTTAAAATTCAAGCAAAGTTAGAAATACTAACTTTTGGAAACACTGTTCTGTCGCATAAAGAGAGTCAACATTTCTGTTCCATTACGTAACTATTATTCAAGACTTTGTCACTACAGCAATCTATGTGCATATACCGTAGTAAGCCTGTTTCTCATTTACATGAGGGGCTCCGCAGTTGTTGGTAATTCATCTTACTGCACTGGTAACAGAACACTGATGACGTTTGCTAGGTAAAACCACATGAAGTGGAACCTGCATTGCTGGAATTCAAGTACATCAAGACTATCATGGTTGAAAAGAATCCCATCGCTTTGTTGCATTTTAACAGTTGTGTCCACAGGTATAGCTTTGCAGACTAAACTGCTTGTCTGCCTTTTAATCTTTCACGTAACAGGGAGACTACAAGAGCTAGCTTTTCCTCTACGGATCAGAATTTGTGACTTCTTAAATTGCTGTTTAACAAATTATTAAAGGTTGTCACAAATGCCTAACATGATACACGCTCTTCTTCTAAATTTAGGGAACAGCCTGACTGTAGTAACTCTCTAAAACAAAAAGAATGTGTGAAAAAGTACCACGGAAGTAAAGCAGACCTTTTCCCCTCTCACTGGCATCTGAAGTGTAGAAACAAGTTCTGAAGTTAGGTCTCAGATACTTAGGAGTAACCGGTTTGATTTTTCCAATTTCTTGCTGTATTCTTTTTACAATACTGCTGTTCCTTTTATTAAAGCTACGTGGTGAGAATGCTTGGGGTGTTATAACGGAGAACTCGGCTCTGATGCCTCAGGTAGTCCTGAAAGAAAGATTTATTTCAACTGATATGCTGTCTTCCATTCGTGTTTGAACAGAACGAAAGGAAACATGCTATCAGAATTCCACTCGAAGTCAGTTGTTACTGCAAGAGTAGTACTGTAAACTGTATTTCCAGTCAGTTTCTCTAGGAAGGTAAGTTTCAAACAATCTCAGCAGAAATATTTTCACAGACTACAAACCTAGGGCTTACTCTTTCCTCTGCAAGAACAGATGAGCTAGCTATGAAATCATTCTTTATGTGGTGCATCAAAAATGGAAAGAGGACTTTACAGCTCTCAACGTTAAGTGAATATACTTACTCCTTTCCGACCTGCTTAACTGATCCACAGACGTCCTTCGGTACTCTCTAATTTGGCTGAGCTAAGAAATAAATCACAGCTTTACAGAAACATAGTCAAACAGAGCTGAAACTCTAGAGAAATACTTAATCGGTATGAGTATCTGTAAGAAACACTCACCCAGAAGACAACTAAAGAAAATAATTTCACTATTGCATCTTCACAAGTTAAGAGATATTTAATGGCGTGACACTGTAACATCCTGCTATTTCATTAACTCATTCCTAAAGGAATTCCTAAGTAGGACCCTTACGCACTACAAAGTAAGGAACAAAACTGGAAGCACAGACAGGAAGGACAAACAGCAGCCCTAACACAGCATTTACAACTTGGAAAGGAGATTGCTGGGCTGAACAAACTTACGGTGATGTGGAAATCGGGATGTTGACACAATTCCTACCTTGGATACACAACTGGTGAAAAAACACCAGTTTCATATATTGCTGACAAGCCAAAACACGGTAGGAATTCTATATAGTCGCATTAGTAACCAAAGACCTTCTCTTGATGCCAGCTCTCTAAGCACTCTGTGATGAAAGATCTCTCTCTGTAGATGCAACACCTAACAGATTCTCAAGTAGCTACAAGATGTGAAAGCAGGTTTGCATCTGTCTACATGTTATTTATGCCTTTTTGCCAGTTGTCTCTTGGGACTGTCTGGGGGCGCGGGGCGGCGGTGGTGTGGATTTTGTGGTTTTTTACTTTACAGAGCTAAAAAGGGCCTTGGAACACTCTCCCGCTTGGTTTCTTTGCCTATTTTATGTACAAATACTCCAAGTCCTATTGCTTTGCTCTTCCCTTCCTTGAATGGCGTTATTTGTTCGTGACATGGTAAAACCTGAACACAGTTGTGTTGATGAATTTTTTCAGCATCACTAACAAATTTTCTTACTTCGTAATCCGATTTGTAAATCCAGTAAATAATGATTATGCTTTACTTACGGTATTATGTATGGACAGAGGCATGTTCGCAGTTTTCTTTAGTTCCAAGCCATTTGAGTTCCGTCAAAGTTCTCTTAACACGACCGAAACATTTTTTACTCTTCACAGACCCTAACTCTTAACTTACCAGGTATAGAGGGAGGAAGGCAGGCTCGTTATCTATCATTTTATGAAAGTACTAAAAGAAAGGTGAAATAAACCAAGATGCCTACTTGGAAGCTGCATCAGGTTATCAGATACAAGTGGCAAACGAGACTTCATTAGCAAAAGGTCGTGTCTTTTCCTACACAATAAGGGAAAAGCGACATCCAGAAGACCCCCTCAGATTTCTATTGTGGCAGCATAGCTCAGCTTGGCAAAAGGAAATTTTTCCTTGGAAAAAGGAAATTAAACAAAGTCCTGCAGCACAGTAAAATTGCTTACTTACCAGCAGCGGTAGTATTTTTTTGCCATTAAACTTCCATCACCCAGTCAAAAGGGCTAAATGACAGATCTAAATCAAACTTCCCAGACCTGACCTGGAAGGTCACTCGTTCACGTCTTCTCTAGAGAATACTACTGTTCAAGAACGCATTCTGCTCTTACTGGTCCCCTCTCGGCGTGACAGGCACGCGTTCCACCTACCGCTACATTCCAGCTCTGTCAGATGAACCAACAGTATTACCTCTAGCTCCAGAAAGAGTGAGGCTTCACCCAGTTAAAAGTAACTTGCCTACCTCTACTCTCGGGGACTGGCTGTTCCATCTTCTCTCTGTTGTAGTGTGTCTACCTGTTTCAAAGGGCTATCCAGCTGCCTGATAGCCCCAAAAGGCTAGGGAGGTACTTCCGGGGGTGGGCAGAGAAAGTGGGAAAAAGTGACTGGAAATACCAGAGGTGGTAGAGAAGAAATTATCTAATCCCAGGGTAAAAACAGGATAAAACCCAGAAATTATGGCCTTCAAGAAGCAACAGCCTTATAAACCAGAAAGAGCGAGTGCTCCTTGAGAGTTAAATATCTGAGGTGGAAGGCAAAGGCTCGGTACTACTCACGTGCAGCAAAAAGTAAGCAGCAGCAAATACTGGTCACGTTCAACAAGAGACACAGGCTTTTGGCATGCAAGTGCTTGCCTATATAACACCTACCCAGCACATTACTTCTGTGGCTGAAGTTTTTCAAGCTGTTTTTCTCTAGTTATGCTTAGAATTTAACACTTCTAAGCTTACTGTGCCTCCGTATCTCGAATTAATTTGAAATGGGTCTAGATAAACACATTGTCACATGCCTGTGCTTACCTCTGACATGCACTTGTTACCACTGATACTCCCTGCTTCAGTCAGACACGTCCCATCCAATGCTGAAAGGTGGAAAGGAAATGAGGTATGACGTCTGGAAATCGCTTGCAGTGCACCTTGCTACAGCCAACTCGGCCTAGTGCAACAGCCCTGCCACTGGGAGGTTTGTTACAAGATTGCGTTGCATATTTTTTTTCTTTAAATAACTCCATATATGACCTACTTATACTACAGAATGCAGACATACACTAGTAATATTTATTCCCCATTCTACGTAGGGGGAGGTTTGCATACATAAAATACCCTTAAACTGACAATGTCAGAACTTTCTCAGGTGGTCTCCGATAGTAGGACATAATCAGTGCTGTACATTCTTTATCTTCATATGCAATTACGTTTAAGAAGCATTATATAAGAAACTTGAACATGATTCCAGTTTCGGATGCCTGAGCAACAGAAAAATGTCAGCAGGTTAAAAGGAATGCATGCACAATTTACTTAGGGTGAAAACAAACACTAGGATAAAATAAAAATAATTAAGCACTTGGTAGTTTTAATGATGCTAAGATAGAATATTCAAAGGACAAGCACAATCAATAAAGAAGTCCCAAATAAAGCAATCAAGCACAATCCTTTAATCAACATCGATATTCACCAATATCAACATCCTCTTTCACTTTACTGTAAACTGCCTCCAAAAATACCCTCATTAGCCAAGAAGCCAACTGCATAGTCCATACAAGACTGTAATTTTTAGGCACAGTTCTATTATTTTCTGTGCCTGATTGACAACAGACTGACAAATTACTAGCACTAATTCAGACACACAACCGAGGTCCAGTAGGCAAGAATACAGGACTTTATACAGCAGTTTCCCCTTTTACTTGTAACCTTGTATGTTCTATGTATGACACCTCTAAATTTAGACCAAGATGTGAATATATTCCCCCACAACATAGTGATAGGACACCAAAATCTCAGTCCAGTTTGGAACCATAGTAATGAGGCAGGAGACTAAGTCTGCATTTCAGAGCCCTGAGTCCCTCCTCCTCCCAAAACTGCTGAAAGCCCCCCTCTGGATGTTTCCTGTTGCACTCTGCTTCTTGGCCATAGCTCAAGAACCTTTTGCCTTTTTCACGAGCCAACAACTAGTCCTAACCGGAAGAACTTCACCAGATAAAACCCGGATCTGCAAATTTTTACAGGTTATCAGGTCAGCCCTTTGACCACTATTAGCTGGCAGCAATACACCAGTTCTGTCTTGGACAACTGGGAAGTCTCCCTACCAATCCCTGCTAACATACAACAATTGCAGGAGGGAAAACAATACCAGTTTCTACCTTCTTCTCCAGACTCTGACGGACCAGTAGCGTCCCAGGTGAGATTAAGTTAGTAACTGTTCTCGCTAGCCCTCAGGCCCCACGGCGTCCTTACCAAGGAGTTCAGTGAGAATGCGGCGGGCAGAGCAGCAGTGCCTGACCCGGGGACAGACTCTACCCTCTTCCTTAGCCTAGGTAAATCCTGCTCCTGAAGACCAAGCAGCATTTGCAGTTTGACACAAATCATGTTTTTGACAGAGACACTGGGGAATTATCTATTCTTCAGCAATTCCCTAAGACACAGAACAAAAACTTCTTTGCACAGCACATTACTGTCCTAACCAAATACAAACATTACAGTGTAAGCCCCACCCTTCTGATAATAATACAATTACAGCTGCAACGAAACGAGACCAAACACGTGACATTTACTAAAACCAAAGGCATAAACTAAGAACGTATATAAAATCCATAGCCTCGACTACTACCCTGTCATTTTCTTTTTAATTTTTTTGTACTCTGTCCAGGAATCAACTATATCAATCTGTATATTAAAAAGGATTTTGTTGTTTTTGTTTTTGGTTTTTTTTTTTTTTTGTTTTTTTTACAAAAGATTTAAAGGTTTCTGAGTCAAGGTGGCAGTATGTTATTATTGTCAACAACAACTACTCTGGAGGAGAAAAATGTTTAAATGAAAATCAAGAAGGAAACAAGTACAACGTTAACTTGTATTGAAGTACGAGGAATAGTGGTATACCCGAAAAAGCCAGTACCTCAAAGACATTAAGAATGCAGAGCACAGTACTACACATCAGATTTGTTGAAGATAAACATTTTAAGATGCTTCAAATGTCATGTCCTGTCTAAACACTGCAATACTAGTTTCCTGAGACAAAATACAAAAGTATGAGGACTGAGTAAACCAATCACAGTTCACAAATGCATACAAGCAACCAATTCTTGAATTTGCTTTATTTTTCTCTGCATAAGGAACCCTGCACAGGCAATTCAAATTAAAACAAAATAAATATGTGAATATTCATGTAAAACTGTCCTTGCTAATGAACAATTATACACAATGTACAACTCTTCATGTTCACTGGGAGGGCTTACAAATGTACTATTCCCAACAAAAATGCACCAAAATGTCTCCATGCAAACTTATCAAAAGTGACCAAAAAAGGAGAAAAAAACCTTACTGATCATACTTTTTTTGTTTTCTTTTTCTTTTTTTTTCTTTTTTACAATCACAAAAAAATAAAAACATCTAATTTTTTGTTACATTTAGAGTAACTAAAATGCGGCCACTGTCTATTAACATCTGGTTTTATGCTCCTAAAACATCTATGGTTACTGTAAAATTATGTCAACAATGAATTGGACTTAGGGCACTATTTGTAGTAAAAGGAAGATGATTTTGTTCACAGAATGTTAATAATCTGTGTCTGAGCCCTCTGCATTGTCCACATTCCGTGAGAGCATATAATTGTCCATATCTATAGACCTGCAATTATTGATTGCATAGCGCAAACGCTCTGCCATGATTAGTTGACTGGAGTAAGGTGGGAGCCTCAGTTGAAAGAAACAAGTCTGTGAGGTAGGCAAGCTGTCGTAAGGCTGTGGAAACGGATAAAAGGTGGGACACTGTTAAGTTGTGAATGAAGCATAAAATGCAACACATTCATATTTCATTGCTCCCTCCCTTCCTTGCCTCTATCATTCAGCATTTTCACATTCTATCTCCAAATTCCTTTTAAGCAGCAGATTAGCCTCCCTTGTTTACATACCACTTGTTTCACCCTTAAGTATGTGCAAAACTACTGCTGTTATCACCTGCTCTGTAAATAATTCATTTGAAAAGTGGATCACAGTACTATTTAGCAGCCCACTAGAAGATACCACGCAACATTCAAATTACATACCATAGTGTGCCTTAACATGAGGCAATTTGAGAAACGCCTAACCAAAGATGACAGTCAAACCACTGTTATCTTACATTTTGCCAAGTTTTTGATTCATGTAGTTCACAGAGAATTTGCTTTCACTGCACAAAACTCAAAAGTAATGCCAAATGAATGCATCCCGTATGTAAAGTAACATGCTGTAAACTCATTACAGTGGTTTTAAGACCTTAGAGTTCACGAGTGGTCATATGTTGCCACTCACAGAGATTTAAAACTTTAAAAAAAAAAGAAGAGTGAAAATTATCAAATGAAAAAAGGGATTGGAACAGAAAATTGACTGTGGACAAGTTACAATACAAGATGATTTGTTTCTTGTGCAAGAACTTGTCTTGACTTCCCATCGTATAACTATAGTAAATGCACCAAATGAATCAAGATGCAATTCACGCAGTGTATGTCCTTCTACGCAATTAAAATGTTTGGTTTTAACAGCTCAGAGCATATCCCATCCCATACTTTCTCTGTAAATTTACAATTATGGAAACCTGCCTCCTATTGCCAAAGGACAGATTATACTAGACAGGAATTAAAAACAAGCAACCAAAAAAAAAAAAGAAAAGAAAAAAAAAGAAAACAGGATCTTACCCTATCAACCTTCATTATTTGGAATCGCTGAGAGATATCAGCTGTGTTGGCTGGCAATCGAGATCTTCCTGACACAAACCTCATGAAAAGGACTCTCTCTTCATTCGAAAATTCCTCAAGGGTGTGCCAGAACCACTGTACCAGCTGATGCTGCTCATCGACTTCTCTGTATCGCACAACTTTCTTCAGAACTTCAACTGATATTTCTGGCATTCCACAGACCATTTGCTCCAACTGCTTGGCAGTCAGAAGAGACAACAAAGGAACTGGAACAATCCAAGACATTCCTTCTCTTACAGCAGCCACCTATTGCCCAAAAAAGAGGAGACATTTGAAGGGCAATTGTCTTACCTCTGCTATTTACTGTACCACCCAAATGCAAAAGTAACGTATCAGCCGAGAAGCGGGATAAAGAGATAGAATTATAAAGCATCCACCAAGAACAACCTCCCACACATGCATCCCCCGTAAGGGCTGTATCCTCTCTCAAAATCCTGGAGAATAAATATTACAGGTATTTTTAATTGTAATTGCACATGGAAGAACACGTTAAGATACGAAACAGAAGAACTTAAAAAGTACAGGTTAGCAGCACAAATGATGATGGCTAAACCGAAAAACTGTGCAAATACCATACATCTGAGCTGGAACAAAGTCATATTTGTAAGAAGTCCATACTTGTTCTAGAAGACTTAGGATTTGGTACCTCTGAGGAGAAAGTTACTTTTCTAATGCAGATAATATCATGCATGCATCTGTATCTTGAGAAAAAGGAAAAGAATTTTCCTAGCATGTGATTAGTATACTGCTTTCACAAGCTTCACTGTACAAATTAAAAAATACACAAAAGTATGCAAAATAGGTAATTAACACTTCTCAAAACATGTCATGAAATATTTGTAGTTTCTGCGCTGAAGGAGAGGGGAAATAGTTTAAAGTTAAACAAATGTTTGTCAATAATATTTACTTTCGCTGGTCTCCGTGTTGCTGTAACTGTCTAATTACAGTGCACAGCACGCACCATTGCAGGTTATTTTCTCAGGTGGGGCTGACAGTTGCAGTGGGGCGACTCTAATGAAAGACAAGTTCTGATTTCTAATGCTCTTTTGTCAACTGAGCAATTGCTAAGAAAAATAGGACTAATTTAAAAAAAACAAACCCAAAACAGCTGGGGGGCGGGAAGCCACAGGGACCCAGACAAGATGCAGAAAGCCAAGCTTTTCTCATTCACTCATAAATTGTAATGGAAACTTGCATAAATCAAAAACACTGTTTGCATTAACAAGAGGGATAGGGTCACAATGAGGTTCTTACCTGACGGTCCATTTCATGAAGTCTGTACTCAATTGCCCTCTCCACATATTCTTTCCTGTTTGAAAAGGTGAGTGGGATACTGTTCCCTCCAGGGATTATGGGAACCATTTTGCCATCAGCACTTTGGCCAACAAAAGAATCTAAAGGAATCATCTGTTATGCAAAACAGGAGAAGTATGTTCAGCATAAGTCACTCTATTAGTGATCCAAGTTTAGTATTTTACTGTCAGTTACCTGGAGCTATAAAAAGATCACAGCTATTTCAAATGCATATGAAGTGCTTGTTATCCCAGTAACAGGAGACACTGAATTATATAAGCACTGAAATTAAGGTCAATCTGATAAAGTAACTGCTTTCAGAATAAAGCTAAAAGCTCCCAACTTTCGTATCTTACCTCATGGAAATTTTCTTCAGTAATCCCACTGTCTTCAATGTGAAGAATGCTGTTGAGGGTCTGCACATAGAGCAGATCTACCTCCTCCAAATCCTCCAAGATGAGTGGGATACAACAAAGTTGCTTCCAGACCATTGGAGCCAAATGAAGATCTAATGGCTTTTTTGTACGAATAGCTACACCCATAAGAATGCCCAAGAACTTAAACTGCATCAGATGTTCATCTAAACATGCTGAAGGGTTAAAGAGAAACCTGAAAGGACAAAGGATCAGTGAAAATACTCTAGTATCATTTCTATGCTACTTCATTAGAAGCAAAAGACAAAACATTTCTAAGCACAGTATAGTCACTGTCAACACAAGTATCAGCAAGGGGTGTCCAAATAAGAAGATGATTGCTCTCTTTAGCTGTTAAAATAATGGAGGCTGAGATGGGCAGAACTAATTCTGACCACAAAGACTGGCATTCTTCATGTTACTCTGAACTCTGCCACCAACAATCCAGCAAGTTCGTATTAAAATCATGCCCTCTCCTCCACAATAAAGTAACATCACAACCTGAAGGAAAAAATATACTAGAGACAATCGTGAAGTCTCATCATTAGCTAGAAAACAGTTAATAGAAGGTTTTAATTTTCACCCACTAACAGCTGCAATAAAAGCAAATCCTTGACAACCTACCTATCCCTGTTGTAGCCTACTTCAGCTGTAGCATTTGGGGAAGGAATAAGCAGGTCTACTATTCCAGTTTCCAGTTCCTTAAAAATCAACAACAAAAAAGCCTTCTCAGACACAAGGATAACAAACCTATTACAGAAATATTATGGCATTACAGCATTACAAGACAGATCATTCCATTATAGTGATGATTGCTTCTTACAAATTAATATGAAACCTTTAAGAAAAAGTAAACATGCTAGGGAAGATTTTTAGTAATAAAAATATGTTTATTTCAAGACCTGCCCTTACATCAGTCTGTAATGGTTATTTTACCGTGACTGCTCCATGATACATTCCTGCTACCCGTTTCAGAAATAATCAGAAGCCATAAGCTATACACCCTACCGGTGCAGCTTTTTCAAGAATCAAAAAGGAAGCAAATTTTTCACTAAGTTCTGTTCTGAACCCTCATCACGCCTCATGTTTAATGTAAACTGCCTAAGAAAGAACCCCCAAATTATACCTCAAGTCCTTACCTGAATCAACCCTACTCTAGTCTTACAGGCTTCAGAAATTCCATTAATAAATGGAATTCTTCAGTTTCTTCCATCCTGCATCCTAACTCTTAATGCCAGCTCCAGGCCTATCCATAGCGGTTGCCCTGTCCCCGACTAAGCAGGTATGCTAGTTATCCTCACTAAACCTCATTCTTTGGGTTTTGAGGCTCCTGGAACATGAAGGAACAACCAAACTTCTCCAGGCAGCATTGCCTTGAGTCCTTCTCCTGGCTACAATCATAGTTGTGTCACAGGGCCAAGACACATCTTTAAAATTATAAGCAGTACACATTAGCATCGACCAGCTTTATCTTAGTCCTGGTAGTCTGATGAAGCCTTCAGTTTCCAGGGGAATCTGAAAAGACAGCTATGTTGGCAACAGCAACAATATCCTGGTTACAGACAAGCAAAACCGTGCACTTTCTTCTACTGATCTCCTTTCCAGCGCTGAATCTGAGAGGTGACATGTATCTTCGGGCACGCGAGAAACACCTGCCTAAGGTGTTTCTGTATTGTTTGCATGGAATGTACTGTAATCACAGAATACAATACAACTTC
>VYZV01011588.1:33051-46737 GCA_013401275.1 Pandion haliaetus
ATTGGCTGGACAGAACGGGGGGCTGCAAAATGCTTCCATAATGTGTCGGGGCCGTCTCAGAATCCCAGAGGGGCTACTGTAGACACTAGTTATAGTGTGGCCTTACGGCATCTCCTTGCCACAATCTAGGAAGATTTCTATATCCTCAAGAGACATCCCTAGGTGGGCAGCTCTAGTGTTGTGGCTCAGGACTGAAGCACAACTATTTGCTATGCTGCACAATGGAAATTTGAAAATTAGTAAAAGACACCACAGAGAACAAAACCTCAACCCAGGCGTTTTGAAGTAATAGACTTTTCATACCTGACACATTTCTGTAATAGTGTCATCAAACACTCCACCTGCATCATCAGCTCCTTCTCCAACCAGCTTCACTTTCCAGGCACGGGAAGGTAGGCGAAGGTCTGACGCATTCAGCTTTACCACTTGTCTTGCTATCTGTACAAAAATGGGCTTGCATTTCCGACCTCTTTCAAAATAAAAAAAAAAAAAAAAAAGAAAAGAAAAGAAAAGAAAAGGACACAGCCATACTATGTAACTCATAAACACGTAAAGGCTACCGAAGTCACTTGATTAACAGAGTTGTACAGAGAGAGCTCGGTATGCCAAAAGTTACAGAAAATGTATGAGTATTAGTATTCGTTTGCGGCCTAATACAATGCCTGTGAAAACAATACTGACCTGGTTGATATCCTTTTCACAGTGATCTGTGGCCCGTAATTTTTCCCCTGAACCATAGTTTTCCCTATAGAGCGTACCATGGGGAGCGTGTATACTCGTGGTGCTAGCAAGGGCCTTAGCTGTCCTTGAACTATTCCCCATGTTCCAGCATTGTAATGAGATGTACTGTTCTGCAATGAAGCAGTATGAAAATAAACATATTAATACAGGGTATTAGTTCCACTCTTCACAGAATAAAAACCTTCACAGAAATCACTAGCACATCAGTGTCTCAGGAAACAGGTTAGCACTTCTTGTTTTTAGCTTTGAGGCTAATAAGCTTTTGGAAACTGAAACATTGACATGCCAATGTTAGCATAAGCAAAAATATGTAACAATACTTTGACAGAGTTCGGTTTAATCCAGGTTGATATATTCTTTTATTTATTATGAAAACCCTATAGAACCTGTTACTAAGATCCATCTTGATCTGGTCAGAAACTCTCTAGTGCCACGGCATAACACAACACAGCTATGCTGGTTTTTTCTTTCAAATGGAATTTTACCTGGTTATTGGGACTGAGGTTAAGTAGTCTCCATGAAGAGTACATGAGGTCAGAAAAATGGTACAGCAGTCTGAGCCTTGCTCTTACTGTATGAATGCTCACTTCTTTCAGGGCCCCATACTGTGGTGGAATGGCATCAGGTAAACCAAGCTGTAAAGGCACTGAAACACCTACCACAGAAAAAGAAAAAAAGCATTATTTCATAAAGGGTAGCTGTACTGCTTTTGGCTGGGATGGAATTGATTTTCTATGCAGTGCTTAGCTGCCTACTGGAGTTAAACCACGACAGCAGCAAAATCAAGAGACTGAGATAATTTGAAAACCTGCATGGATATAAAACAAAACAAATTTTGCCCCAAATGTTCAGAAGTACTTGTTCCACTCATGCCCCAGGAAGCACAAAGACTAAATCAAATGACCGTACAATCTCAGTTCTTTACCTGGAGCTCTTGGTGGAACAGGCGGAGCTGTCCAGGCAGCACTGTGGCAACGTCCCGCTGAAATCTGTCGAACGTTCTTTCCTTGCAGCACTGTTATTAGGGTTGGTTCTCTGACATGGTTGGTATGGCCCAGCCCAAGCTGACAATTTATGAGAGATGTAATAGGGACAAAGAAGAATTAACAACTGCGATGATATTTCTAAAACTTTCTAAGCAAAAATTCAGAGCAAATGGTAAAAAATGGTATTTACCAACAGCCTATACTGGGATAAAAATATTTACTGCATGTATCTCTTATTATGCTAGCAGTTACCTTTTATTATGCTAGCATTTACCTTTTATTTTCGATAGAACATTGCATCCGTATTCAGTGAGAGTAGCAGATCTAGGTGTCAGAGAGACCTTAAAACGGCTAGAGATTTTTTTGCAAGCTCTTTTGCAGACTGAGGAACTAATCCATGCTGCTAAGTCATCTATGTTGCATGGTCTTTCTCATGCATAGACAACGTAGCTCGTATGTCTCTTCCGTGCCACTTAAATACCATTTTTGTTCTAGCACATAACTTCCTACAATAGTTTACGAAAACATAATTTGTCTAAAGAGGAAGTTTACTGAAGCTGTTTTAACTTTTTACTGATAGTTTCATATCACATTCTAATTTCATATTCTAAAAGTGAAAATTTCATTTCATTCAGAGTATAATTTTTTTTTACCACTTCAGATAAAATTTTTTTGCACTGCAAGGAAAAATCATATAAAACAGGGTTTCAGAATGAAGTTTCTCTAAATTTTTTATCCCAACAATTTTTTTCTCTTCCAGAAACACAAAGTAAGCACCTATTAAAAAAAAAAAACAAAAACCAACCAAAGAGGTTCCTCTTAGAAATTATTCTAAACAACTTGCTCAACAACCCTTCTCAAAACCTCAGTCCTGAAATACCAGAGAATGAACTTTGCCCAAACTTCCTGAAACACCAACAGCTAACATATCAAGAGGCTCTTCTGTGTGTAGCACACAAAACTGTCAAAAAGCTGAAGTCCTTTCAAAAATTTGAGTTATACATGGAGTGAGGGAGGAGAATGGACTTTTAAGGGCAGGGATAAAATTAAGAGCACCAAAGAAAAGAGAGAATTTATTATTTACTTATTTTTTTTCTGACTTTAACGATTATTCTCTAAAAAGAAATTAATTTAATTTGCTTTACGAAAAGCACCTGAAGAGTTCACAAATCTGACTAATACCGATCATGAATTTTTCTATGTTGAAAAAATTGATGACAGCTCAAGAATTAGGTAAAAATCTGTGATTTTTTAAAAAAAGCTTCGATGAAAATAATTTGGGTAGAATGTTTTCAGTGCTTTTCCAAACTGATGCCATGTAAGAGCACAGGAAATAAAAAAGAAAATAATGGAAATGAATAAAGGCACTGCAACTACATCTGTGAAGTACAATTATAGCCTTATAAAGGTTAGAAATAAACAGGGAATAGTACATACCTGCCCTTCAGAGTTGCTACCCCAAGCATATACATCCCCTGTAGAAGATAAGGCTAGTGTATGCTCTGCTCCTACAGCTATGTCTTCAATGAAGATACCCGACAGTACTGGAACTTGTTGGGGTCTGTTGTGATTGCGAGCACGACCTTCTGGCAAACCTATCAGGCGATCTAAAATTGCAAGCAAATGTCTATATGTGTAAAGAACATTATAAGGCTAATTTTACTTGCAGGCAGAAGTCAGGGAGGGACAAAAAGCAATTCTAGATACTCTTGGAACTGGGACACAAGTGCAATAGGTTAGAGAGAAATCTAGTGCATCTTTCCTATAAACAGTGCTTCCTACAAGTACTCATTAATATTGCTAAAGCTGTTATTTTCACTTTAAGTCTGAAACACGATCAAATTCTATTAAAACAAGACTTTTAGATCTAAATGTATGGTTGTATAATACAAATGAATTAACTGACTTGAGAAGTTTAAACATGTTTAATTCAGTGCACTTGGAAATTCTCCTGTGCAGGTTTTTAAACAACTTGTGTAGGCATACGCTTTATTAGACAAAGTAAACTTTTAAGTAAGCCAATGATTTTGGACATGTGAAATTCAAAAAAGTTTTAGAAAAATGCTCTTTAAAAAGTAAATCAGTAAACTGAAAGGCTATTCTGAGATCACACTAGACAGAGCTACAAATCTGGATTTTAGGCGTATGCTAAAATTGCGTTGTTGAAGTTGCAAAATTCAGATTAGGTCAGCACAAATCTAAAAAGTGGCATTAGGTCAGTGTTATAAAGATGTCTTAATATTCTTCCTTTTCACTTGCAATACACACAAACCTGTAGATGGAAAGGTCCAAATACCAGATTGTCCTACCTTGTCCAAAAGTATATACGTGACCATCTTTTGTCAGTGCAACAGAGAATTGTGTTCCACAAGCAACTTTTTTTATTCCAATTCCACAAAGAATATCCACTTTCTAAGGGGTGAACGAAAGGAAAAAGAGCTATGGAATTATGAGGATATAAACAGAAAGCAAACGTGCTTCATTCAAAAAAAGCTTTCATTCACCTGCAACTCCTGCTTCCAAAAAGAAATGTTATCAGTCCCACTGTGCAACGCATACATAATCCTAGATTATTCTAATCACTGCTTGTGAATTAATAGAGGAAACCGAGACACAGTTTTCTCTTTTTCTTTAATGGAACTAACACCTTATTCTATGCACAATGATTCAAAAATACCCTTTTTTATTGGGAGTGAGTGGGGAGTGACATAGGAAGAAGTAGATGAGTCTGTAAACAACCTTCCCCCCCAGATTCCAAAATAAGAAAGCTCTCCTCTTTAGGCTAATCCTAAGATTTTCACTATTTGTATGGCCACTGAGATAAGGTCACTAATATTTACGTGAAATCCTTTAAAGTATCAGGCTCAGCATAACATATCACCAGAATTATTTATGCCAGATTGTATTAGAACGGTTTAGTAGATGGAATTAATAATTTAACTTCTGAAAATTACACACTGAACGCTGTGCAAGAAATTTAACAACACTGAAAATTTACGCAAAGAATAATTTCTCTCTAAATTCTAACCTGTGGTGAGGATTTTGCAGTGGAATTTCCCAAACCAAGTTTACCATAATCTCCATCTCCAAAAGCCCAAACCATTGAGCCATCTGTTGACACAGCTACAGTGTGATTGAGGCCACAGGCCACCTGGTTGAGAGAAATACGTTATTACCACAGTTTTTGCTAACTTACTACTAACTCAAACACCCCAACTACCTTTAAGAAAAGAAAAATCATGTTTTAAAGAATAAGTATCCTTTTAAAACTATTAAAACTTCAATTGGTTATTCCAGTGTTTTAAAGACATTTAGGACCACAGTAGTGTTTTTTAGGTAGTTGCTTCCTCTCAGCTCCTAGAACCAAAGGATAGTATTATGCTACACATACTCATTGTTTTAAGAAGATAAAATAGCTCATGAATTCATGCTGAAAAATGCCTAAATCTTGAAACACTAAAATGTTAAAAAACATGGGCAGTTTTGCAGAAACAGAATCCTTCAGGATCTTTCAGAGTCAGGAAAGTAATTATTTAAAAAATTATGCATAGTCAAATACTGCCATCTTAACCAAAATCAAGGCCAAGGTTAAAAAAAACCAGAACACTTAAATACATTGAAAACATCAGCTTTAAATAAAGATACACAGCTAGTTTTAGATGAACCATGCCTGTCCAATCTGGTAACCTTCCAGCGCCGTCACTCTTTCTGGAAGTTTCTTATTGGAAGTATTTCCAAGTCCTAATCGACCATAATCACCATTTCCAAATGTAAAAAGTTTGCCATCTGCTGTCACCACAGCTGAGTGTTTGAAGCCACATGACATCTGGAAACAAAATAAACATAGTTTTTTTACACACATTTTAAATTCGGGGGAAAAAATTATATTAGCTAAATATGTAAATATGTAAATATGTAATACCTCTTCCTCCCCTAAACTATATTCCCTTTATGAAGAGCTAAAATACAGATGTTTTAGTATTAATGATTTCTCCAGCAACCCACCTCTTAACTCTCCTCAGTGGTAATGTTGAGGAGGAGGAGGACAGTGGATATTTGCATGAAGAAAGGCTTTCAGGTGTTTTATTTATTTATTTATTTTTACCAACTGCTGTTTTCTGCAAGCAGATTGCTTTTGTTGTACAAATATTCTGTATTTTTATACGAAACCTCCAGTCAAAGCTTAATGTTTTTTTGCATCGTTGTTATAATGCACGCTTACTACTTAGGAGGAAGTCTCGGTGACTGGTTTTGTAGGTCAAAGTCACCTGACAAGGACCAACGGAAACTTCTCAATCATGTCTGTGTTTTGACAATCTTTTGATCATCCCCCTCTTCCACGCTCTTTCTAATTTTTAGTCTTCTCCAGTAACAACTGTCAATTAACATCACACATCGACAATGAGCGCTCTGATATTAACATCCTTCAACTGGAAATCACCAACTTGGTTCATAATGCTCAGAGAAGTAACAAGTTGCCTGTTTACATTCAGTATAACAATTCAAACTGTCAAGACAGACAATGGTTCTGGAATGTTCCTAGCACTAGGTTACCACACAGTTTGTAGGAGACAAAAAGTATTTTGTAACCTGCACCACTTCTTCTCCTTGCAGAGCCTCTATCTGTCTAGGCCTGCGCTGCCTGTCGCTGTTCCCATGTCCCAGTTTGCCATAATCTCCATCTCCCCAGCTAAAGACTTCCCCACTTTCTGTTAAAGCCATGGAATGTCCATCAGATCCACAAGAGGTCACCAGCTGTGTTACAACAAAGCCTGTTAAAGAAAAATGAGAAAAGAAAGATTACAATAAATTATAATAAACTCTTAAAAATACATTTATCCAAGTGCCCCTAGCAGTAGCCAATTAAGTCCGGGGAAAGGAACCAACCACAATAACAGTTTTCTTGTTATAGCAATTTATTTATTCTTATTTTGAACAAAACCTTCGTCTTCTCATGTACAACGTATGCTTCTGGCCTGCCATTAGTTCTGAAATGAGATGTTCCTATCTTAAGCAAACACTTTTCCCTTTTTGAAGCCTTCAAATTTAAGGAATTTTAACACACTACTACTTAATTCTTAAGGAAAAATGAACATCTAGTTCACTTGTTCGATTTTTTAATTAAAGACTACAATATTTTAATGTGTAAATCTGCAAAAACAGCATCAACACAAATAATTACATTAACTACCAAAATACTTACTTGCGCTCTATCAACTGACTCATTTCAAGCCCAACAGTTTTACCTTGGAGTGCTGAAATGACTGTTAACACATGAAGATCATCAGAATTGCCTTGTCCCAGTCGACCATAGCTCCCTTCTCCACAAGCCAAAACGGTGCCATTAGCTTGAATGACAAAAGTACAATTCTGACCACAAACAACCTAGTTTAAAAAGACACAAAGGAGTTTTAATGATTTTTGTCTTAGATGCAGCAACAATGTAATACCTGCATTACAATGTACAACGTCCTTTTTAGATTTTTTTTTTCTTTGTAATTATATCAAGACAACAGACTCTTTTGTCACGCTGCAAAATACTTTGTAACAACCCTATTAACATTAAGACTTCACTCACCCCATGTTTAATGGAGTTTTGTTACCCAATCACATCATAATAAAAATTACTTCACTGAAACTTGCTACTAGTTTTGGTAAACCTTCCTCCAGTGACAGAAATCAAAATATACTCCCACCTGAGATTTAGTTTTGATGTTCCCGTCCAGAATGTCAACATTATTTCAGAAAACAAAATTGGCACATGTATTATGTTAAAGCTGTGCAGGTATTTTCAAATCATGCTTGTATCAAACAATTCTGTTTTGTCAGATTTCAGTGGCTTCTTGGTTTGAATTTATCAAACAATTAAAGACTTCCTCTTTAGTGAAAAAAAAAAAAAGTTTTGGGGGTACTTTACAGTCAATTCGAACAACCAATGGGAAAGACATTTGGAGAGAGATTTTTTACAAACTGTACCAACAATACGTGGTAAATCATTAAATCATGACTGTTTTTAAGTGGTCACCTGCTGAGCCTGAGAGAATGAAGGTGCTGCTACTGGTATCATGACATTTCTACCAGCTTCTGCTAACTGTCCATGTCTTCCTGCTCCCCACAGATACACGTCACATTTGCCTCCCAAGTGCCAATCCTATGGAATAGCATGAAAGAATGCTTTAGAACAAGAGTGCTTTCAATAGCTTACGATGTTTAAACGACTAAAAAAACCTAAAACCCAAACCCCCAAACCATCAATTCTACTAACCTCTGGCTTTGATGTTGCCCAAGACATTATCTGTTCATCCATACCATTGATCCATTTACTGTTATCCTACACAAAAGCCACAGTTACCACATTCAGTTCAAGACAGGCACATTATTTTTCTGTTATGCAATATGTATTTTCCTTTCTAACTGAGAACAATATTGACATTCAAATTATTCTAAACGGTACAGCAGTAAGAATGAATGTGTGCAGACTCAAATACTTTATTTTTGTCCATAGGCCAAGTTTATTTCCTTACTACGCCTATCTAGAAATGACACTGTTATCCATGGCTTGCAATCCAAATCAAAAAAAAAGAAAAACAAACAGAATTTATGATGAAGTAATCTTTTCCTATTTACTGATGCTTAGGGCTTTTTGAAGTTTTAATTGCGAACGCTGGCTTAAAATTTTATAAGCTTGCTGATAAAAAATTCTTATTTTCGTTTATGTATCATAACAAGTCATAAAAACCACTGACACTAGCAAAATAATTTGGTGTAGAAATGTGCCAAAACGTTACTCTAAAAGTAGCATTGTAAAGCTCTACGTTTCTTGCTTCTATCACAGTTACCGTCACACTTTTGGGTTGTTTTATTTTGTTTTTTAATACGCAACTGACTTGCACTCGTTACACACACAGAGAGCAATCTTTACAGTATATTCTAACGAGTTAATTAAAAAATAAACTAACACTTATTGCTGGTGCTTATGTTAACGAATATAAATCTTTACAGTTCAGAGATATTAACTGCGTCATACCATACGCTCAGTCACAACACACTTCGCTGCTGAGACAATATAGCACATTTTACCATTAGGAGAGTTAGCTCATCCTCTGGAACAGGCTCCAGGTCTGGAACGGTAAAGGATTCTGGGAACTGTGCTCCTTTGGCCAGGGCTTCAGCAGCTTTTATGGTAGTAGAGAAACACTCCAGCCAGGCCCATTCTGTAGGATTCCAGGCTGAAGGATCAGGGAGGCAGTTCTGGTGATGCGGTGGTACCGGGGGATTGCACAAGAGCTGATCTAGGTGAAGGCCCACAGCGAGTGATGCCAAGCACTGCATGTAAGGACTATGAACAAGCTGGTCTCCACAAACAACATGGGGCTAAAAGTGAGGGGAGCGGGAGAGAGAAATTGAACGTGCAAAGTTAGAAATACGTATTAATCAATCCAGAAATAGGAGTCCTTGAAAGCTAGTCCTGTAGAAAAATACTTTCCTCCGTGCTTAATCGAAGTTTTTCTAATTGAAATATTCTCAAATTAGGAGACTGCTACCTTTAAGAATACTGAAAGACGTTTGCAAATAGGATGTAGGAAAGTATTCTGGGTTCTCTGTGGTGAAAGACTGAAACCAGCTGAGATTCAAACAGTGACCTCACGTCAGGCATAAATTTTATATGTTCGCATTAGGTCTCCTTACCTTTTCATAAGCATACTGTTCCTGAAGCATTACTGGCAAACGTTCCAAGAAAGCTCGCATGCAAGGAGCCATATTTAATCCTAGAACTCCTTGCTGTTTCAGTGCAGTCCTACATGTTGCAAGGACGTGATTGGAAGATATCCACTCTGACGTACAGTTCACTACCAACACATCCTGTTTAATAGCAGTCACAAGACACATTAGAAATTAAAAATTCATAAAGCAGGATTATTCAGCTCCATTGATTTATCACCAATCATCTCAGTTTCCACAGGGGCCAGAAAACACACAAGCTTGAATGTTTTTGCCTCTGTTGGTGAATAATCTGCTGACAAATGCTATGGAGTAGCCACCTCCATTTGCCACTTCCTCACGTTCCCATGGCAACACTACAGTTATCACCAGAAGAAAGAATGCAAACATGGTAATAAGGAGAGTTCATTTCAGCGAATGCTGTAACCTTAGCTTAGGATTTAGTTTAGGTGTAACTTCCGTTTAGGATTTGCCTTGCAATATGACCTTCAATATTTGGTCTGAATTCAGAAAAGGCTTTCAAAGAAAAGGCTTTCAAAGAATCCCAAAATACTTAGCACCACGTGCAGCGTGACTTTACTAACAGGAGTCATAACTTGTGCCATATTTATCTTCACTCACACAAAATACCATCTTTTGGAATAATCAACTGTTATGAAACTTCTGTTCAGATGCCAGCAGTTCCTGACACAGCAAACACTGAAGTAAAATCTGCTGCCCCTTAAAAATTTCTGAGGTTGAGGCTGCTTTAGATCGTTAGATCACTGAAGCATCTTATTTGTTGGGGGAAATGAAACATTTCTTCATGCTGCATAAAGGGGAGGAGGGGGGCGGAATCGGTCTTCTGCCTATCTTCATTGTCCACTTACAGCTGCTGCCATTAAACAGAGAAGCTGATGTAACCAGTGTGCAGCACCCTTTATAACCACCGGCTCAGAAGGATTCCAACCTGCATCCGCAAATTAAACATGGGATACTACTAAAAAAAAACCCAGTCTTTTTAGGGTCAGGCAATAGCTGAAAGCCAGAACAATGTGTCTCGAAAACATAACAGTTAGATATTTCTATCATCATATTTCTAAAAAAAAAAAAAAAAAAACACC
The DNA here is from genome assembly GCA_013401275.1 of Pandion haliaetus. NCBI lineage: Eukaryota > Metazoa > Chordata > Aves > Accipitriformes > Pandionidae > Pandion > Pandion haliaetus. The sequence goes on from VYZV01011588.1 coordinate 43,604, forward strand.
CCTAAAAAAACCCAAAACCCAGACAGACAAATGGCATTTTCTTTTGGTAAAAAATCTGAAAGAACATTATTTTAACACATAGTGTCACCTTTGATCTGTTAGAGCAAGCAGCTACTCCAACTTCAGGTATCCATACTGCAGTCTGAATAGCTCCAGAACCTATCACAACACTCTGTAATACTGAACCATCCTAAGGAAAGAAATGTTTTGAGTCAGCGTGTATACAGAGCTACTTCTCTGTTTAAATTCATACAACCACATTCCTAAGGGATTATATTCTCCTAAGATGCTCAATATGTATTTAAAAACTGAAATGTTTATACTAAAAGTGAAAAAATATCTAGCACTTTTATCTTATTAAGGAGATAACTAAGGAGTTAGAAGTGTTTAATAATCCACATTATGTGACTCTTGGAAAATTTCCCAAAGTAAGAGAACGTTGTTCCCAACTATAAAGACAGAGTGGCTGGTCCTGCAAAACCTAACATGACCAAGCCTACAGAATTAATCAATAGTAGAACTGTAAAATATAAAATACTTCAATGTTAAGTACAATTTTAATTTGTATTTTATTATTTATAATTTCATACCATTATTTTATACCATGCTTTCTCTGGTGTTTCTAATGTACTGGGGGGGGGAAGCTAGGTTGATGCCTCAACTATTTTAGATACTCACACTAAAAAAAGAATTATGGCACATCAAAGATGATCTTACCCGTAAAGACCAAATATTCATGAGACCACCAAGTCCACCAGATACTAATGCCAGTCCATCAGGACTGAATGCAACAGTCCGAACAGGAGTAATATGTCCTCTCAGTTGAAAAACACACTTGACTTCAACTGCTTTTCTGTATCCATCCTGCAAATTATTTCATAGTTATGGAACACCGAACTATTTAGAGAAAACAGAGTAGTGTAACAGCTTCTGTATTCTGCAATAAATACTGATCATCTGTAGAGATGGGGTATTTTCCGTAAGATAATAAAAAAGACCAGTACTATGATAATAATAACTTTGTCACACTATCATCTTTTCTCCCCTTACAAAATGCCATCAACGTTAAAGACCACATTGCAATTTATGTAGGTGAAATTAATCTTGACTTAATTTTATCTAGAAAAAATTTTAAACTCTTACTAAATTTTAGTATAGATTTATCAACTTTAAAAAAAAATGAAAACAGATCAAAATATAATCTTTAGCCAAATAAAATTAATTTAAACCTTTGATTTTTCATTTCCTGTTCTGAAAAATGCCTACACATATACAAACGCAATATAAACTTTTTTTTTTAGCAAATCTCTTCTCTCAGAAAATGTTGAGATTTGAGTAACTTGCTCACATTCTTCTCCTCCCCCAATTTTGGAATGAGCAAAGAGAATTTCTTAAAGACCAACTTTACTCCTTTTACCTTGGCACTTGTTTCTTGGTCCCACCATCCTTCTGAGCAAGTTGAGCTGGACTGCAGTGTGATTACTATGTCCTGGGGAACAGTCCAGACACACACCAAACCATTGTGGCATCCTCTAAAGGAAGTCAGGATAAATCAGAAAAACAAAGTAAAGGGATTAACTAACAAAATATCAGTAGTCAGCTCTTGACTTAAAATACCGGTAGTCTTCATCACCTTCCTACAAAACGACATTGCAACAATTAATGTAAAGGGGAAAGGCATGTTCCCAGCGGGTAAATGCATTTTTTCCTATTCTTCCCCCTGTAGCTTTTCAATTTTTCCTAACAATGTGTTCTCAGACAAAGTATTTGGACGAAGCAAAAAAATTTCAAGCAGGACCACCACACACAGGTCTCATGGCACGGAGAAAACAGATGGTGACATGACCAGAGCCACTCTTTCCATTTGAGTTCTGAAGCCGCATGGATCTCATGGCAGCTGGCTTACTGAATCTATATTATTTTAAAAAAAGACAAAACTTTTCTTTGCCCTGGACACTAAAGACTGGTAGGAGATACCTGCAAAAGAGCTATAGAAACAATTAAAAAAAAAATTACATACGTAGCTAGTAAAAGCTGCAACTTGGGTCCTTTCCCTGGAAGAGCACACCAGGCAATGCCATTCACAAGAGCTGGATGGGCCAGTGAATGCAGACGTCTCCAACATCCTCCCATATATCCCCAGAGTTTCACTGTTTCTTCTTTGGCACATGTCAGGAGAATCTTACCAGTTGGATCCCACTTCATACTAACAATCATATCCTATTGGATTTAAAAAATTTGAAAGTTAGTATGAAGTAACACGGTAAGAACAGAGAAAATTTAACTCTCAGAGCTCATGTAATGTTTAATTATTAATAACAAAGAACATTTGATTCTCAAATAAATCCTTGCAGAGTCAGTGAGCTGCAATTATTAAAAGCATAACGGTACTTTTCAGAACTATCAAATTAAAATAAAATCCTAGGTTCCTGAGAGAAACTAAAGGGAAAACATAGACAAAAAATGTTCTCTTTTCATTGCGCACCTTCCCTGATTTTTTTTTTTTTTCCCCCCCAAGGAAGCAGAAAAAANCCCCAAGGAAGCAGAAAATATTTCCTCCTTTTTTTATATCACGAAATTGTAGTATAAATTACATTAAAGGTATATGGCTCATAAACATATTAGGTAATGGGCCAGATGTAGCTTTGAGTCTAACTGAGGGAGGAAAGGAGAACAGCCCACAGTGGAAAAGGCGAATACAGTTTTATTGTCTCAGCATGCTCACTTCTGTGACTACCATGCTCCAAATACCAGCACCAGTTCATGGAAGCACTCAAGATGCTTTTACTACACCTATACTTGAGGAATTCTCCTCTTAGCCTAACAAATCATTTATGGACTATTAATGACTTATTATTACATACTAGCCAAGCGAAGGTTCTAAACCTTTGCAGCTGCATATTTAGAAAAACATCTTTTGCTTTGCACAGGAACTTAAGCTTTAAAAAAACCATGTGAAATAACCAAAATTAGAATTTATTATGAGCACTGTTACAAATTAAAATAACTAGTCTTTTAAATCCAGACATGCATAGCCGTGTGCTTAATACACTTCTGTCGCTGTATGTGCATACACTTCACAATCTGTAATAGCAAAAAAGGCTGTAAAATTTATTTTTCTTTCTTTTTTTTTA
>VYZV01011589.1:4887-27724 GCA_013401275.1 Pandion haliaetus
CCCCCATAAATACAGTCATGTAGCAATTGGTTAAAAGAGGAACAGTGCAAAGTATTTAAATAACATTTTATATGTGATTACATTGTGATTTTGTTTTATCCAACAAAATACTGCCAGGCAGCAGTTTCGGGAAGCATCCCTATGTTTAAAAAAGCAACTGTGTTCAAGTTGGATTCCTACCTGTTGTGCCTTTTAAGCCAGGATTACCTATAACACCTGTCACATATAGTTACCCAGGCTGACTGCAGCTCTGGGAAGCTACAATATGGGCTGTGATTAATTTGAAGATTTCAGAATAATACTGTTATAAAAGCTACACTCCGGACAAAAATAGGATTAAGCTCTGAGGCTATATATGAGCTAAAAGTGTTGAAAGCTAAAGTCCCCGTGCCACCGCTCACAACGGGCAGTTTAAAATGACAGAGTTTGCTAAATTCACGTTAAAGTAGAAATGTTTTCAATTATTCATCTTCATTGACTTCATATTGTCTTTTTTTTTCCCCCACTGCTTAAACTGATAATTACTTTGAGCAAACAGGCGGCTGGTTCCCATAGAAATGCTTTAATAGAAATGGTCGAAAGTTCTCGTAGTAAAACCTTCAACCTCGCCACTATAATAAATAAGCCTGGCACTTTGATGAAAATTAACACTAGTTTTGTAAAGAGCACATTGGGGGATTGCAGTCAGGTCTTATCTTTAGTTCCAGTCAACTAGCAATCCTGAAAGAGTTTGCATCATCATCAGAGCAGGCCATTTGATAGGATTCTGCTGCTGAACCTAATCAATCTATGGAATACTGTGGCTGCGCGGTGTAACAAAGCTAAAATAGATTTACAAATGGGGTTTTAGAGGATAAGCTCCTCCACAGGATTACATATTGATTTTAAATATAAAAAGCTTATCATATAAACCATAACTACAAAAATAGTGAACCTATGCATAAATCCTTTTAGAAGAGCACCCACTTCAAACTATAAGCCAAGAATAAATCAAGATGTACAAAATCCGAAAGAAGATCCATTTCTTGGGCAGAAAATGAACACACCACCCCAAGGTGTGCAAAAATTAACTTATCTTTTCTAAGGAGGCATTAAATCTCAAATGAAAAAAAAAAAAAAAAAAAAGCGAGAGGAAAGGTAGCTGAAAGGAAGGCAACCTGCCACTTGGCTGCGGACGTGGTAAAAATCAGGCTCTGAAACGCAGCACCTTGTTTACACGAGCCGGCCAGCTCCCAAAGAGCCAGCCAAAATGCCTGCCCATGTGCGCAGGTTAAAACCAACCCAGTAACCTGTGTTTTCTTTGGCCTATTAGGCAGGGATTTCAGGCCTTTCTCGGTCGGAGCAGTCTCGGAATGGAAAGAGAGGAACACTTTCTAGCTGGAAGAAGGCAGCGCGTTAACTCTCTCTTTCTTATCTCTACGGCTAAACGGGGGCAGGGGGGGAAGTACGCCTTTTTTTACCACCCTCGGTCATTCATGTGTTCCGCGTGAAGTGCCGTAACACTCCAAAAGGCTATTCAGCTGCGTATGCCTCCATTTTAGCGGTTGGCTAAGAGGACACTGTCTCCACATCACTGAACAGTGTAACGGTCAGCACCTCCAGACGCCAGCGCTGCCCACACGCTGCCTGTGCAGGCAGGGCAGGCCGGCCGCCAATAAACCGCTTTTATCTGCGATCAGCAGGCTGCTACCTTTTGCAAGGCGCTCTTTTTTTTTTTTTTTTTTCCCCCCCCTGTCATCAACTAGCTAAGTAAATTGGTTGATTTTTAAACAGCACAGTCACGCGTGGAAGAGTTGGAGCAATTTACCAAAACAGTAATTATCACCTTTCAAAGACTTTTTTTTCTTTTTTTAAAGTTCCAGTTTGGGTTGGTGTGTTCTGCCTTTCTTTTAGACAAACAAACCGGTCCCATCCTGTTATATATATATATATTTTTTTTTTTTTCTTTTTTTCCTGCTCATATATTTCAAGTTTGGAATTGGTGCTCGTAAAAGCGATATCTGTCTTTTCAACTCTTTTCACGGAGCCCAAGTGCTTATTAGCAATCGGCTAAATGGCCTCGGAGCAGACAGCACTGGGCTGGTTGGGCAATCCATGCTTCTTCAGGGAAATCATAATATAAATGGTGTGGTTTTACCGGCGCTTCCCCAAAAGCGCATCTTTGCACCCCAGCGCATGTCGGACACAGAAAGCAATAACGGCGCTGACACACACATCAAGAGGCAAGGTGTCACGAACACGTATTTTGAGTTTTCACAGGCATTTTCTTGAGAGACTTTCCCCTTCACTATGTTTTTCAGGTAAAAACAGAGAGCTGCTAAAAGTTCTAGCAGACTAATAATCTTATGCAGGGTTAAAATGCTAAATGCGGAGTTTGTTGTATAAATAAAAAAACTCCAAAACCTCCCAAATTCTCCAGCACTTATGTTTTCTCCCTAAATCCCCGTTTACCATATCATCAGCAGCACAAAAAAGAAGAAAAAAAAGGAAAAAAAAAGAGGACTTTCCTGGGTTTTGGCATCCCTCTCTGAACTTACAAAATGAAATTAAAAAAGGACAGATTTCTGTTCGAGTCAATGTGTGAATGGCATAGCCTTCTAGACATTCAAAAGCTGCTGCTAGGATGTTCCAAGACAGTCAAACATATATGAGGCAATTAAACATTGGAATTTCAGATTTAAATGCAGTATCTCTTAGCTCCTCTTTGGTTTTAGAGTATTTTATGTTTTAAATATTTCAGTAGTATGATTCCTAACTAGTCTGTCTTGTCTCTGCAGAAAAAAATGTATATATTTATGACTCAAGTTTATCCAAGAATATAGTGAATGTAGTTTTATGCAAAAAATGTAACCACAGACGGAGAGATATGAAAAAGCTACCTGAAACCTGCTGCTTTTTTCCTGCAAACTTATGCTCCCAGTGAAGTCTCCAAACTAATTAGAATTGATTTATTATGGATCAGGTACCTTATCAGGTGAAGAAAGAAATTACCATGGACAGTCAAAGGGTTGAGAGGTCAATACAGAATAGCAAAATCAATTTGCATTGATTAGACAAAAGGTCCATTTTACAGAGCCCAAAGGATTAACTTTTAAGCAAACATCTTTGAACTGTAAGACAGCATTTGTGACTGAGAGGTATAAGCGGTGCAGCATTAGAAAACACTTAAGATATTTAAATAAGAAAATAATGCAAGCAATGGTTTAAGCTATCTGGATGTTTATTTTTTATTATGAATCATCCCCAGGATTACTGTACAATTCACTTGAAAGCCCTATGAAAAGGATGCAATTGTTTCATTTATCCTGCGTGTCAATCTTCCCATGGGTTTTCATTCAGGTAAGGTGACTAAACTCGGGAGAGTTGCAGAGAAGGCAGAAAATCTGTGCAAAGGATCGCACTAATCCTGGTGTTGCTTGCAATGAAATATTTACTTGGCAAACGTAAAGTTTTACCACCAAAACCAATGAGACTTTTTTTCCCAGTGAGATACTGTTGTAAAAGAGGTCTGAAACACTAGAAGGAAGGAGGCTCCCTTCTGTGGGTCACCCCTTCCATTTTCTGCGGCACAGAAAGCAGCACAATGCCGCAGGAAAGCCAGGAGAGCGTTAATGCAACAAAAAATAATAAACCCTGGACAAGTATTCTTTACCTCCTCATCACTTATTTTTCAAAGTTTATTCCAAGAAGACTGTATTTCTTTGTCCCATACCTTGGACTTTTTTTTTTTTCCCCCCGCTGAATAAAACTTAAGAACAGGATCGTGGATCCAGCGTATTTGCTGTGTGCTATCACTCGCAATGATGTAAATATCAGCATTAATTCTTAACTGGGCTTCAGAAAAGCCTCCATGTTTGGTACTTTCAGGTAGCCACCTTCGGCAGCAAGCATTTTCCTTCCCTTGGTACCCAGCATTGTTCTTACCTTCAATAGCAAGCATTGCTCTTAGCTCCCGGTTCAGCAGTTCGTAGCGCCTTTCTAGGTCATGTTCTTTTTCCCTAGGCAAGTTGCAAAAGTTCATCAATATGTTAATTACTAAATCATTAAACACTTAAAAGAACCTTTAACTTACATTGATTTTAGGACTCGTAACTGACTTTTCTCTTTAACTTTAAGCTACTCCAAACAAATGATACACAAACTTAAAACCTTGCTCAGGTGGCATATTCAGGGCCTTTTCATTTTCTATAACGTCGGCTTTAATTCCGTCAGTTTAACTCTATTGTGCTACAGGATGTAATTATTTCATATTCATCCTTGGAGCAGCTGTTGTGGAATGTCCTAAGTATAAAACATTCCCCCGGATCTAATGAACAAATTCCAGCATCAGCCTATTCACCAAGATAATATGACACTGGAAGTATTATCCTATATACATTCTGCCCTAATGAATAATGAAAGTTAGACACAGGATTAGAAAGCTTAATATTTTGGTGGTAGAATCTTCTGTCAAGTTCAGACACGGTAGGAAATTCGTAAGCACAGGCTCTTCCCAGGGAAGTATGCAGGCATCTACACTAGGTGGCATTACTGAAAGAAATATAATCTGAAAGAAGCTGGAAAAGAAGCGCTGAGGGCACAACGCCTCTAAAAACGACCAGCGTCTTCTCCCTTCCTTGCCAGTGCTAGTGAAAAAAGTTTATTTGTCCTTACTTTGCAGTACCAGTGGTATCATCACACTGTGACTGATTCACTAACATCCTTTTCAGCAGTCCAGCGCTGCTGAATGAGCAATGGGATTGAGGATTTCTACAAAGCAGGTAGCAACTCAGACTTTGCTCTCTCTCTAAATAGTCTTCACCTGTCACATCTGAGGCACAATCCAAATCTATTTGTGCATTTCTAAAATGTAATTTTATTCTACTGTTGGGCCTTTGAAAATGTAACTCTGCTTAATATTTCTCTATTTTTTTCACAGCTCTGGCTAATCTTGTGTCATTGCACACTTCTCATTTTCAAGTCTGAAATATGAGAAAAACAAGTTACTTGACGTGTTCCACGCTACTCACTTTTGAGGGAATATTTTTGAAGTCTAATGGGAAGAGAGCAAAAAAGTTTTGCATCTATCTGATGGGTACATATTCCAGTAAATCATCCTTTTGTAAATACATGTGTCCATCCATACTTACAGAAGAGAAAGCTGGTTCATTCGTCTTATTAAGGCATTCTTCTTATTAACCAGCATGAACCATTCCTGCATCATAGCTTCTTCTTCTTCTGTATTTCTTCCTGCAATCAAAAGAATTTCATTACTTATGTGGCATTTCACAAAGTAAGCTACATATTTCATTTCAGGTTTTGGAGTATCAGTCTCCAATATCATTGAGCATTACAAGGTGTACTCTCAAATGGTAAAAATATCATATGACTACAAGTCCTGCTGCCCAATCCTTGCTCCATAAATAAATCTTCGAAAGCAGCCATTCTTCAGCATACATTTTAGTGTTCTTTATCATGCTGATACCCTGACCTAAATAAACACCTTTTAAAAAGTCCTGTATCTTTTAAATTCTCCTGGAAGAACTATATTGTTGCAATGTTCCCAATGAAAACACCTTGCTGCTAACAGACATCTGGTCATCACAAGCTTCCAAACATAAAAACAATCCTTGTGGGCAAGATCCACTCCACTCATGCAGTTAGGATGATGTGGTAGAGATCAAAGTAGCTGCAGCAGAGATGGTAATTCTGAACCCTTGGCCAAGGCATGGGCACCTGCTCAGCTTCTCTGTGCTTATGGCCACTCTTCCAGATGATGAGTGGAAAGAGCTGCTCCTCTACTCAACCCACAATCAAAGGGAGCATGTGCACAAATAGAAATCACTTGGGGTCCAGGTGCCCAAGGGTGCCCATGTGTATATGCATGGACTAGCACCCCTTTCCCCAGCCCATGTCCATCATTGCCTCCCAGGCCAGATCAGGATCCTCCGTAGCCCACCTGCAGGCAGTGCTACGCTCAACCAGACTCTGTAAGATGCTATGTTACCACCTCTGCACCATCAAGCCACATGGTGGAAAGGCAGACGAGCGTTCAGAAGGCTCCTGACTGTCCTTTCCAAGTACCAGAATCACTCAGCCAAACCCCACTCTCTCTGAGCTTGGGGACAAGGAGAAACCTCATCAAAGTCCTTTATGAAGACTGCACCTTTGTGGTGACCTGCTATTCTCATCTCTCAAGTTGAGCTGAGGAGCAAAGACTATATGGTCCTCATTGAATTATGAAACTCACACATTTCTTATGGTTAAAATTAAACTTGGAAGAAACCTGGAATAGTTGCAAAGGACCATGAGCTAGGCCTTCTGAGTACTTCTCCCAGCTTCAACACTGCTTTACCAGGAGACTGTGGGCAGATGTCTGAGTTTAAGCGCCTTGTGTGTAACATGAGGATAATCACCCATAGCGATCTTGCAAGAGTGCTAAAAGTTAATTCTTTGATGTTTGTCAAGAGTTTTGAAATCTCTGATGCAAGGTGCTTTACACTCGGGGAAGCTATCTTACTAACTTAAACCACAGGATCCCTAGTTGCAAAGAAGCAACTTCCAGCACCAGAAGCTGGAAAGACACCAGAAAAAATATTATTTTGCTCTAGAAGAAAGCTTTCAATTTCTGGATGGGAGCATTTGCAATGCTTGCATGTACGTGCCTGCCACACGCACATTCACACCCCGATGTGCATGGAGAGCCACCTCCTCACCCAGCAATGACCCTGCTGCATACAAGGGAAGGTCACCGGCCTTCTCCAAACTGTTTGATTCTCCCCACTGTTGGCCTGTGGGCTTGGTGCATCCACACAAAGGAAGGAAAAGGAGATGAACAGGGAAGTGGGTCAGCTTGGGGCAGAGCTGGTGGACCCACACAGTAAGAAAAAGTTATGCAATGTGACATGCTCTTCTTTCTGATGTGAGACATCTCCCCATATCCACTTATCACCCTGGGAAGCCCTGGTTGAAGAAACTGTTCCTCAGAAGGGTGCTTTTAGGCTAAACAATTTGCTAGCAGCAAGACATGAAGTGAAGAGCATCCTAAAGCGGGGATGACCCTGCAGCCCTTTTCCAGGCAGAAGAATCAGGGTCCAGCTCCTGGATGATGGAGTGATGAGAAAGAAATTTGTCACACAGAAATGCTCTCCCCCAAGACCTCCACTCTGGTTTTGTGCAGAAAATATTACACCATGGCATTTACAATAATATTCAGCAGTTCAGCACTCCCCCAGAGGATTAAAACTTACAGGTATACTTTGCTGTTAAGTTACTGATCAAAGGCGTTGCTGTATGGGTCCATCTAACAGGATCTGCTTTTAGAAGTACATCATAATCAATATTAGCAACCTTTTATTGAAATGCACCAAGTAGCTGAAATTTATTTAGGGGAGAGGGCAAGAGAAAGGGGTTAGATTGCTTTTTTTATTCTTGCAAAATGACCAGTCTACTCTGTGACACATGAGATTGCCACACTGCTGGTGAAGAAATTTCTCACAACCAGAGATACGTGGCTATAGTAACATTTTAATCAATTTATGACACTAAATGTGTTGGTTTTGGGGTGGTCTGGGATCTCTGGCTAAAAGATAACCATTATAAATGCAAGCTCTTGCTGCATTTCATTTTGCAAGCCTTGAAAAAGAAATGGGAGACAGAAATGTTTCAAAGGAGTTTGACTCAATGACGGATCTGAACTTGAATTTCATGCCATGCAATCTCAGGGTAAGAACATAAACTTCTTTCTGTTAATGCATTCCTCCTAAATAAAGTTAGCTGCAACATATAACGAGAAAAGATCTAGGTAAAGCTTGGACCTGTCGAGTTAGATCTGAACAGGTGTCTATTTTGATATTTCCACGCTGACACCCAAAGCACATGCAATATCCATAGAGTAGGCTAGTTTAAAAGTGAGTTAACAAAGTCTTGATTGTTTTTACAGAATTTTTAATCTGTTTTTGTATTCGCTTTGGACCCATGTGATGCCCTGACACCGGTCATGTGATATCGGCTGCGATAGGCACAAATCCCCAGGCAGCAACAAAAGAAGAAAGAGTAAAAAAGAAAAAGCTGAGAAAAAGCTTGCAATTTGGAAAAAGGCCAATTGTACCATGGCGAAGGCCTTTTTGATCAGTGAAATGACACATGTGTGCAATATTAATAGCAGTCGACGCTGATATTGTATTTGTTGATGGTCAGCTTTTAAATTCTTGCGCACGGAGCTGAAACAGATTCTTCCCAGGCAAGCAAAATAAAGATGAACTGCCATATATAAAAAAATTAAATAACTCTCTTCAGCAAAAAAAGTGCCATTAGCACACTACTTTTCTTTTTTTTTCCTTGCTGGAAGGATACACGCAAAACACTTTCAACAAAGAAAAACTAAGTGTTGTTACTGCAATGATATTGCAAGTTAAACTCACATTTACAATTTCTAAATAAAAAATTTAGAAAAAGCCTTTCTTCAACAGTTTCATTCTGTAAAACCCTGCTGCTGCTGGAATTGTTTTTGTTTCCCCTTTCCAAGTGTAAAACAAGTATTTAATTGACTTGCTACAAACGCTAGAAAATTAAAATTGGGAAAATATCTGTGTTGTTCTCAGGGAAAAATACACTGTACAGATTATTTAAATTAAGCGAAAAACATGTTTGAGAACAAATCGATCCCACACATGCAACCCCCTTGTCTGAGCCAGTATAAGATGATGAAAATCTATAAATAGCCCACAGATCTTAAACTTAAATTTTTTTCCATAATACATGCATTACACTATTGTTTTCAATAAAAAACAACAACAACAACAACAAAACCCTTTTAAAGCTAGTAAGTTGGACCATTACAAATTAATCCTGACTTTAATAACTGGTTAAAGACCCCTTCAGCTTTATAAGTAACAAAAAATATTAAAGCCTGTGATCACAGCGAGCTTTTCTCATTTCTCCTCTAACCATTTGTTATTTAATCCAATACTAGTAATCCAATTTGTCCATCAGACTTTTAAAGGGCAGAATGCAACTTCCCCAGCTTAGACACTTTTCAAAGTACAATATATTTTTCAAATGAATGCTGGATGTTTCATTTTTTCCCCAACTGTTCCTAGCTCTAATGTATGAGGAAAAAAAGAACAAGATGAACATTGTTCGTACTGATTAAGTAAGAGCTCATTAAAGAGCTGTCAGTGCCGTACTTTGAATATGCATGAAGCATATAATCAGATCTAGTACCGTCACTAGAGGAGAATACGGTAAGTACAAAGGATTGATTTAATTACTTAGAGTGGGCTGTGGTGGTAAAGCAGTCTTGTTAGCGCAAAAAGAAAAGGAGGTTGTATTCTGGCACAGTTAGGGGAAAAAGGCAGTTTTAGCTTCTGCCACAATACCTAATCTCAGGATAAAGCACTTTACATTGTAGCTTAAAATGGAAGACTGTCAGTTTTCTAAGAAGACCAGAATTCATCTTATCTTGTTTAACCTCACCTGGTTAACTATCTAGCAGAACATATTTATTCTCTTTAAAACGTAATTATGGTTATAGTTTTTTATCCTATAGTTCAATAATGACTTCTGAAAACAGTCTTCAAATAAGAGCGCGTAGTGCTGCAAACATCATATGCATGCAAAATGCTCGGTAAGAGATTTAAAAAATGCAGAACCAGAAACTAAGACGAAACAGTAAGTACACACGCCTTTATGTAAAAAGACAATACAGCTTTTAATGTCAGACTTTTATTATTAGACAGGTTCTGAGGAGAATTCTGGCAAGGCTTCTCTAATTTATTTTCTCCCCCCCCTGCCCCCTTTCTGCTTTCTTTTTTATTTTTTCTGTTTGTTTTTTTTTTTTTTCTTTAAATCAATACATTCTTATTTTATTCTTCCTCTAGGAATCCAAGGGAATTCTCTCACAGCAACTCTCAGTGCCATTTCTAATTTCATTGTCTGGCTTGAGTGGTGAAGGATGCGTGCTCTATTCTTCTCTTCACTTGACATCTACCAGAACCCTCCTCAATGATTAGGAACAAGCCCAACACCAAGCCTGGAATAGCACAAGACACTAAATTCTGCCCTCAGATACGAGAAACTCCTACTAGACTTCTGAGTTGTGATTCTGCACTGTAATAGCTCCTGTGCAGGATTCAATCAAGGCTGCAGCATAAAGTTTGGTGATTTTGTCCCTTACTGGGACAAATCTTAATTATAGCCAAAATAATGATAGCCAGAATTTTAATGATAACAACCCTCCCCTCCCCCCCAAAACCCCAGCCCAAACCACTTTCTATTCTCCTGTGGTTCATCACACATATTCAAATATAATTTTCCTGACTGTTATTCAAAACCAAGTTGAGCCAATTTTCATCTACAATGTTCAAGAATTACAAGCATGTTTATATGTTAACATTTTGAGAAGAATGTAAGTGACTAGCTTATTTTAACGTTGTACAGCTTCCAGGCAGTCTTAAAAATACCTTTTCCTTCACATTCTTCAGGATTTACAAATGGATTTTTGTCTACACTGTAAGCTAATTCTTTGTTAAATATTTAAATGAGACAAATGTTTCTTCTGAATCAATTTGAAAAAAAAATTTTTTCTTTTTTTTTTTTTCCTTTCCTGCTAAAAATACTTCTAAACCCACCCCTTATGCTCAGCCAGCTATCGGTATGTATATGTGCCATTAGACCTATTATTTTTAAGCCATTTGGGCAGCTAGTCATTAGATAAACCCAATATGGATTAACATAGTAAACCTGTACATTGCTAAGAAAACAGAGAAGAAAGTGCTATGAAACACTCTGAATACCGCTTAAAAGGAAGAAAAAGCAGCAACATGCAGGGACAAGATTAGTTTACAGTGTAAACGGATGAACATAGTAACTCCTCTACACTTTATACCATCGTAAATCTGTCAAGATAAGCCAATAGATTAATATTTTTAAAAAAATCCTTAAATGTAAACATATTTAACTGTTGTGCAAAAATGAATTACAACACGCAGAAGATAAATTATAAAGGGTTTCTATCAGCATCCCAAACCAGCCCATTCAACCTGGCAAGAAATAACAGGTTTACAGAAATCACTTTGTATGCTGTCTTAAGCAGTAATTGTTTTTAAATTTTATTTGCACTGTGTATAGTGTGTGTGCCATGGTGTCATGGTTAAACACAGAAACCTCCTCATGTCTCCCCATTTACCTCAACAGAACTACATGAAAAACAACCTACTTAAGACAGAGCCCATTCTTCACCCATTTGCTGATGTTTACACACAGTTTTAAAATAGAATAGAAGAAGCTTTCTTCACTCAACACACTTGGGTGAAGAGGCCAGCAGGAGAATGCCAGCGCATGTGAACTAGACCGGGGCGAATAACGACAAAAAAACAGCCAACTTCGCTCTACTCCTCTTTGTGGGCTATTTGTTTGTTGAAAGAAGCTAGATGACCATCGAGAACCACCCAAACGCCAGCAAATTCCACAAATTTAGTGGGAAGGTCTTTTGAAAATGTACCCTGCTGCCTTTATTTGCCTGCTGGAAAAAAAAAAAAGTTGCATTCACCCAATCATGGGGACGAGTTTTTATGAGTTTCTGTATTAGGAGCGAGCGGACAGATTGGCTTGTTTACCTGAAGGAGAACATGAATAGCAAATAAAGAATAGTTCTAGGATGTGTCTCATCTTGTCTCATAAGAACCTGGGGAAATTCGCTGAAATTGAAGGTGGTGTGTTTAAAACCGATAAAAAGAACGATCTTTCCTCAAAGCCTCATCATTTACCAGTAGAACTCGTCGCCACGAGGCAATGTTGAAACTAAGAGCTCAGCAAGAATTAAAACCAGGTTGAATGTTGAATATGGAAAGGCAAGGCTGTAGCAATAAATATTCAAACAAACAAACAAAAAACCATGGGAGGTAGGAATTGGATCCTCTTGCTTTAGGACATGAGCTAACCTTTAATTTTTAGAGGTTAAATGAAATATTCCTTGGGGCCAGGTTAGCCTGTAACTGGCCCCTGCAGAGTTTCTTGTCCCTGCCTGGGTACAACCCATACCTGTCCCTCTACAGGACAGTGTCCTGGACCAGACCATGGGGCTGATCCTCTGCGGCAATTACAGCTTTACTGAAAGGACACATGGGAAGGGATGAGAAACAATGCTGGGTGCTTTAGCTGACCAACCTCACATTGCTAACAAAGGCTGATGGAAGGTCTCGAACCCTTCAAAGTCAATGGTGGACTTCCCACTGACTTTAATAGTCTTCTCATCTCGCTCACTATGAACAGCTTATGCACAGACGAGCTCTTGTTTTTAATGCGAATTACTGAATTTAACAAATACTTAAGCAGAAAAGCCTATATTGACAACAGATATTCTTTGTAAAGGAGAGTTACACAAGACCGGCCGCAAAACGTGTCCGACACAACTGAAAGCTATAGTGAAGATTTTTAAATGCCTAGTGATCCACTATTTTTCAGTGAGTGAAAATGAGGCATCCCAAAAGACACCTATTTTCTGAAAAATCACCCTCCTCTGCTTTCAGAGGACCACCTTTGGTGGAAAAGCTCAGAACTTTGGTTAAAATAATTCTTCAAAGTTCTGAATGTCAAAATGGAGCCTGCAGTAGACATCCCGCAGCCTGAATGGTTGGGTTGCTCCACCTTGAGCTTCAAACCTCCCATTTCAGATTACAATGCCCAGCTTTCTCCAAGAATACTTCTTCCTTTCACTGAACGTGGACTTCCTCGGTTATTAAAAATCACTGAAAATGAACAAGAATAGCCACCAAGAAATAAACAGGATGGGACTGTTGTTTAGATGACATTACAGAAGAGCTAGCTAGCAGATGAAGCCCTAGCACAATTTTCTGAACTGGATAGGAAAATGCCTAAGGAACATTAGAAAGGCAAATTCATGGCCACTAACTTGCTGTCTGAGAGCAGTTGAGAAGGAGACATTGATGTCCACACAATGGAGTCTCATAAAGTACCTTGGTAATGACTGCCAAGAATCTGCCAGGCAGAGTTACATTGCAGTGCATTGTCCGACTTTATTTCAGCCCCCTGAAGTACTGTAACTCTAACAAAATGGAGCCACCGCCAAGGGAATGTCTTTATCACAAGCACACATCAAATTAGCTTAATATCAAGCAGAAAACTTGTAATTTCTTTGGTTTCTGAAACATAATAAATCAGAGAGGCTCTTTAAAATTTTGAGAGCTGTGTAAACAGAAGGTCAGGGTTCTGACCACATCTCAGCGCGTGCGAGGATTTATTCGACCTGGAGTGGGACTGACTCACAGGAAGACAAACAGCTGTGGCCTGTAGTCTTGGCAACCTAAAATTATCACAGGACTGAAACTTCCACAAACAATGAACAGCCTGAAAGATTGCTGATTTTCTCTACGTGGTGAGTCAACACAGCGGCCACTAGAAAATAACAGAAAATCAACAGAAACAGAATGCCTGGGCTTGGTAAAGATTACAAACATATTTTAAATGTGGGACCATCAATCCAGACCAAGAAAACACATAGTTTGTGGCCCAAAATTCAGACAACAAGAGGCGAGATTCAACTGAAACATCTGGAGGGACTCCTGTAAGAAAGTGATGTTTCCTGCCTTGAGGACAGTGCCTGCAGGGATCCTAGCACTGAGCAGAACCAAGACTTGTCCTTTATCACCCTCTGGTATTCTTTGTACCCAAATTTTCTCACATAGCACAACTTCAGAAGAAGCACAGGCTTAGGAAAGTATACATCAGACCTTTGCGTGCAGCACAGGAAACATGCCCCATTAACTGATACACTCAAAGCTTTGAAGTTATGGAAAAAACAGTAGTTCACACTTGGAAATCCACCAAGAAGGGGATGATGGTCTGGCAGATTAACTATTTCATTTGCAGGTTGACAAGCAGAGTTGGATGCTTTGTTATGAGTGATAGCAACTTCTCTATGGCTCACAACTACTCCTTAGATCAGTTGCCTGTTTACTTGGCAAGTGATGGCTGGGTAAGATTCTGAAGTGAGAGGCCAATTAACCTTAGTCATTGGATTGTGTTCTACTAGGCAGCGTATTACCCCATTTTTACGAGATGTTGCCTTACTTCTTTCAGAACATTCTCAGAACTTTCTCCTGGAGGTGGGAAGGGGCGGTGGACAGTATAAAATGACTTCTTTAATGGACAGGGCTGAATTTAACACAAGCAACTGCCTAAAGTGAGATGATGGTTGGCAATGAATGTGACCTTGTATTGGTGTTAATGAAGATGCCTACTCTTACTGGGAGTTGGCACATTTGTACTTCTGGCATCCAAAGCTTCCCAGGGCTAACTGGGTAAGTTCAGCTAGGTTGAGGTGTCCTAGGGCCCCACAGTTTCCAGTTTTGACAGAAAAGGTGGTTTTGGTGGTAAACAGGAAAAAACCAAGAAAAAATAACAGCTTTCTGCAGACTGCAGTGGCATCATGGGCCAGGAGCCCTGGGGTGACCAATGTGCCTTCCTCCTTGCCTTCTCTTTACAGGCAGGCACTGATTGTAGGGAAAGCTAACTTCTAGGCATAAAGCCAAAGACTATGCCTACCACATGAAAGAGCATTTATACTGCAATACCACAAAGAAAGATGGAAATCAGTTAAAAGAAGCAAGTGTCTGTTGGGTCTTGCAAGACTTTTGGAAGGCTTGCAAGTCTATTCATAGCGCCTGAGGCTCTCCCAGAGTAGCCTCCTGCTACACAGGCAGCGCTGCGCTAGGGCTCTCTTCTTCAAGCTGGCTTCAAGGACTTTGTCAACAGGTTCTTTTAAGGCAAGGATGAGGCTACAAGCCAGGGAAGTGCATGGAGAGGAGGCCGACTTACTTTTCAGTCCTTCCAGCCAATGGCAATTCTGTGTTACTTTGAGAAAAAAAAAATACGGTCATTGTTGCTGCTAAGCTCCTTTAATGATTTCATGAACTTGGCCTGGGAAGGCTGAACATGCACGCTGCCCACATCTGGTCTTGGAAAGGTCTCCTCCTGGGATCTTCAGCCTACCAATGTGCAGATCTAAGACTGAAAATATGTGTTGAATTAGAGAGTCAGAACTGTGAACTCTGGGGTTTGGCACGGTGTGTTCATTCTGTGTGAGCTCCTCAGCTGTAGAAATGCTGGGTATTTGGAAAAGTATGGCCAGATGGTCTTCCTTTACCAAAAGCAAGTCAAGATTGCTTCACAGGAACTGCTAATGGGAGGAGATGGAGATTGGAGAGGAAAGAGTTTGCCAGTAAGAGACTGTGGAGGCAACATAACAGAAGGGAAACTGGAGAAAGGTTGACAAGCCTCAAGAACTCAAGAAGTTCTCAATCGTTTATAAAATGCATGATTCTGGCAACTACAAAACCAATACTTGTGCAGAAATTTGTGTATGAAAGATCTGGACCCTGAAGACTCAACGTCAGAAAACCAGCTTACTAGTGTGCCAGTTTATTTGCATTAACAAATTTTAATGAAAGGCTTTGCACTGCTTGGATTCAGTACTAGCAGGCATTTCTACAGAGCTCTGCAGGCTTCAGGTTAGTCAAGTCACACTTGGATGCAATGTAGAAGCAGTTACCATCTTGTAAATGAGACCTCGATCATAATGTCATTGCACTTCTTTCACCCAGGGTTTTGGTAGTTGCCAAAACTCCCATTACCGTAACTCTGGAAGCAGGTTAACGTTCCTGAACACTGGAGAGAGAAGCATCTCATCCAAGTGCTTTATAATATTGCTTTGCTTCAAACAAAGCAGTAACTACCAATGCATAGTTTTGTGAACTGTTAACATGTTACAATAAAAGTCACTAACTCTTGTGCTCGCGTCAAAAACCTTTTCTTCTGTCCAACACAAATTGCTATTAGTAATCTCCTTCTAGCCTCCTCATCATTTGGTATTTCCAACAAGGAATGCTCACAAACTGGCACAAGCAAAAACCCAAACCGGTGTCACATAAGTATCATTCATACACTCCTCAGAATTTTTTGAAATGCTTTCACTCACTTTTTATGTTAAATGTAAAAAGGTAAATGGTAAATATGTTGTTTTCAGCGATACTTTTAAATTTTCTATCTTGCTAGAACTGCTGCTGTTATACCATCCTTTTTCTTGCTGTGCTTCTGCATGTGCATCTTTGTCTTTCACAATATGGTTTGACAACCCTCTACCATCTTGTGGCTTGGCAAATTTTCAGTTCACCTGAGATTAATCATGCTGAGCTACGCAAAACAACAGTGTAGGAAAGCAAGGCTGGCAAACTGCTATAAAACTTACAGTGTTATTAATTCATTCTTTCTGATTTAGGTAAGACATGAAAGTATGAAAAGACCATGATGATTTTTTCTCCTTATGTATATACACCACTATTTTTCATACTGTCTGCTTGTGAGCTTGAAGATGGTAACAAAACCATTTTTTAAATGGAGTTCATCTCTCAGGAAAAACTGAACATTCATCATTTTCCTCCCCATGCCCTGACACTGGTGAATATAAATCTGCTTTTACTTTTGAGAATTCCTAAGAGAATTGTGAATTTAATTATTTTTAAAAGACAAAACTTGGCTTAGGGAGTAGGTTGCCTACTCCTAGCTTACCCCTCCCTTCTCCAGTGCAAATTTCTATTGCAGACTGGACAACTCCAGTAAGAAGCATTCAAGATGGTATAATACAGACTGGTAAATACAGCTCGATAATCAGGTTTGTGAAGGTGCAGAGCATATAAGGGATTTATTTTTGATGGTGAATCTATACACATATACATCATCAAGCTCCCACTGAGAAGCAGACCACTTCAACTGATTAATACAGCTAAAGGGGGCAGATAAGAGATCAATGACAAAAATTACCTGGTAAAAAAAAGTAAAAGGTGTTGCATTAAAAGAGCTTTTACTTTGCATGCGAAACAATACCGAGAAACCTGTATTTTAGCACTTGTACTCAACAAGCACTCCAAAGTATGCCAGGATGAGAACAGAAACCCATCCTTTCTAATAATCTTGTGACAAAAGCTAAAAGACATCATCCTATTAACTACTGATCTCAACTGCTAATGCAGAGTACTTCCTGGTGCCTTTTATGTAGAATGCCGCTATTAAAAAACCACTAAACATTCACTGTGAACAACACAGAATCATTCATCTTTTATCAGCATCTCTTGTTAGAAGAGTATGAGAGGGGCTGAAGGTGTCATTGATATTATAGAGTGGAAATTAATCAGAAATTTTTCTCATATTTTCCTCATCACACTCATTTACTTTTGTACAAATTTCCCCCTGCTAAAAAGTTCATACCCAGCCCCCTGTTGTATGCTTTTAAGTTGAGAATATTCAACGAGTGCGTCAACTGAAAGGCACCAGGTCCTAACACAAAAAGCATTCGAAATTCTCATTTAGTTGTCTTTATTTTGCTAGCGCCATGTGGTCCTTGAAGATGTAGAAAACACGGGAAGCCGAGTAAAGATCAGAGCAAGCTCATTAGCATTCTGACAAAATTGGAGTGGTGGAGATGTATAGTTTGCCTAGTTTGTCGTTTTGAAAGCTACCGGTGGTAAGCTTTCTATTTCATTGTGCTTTTGTCTTTTTTGGGGGTTTTCAACGCAGCGGGGTAGTTGTTAGCCTAGGTTTTCACAGTGCATTGTGGGAACCTTGCCTGCACATTCAGCCTATATAGTATCATTCGAGTTCAAGTCAGAAAGTTTTTTCTTTTTTTTCCCTATTTATTTCATAATCACCTATGCTAATGCATAATTGTTGTCTCGCTGTCAAAACCCATCCTGCTCAACACCTGGTTTATAAAGTTTAAGAAAAAAAAAAAAGAACAGAAAACCCCAAATAAAATAAACTGAGATGTATTTAAAAATAAAACCTTTTAAACATGTTGCTAGTTTCCCTCAAAAGACAAGATAAGAAGAAATTAATTTAAATTCCACTGTTTACAATACACTAGAAATGAATTTGAGACAGATCCAGTTGATTAGAATTCAAAAGAGACTCTTTTACCATATAAGATCCCCAATTCTATTTCAGAGCCTCTCAAAGCAAATACGGGTTTATGCTCCAGAATTATGTAAATAATGAATTACCTCTTAGAAGACCTAAAGAAGTTATTACTCTGGTCATTTGATTTATTTTTTTTTTTTTAAACATAAGGCTCACTTTGAAGGGCTAAAAGGGCTACATTAATGCTGCTATTCGACATGAACGTTTCCAAGTTGCAGTGAAATGGATAAAGGTCTTTTTGGATGAATTTATCTGCTAAATCCTTGTGGTTGCCCTCCTATCTTGGATGATGACCCAAAAGAATGTCAACAGCTCATTTCCCAGAGAGCTGGAAAGAGTCACTACGTAAGCCATAATCTGCACGTTCTCAAAGAACCGTTTCAAACATTACATTTCACAAGCTGTTTAAAGAGATTTTTTTTTTTTTCTCTCATCTCCACTATCCTACCAGTACTTTGGACATCAGTGCCTTGGAAATGAGGGCTCTAACAAAGTTGAAACGTGACTTTTTACGTATTGTGTTGGTGGGTTGTGCATATGTGCACGTGCATACATGCACCATGCAACACGTGAGTGCCCACGGATTCCCACACGCTCCAAATTCATGTTGCTGAATTCTAGCCGCACTATGGCAGGGACAAGTAAATGCTAAGAATCCAAATATATTAAGTCACCCCTAACTTACTCGTTGGATTTTTTTAATATAATGTGTGTCAGGCTACCAAAATTGCAGATATCCCTTTAGTAGGAAAGGATAAAACCCAGCTTGAAAGCAGTTACAACGGTCTAGATTCGGATACAGTAAATTTTACAATGGAGTGGGGATTAAAGATTTATTTACTTAGCAAGGGGGAAAGGATAAACAAATATCAAGAGAAAGAGTCGCTTTATACAAAACCTTCAAAATTCTTTCTTTTTGTCATGTGCTTGGATAGCATCATTATGTTTGTCAAAACAGGCTTAGAGCTGCAGTCAGCCTCTGCTGATCAGGAAAAGCAAATGGTCAGGCCAAAGAAGGAACACTGGTCTTTAAAAAACAAAAAAAAGTACAAGCAGGTAAGTGCCTGAAGACAGAAAGCTCTGAGATACTCCCATAGCCATGTGGATCAACAGATCTAAATTTTTCCATCATATCTAAAATCTAATTTCACTCTATAACCACATGAAATACATGAAATTTCATCACAGGAGTTGTTGCAATGTTTAAGCTATACATGAAGAACTCTATTCCTTCCCCAACTAAAAACAACCCCCCCAGCCCTGAGAATTAAATAGCAGGTGTTATTTTAAGCTTAACAAAAGGCAGCATTTTGCCAGCTCCAAGATGCCACCTTTATTTCAAATCTGCTTTTAATCACTCGGTTCCTTTTCACTCAGGTTCCAACTCCCAGCAGAGGCAAATAACCTGGAGACTGTTATCCACACAACAGTAAAGGCGACCAAATTATTTTCTATACTTTGCAATGTGCTTATAGCTGCAAAATTATTTATCTCCTTCACTGCGTTCTACTACGAAAGTTTCCTCCAGAAGAATCGCCGGGACCAGCCATATCAAATTAGAGGGCAGTCAGGAGTGTCTAAGTCCAGCTTTAAAACAAATATCATAACAATTACTTAGCCATATGGAAAATAGGGTATGTCTTTCCTGAAAGCTTTTATACATTTTCTATCTCAAATTTCAACTTCATTAGAAACTATTCCTGACTAGCAAGCTGCAAGATTGCTAAGTATCTAACTGTTAACTCACCATGAAGAAAGAGATTCTTTTGAATGGCAGAACTTTTCCAAGATGCAAATGAACAATAATCTAATTTCAAGAGTAAATTAACTGAAGGATTCATTTTAATATGTTTCAAAGTCTCCGAAATTAAGTGGCAGTTGCAACCTATGCAATATACACATATACATGCACCCACACTCACATACACTCACTCACGTGTGTGTGTGCTAACACAGCACCCCCGCTACACCCAACTCCCATCTTCAGAAGAACTCGCATTGTACTTATGTTTAGGTTCCTATGACTTAAAGGCCAGATGTTTCACAAATGACCAACAATTGGAGGTTAGAATAAATTAATGACTGATTTCTGAGCTTTGATGGAATTAAGCATACTTCTTTTCTCAATGTGCCATGTGAATGTTCGCCTGTTAAACTTTTTTTTTTTTTTTTTTTTTTTTNNNNTGACAAGTGAGGCCACCCGGCAGAAAACAACTGATGCAAAACCCAGGAGTAATCCCTCTGTTTAGTTCAACACTGTGGTTAGCCTTAACACTGCCTCTATTATCCAATGGATTTAGAGAAACTTTCATTTATTTGTTGGCCTCAGTCTTCCAACTTTGTTGCCTTCTTTAAAGGACCCAAGACCCATTCCTATGTAAATACATTTGCATAGGGCCACAATGAAACTTTCTGAGACTCGGATTAAACTTGCAGAACTAGATAGCTGCACTGCGCCTATTTGTGATCTTCACGTAAGTACTTTCATAAATACATACGAGTAAATGAAGCTGATGTCAACTCTCGCTACAGGAACGCCTGGAGTTTAAAAGAAATGCTCTGTTGCAAACTATGTACCAAAGCCCGGAACACTGAAACAACTGGCAAACACAGCACCCAAATGTGAAATTACAATATATATAATGAACAAAAAGTCCTTTTCATTTAGGAGCTGTTAAGATCAGCACTTTATTTGCTGCAAAATGTCACCTTCTCTCCTAACCTGCTCCTGTAGGACAACAGGATCCCTGCTGTAAAAGTGATGATTCATAGCTACTTGTTTTTTCACTTGTTTTTTTTTCTTGCTGCCTCTGTTTATAGAGTACCTAGGGTATAATGTATTATTATATACTGTACACAATACAGCCTTCTTGCAGCCAATTCAAATATAAAGCTTTGCATACAGCAAGTCTATTAGGAAACAGCACCAGAATTAATCCCTGCAATTACCACCCTCAAAAAAATGCTGGTGGACACTCAGTGCAATTTTGCCATTTGCACATACAAAATGCCAATACCTTAAAGGTTTATGTTCTGCAAGAGAGGCACGATGGGCCTAAAGTATATACTAAGGACTGGCTTTGTAATTTCACTGGCACTGATGACTGTGGGCCAGGAACTGCAACTAAACGTATTGTTTTGGTCTGCATTTAAGAAGATAACACCTCCTTCCAGCGGCTCAATAAACACAGATATCTAATTCCTTGTTTTGCAGTACAGTCTGTTTCAATCTAGTTTAAAAAGCTTTGTATACATAACTTTTAAAAAAAATTTATCATATTATAGCGTTATTCAAGTCCACTACTACAATGATTAAAAAAATGAAGCCAAATTTATCAAGTTTAATCACATACAAAAATACACGAGCCACTAGAAAATTACTTGCATAACTGGAAGAATGTTAATGAAGATACTGGCACAAATCATACACCAATTCTGATTTACACTTTATTTTCCTTATTCCTGACTATGGTAGGCCTCTGCTGCCCCGTGTAAATACCATATGCAAACCCAATTTCTCTCGTCGGACTAAGCACATCAATACAAAAGCAAATGAACTACCAAAGTGCCCTAATTAACAATTTTGCAAGTGAATGCAGACATCAGTGCCACACTGCAGCCATTAAAGTCTATTCCTTGCCATATCTGTTTCTGTTAACATTTCAATAGACCAATTAAATGACCTTTCGCCTCCTCAAACTCAATTAAGCTATTTGAACATCAATTGATAACTTACCATGTATTTATGCAAAATGTGCAAGCAAGAGATTCATTTTTTCAATCCTAATGATGTTTTGAAGAAGAGAAAACTATCTTAACTATCCTGTCCTGGTATTCCACGGAGAGGGGGCCAGGGATGGGATTGCCTCCCAGGGGAGCCTGGTGGACACGCTGGCATTGTGGCCGGCAGTTTGGAGAAAGCAGGTGTGAGGCAGATATTCTTCTTCCATGCCATTTGGTCCCTACCAGGCAGCTGCCTTGGGAGGTCAAAAGAAAGCAGAGACAGCCATCTCTTTCAGCTTGCCGGAGTATCACATCGCTGGGTCACAGCCAGCACACTGGTAGGTGGCATGGGATCACATCAGCCAACTTGTAGATATCCAGAATTGTTTCTTTTTTCTCTTTTTTTCCCCTTTTTTTTTTTTTTTTTCCCCTTTTTTTTTTTTTTTTTGGTCTTGAGTTTTCACATCTCGTTCTATAGTGAAAAAGCAAAGGGGTGCCCCAACCATACACCTTTCTGAGCATCGCATGGTAGGTATGACATTTGACTTCAGCCTGCATGCCCCATGTTAAAAGCGGTGATTTGCTGACATTTGCATTTTCCCAAGGGGCTTGCTACATCATGAATCTGTTTGTCACAAATTCAGTGGACTTGAGCGGAAGGAGTAAAGGCAACAGTGAATTCTTTGCTCATGTTAAACGCTAGATAAGGGTCAGTGTCTCCTCTTTAAGAGCTGGCCTTTGCTTCTCAGCACAGGTAAACAGTTCCCCCCGGGGTGTGTAGATAGGGACTGAATGCATGGGGATTTATTTAAAATAAGACCACCTCAATCTAGGATAGAGGCATTTTGATGCCACTGCTGCAACTAATCTAGGTGAGAAATATAGATTTGTTGGCTTCAAGAATAAAAAGGATGATGACAAATCTTCCAGGAAAAATAAGAAATGAGTATTTGTTTAGGTCATTCAGAGGAAAGCTTTGTAAGTGCCTATTCCCTCTCAGCAGACTTTTTTTACATCCAAAAAATGCTGTAATTTTAAACTAAGAAGAAATCAAGCAGAAAACACAGAAGTGGAGGGGATGAAGGTATAAATTGTTTAGCTTTCCTTATGTCTCAAAAAAAAAAAAAAAAAAAAAAAAAAAACG
>VYZV01011589.1:32801-40467 GCA_013401275.1 Pandion haliaetus
ACAATAGCAGTTGCCATAAGCTTGGAAGGCAACCAAGGGATAAATCTGTGTACTTAATTACCATAAACAATGGCTGCATAGAAATGAAGTTTTATGCACATTCCCTTCTGTAATATGTCTGATATCAGTACACACTTGACAATTCTTGTTCAATTATCTCTATTATTTAATGCGCTGTGAACGGCTCTGTGTAAATAAAATTAACCACCCCAATTACTTTGAATTCATCTAGGGACAACGTAATAAAAAATGTGAAGAATTCTGTATGCCTATTAATCTAAAACATTACAGAAGCTTTCACCAGATTTTCTTGTCTATATTTATTTTGTCTACATTTATTTTAGTGCACTGCTAATTCAATTACATTTACCATCAGTGGTCAATCAGCAGCAACAGAGGTTTAGGTTTTTTTATTTCATTAATCTTTATACAGTACCACGAACATGCTCATCCATTGGTAAGGTACAGGATCTCATATAGAAAATACAAATATGTTTCTACTTGAATTTGGAAGCATGCAGTTAATCAGAAAAACAATTAAAAACACTTCATACCCTGTGGTCAGATAACAAAATATCTGATAGCTGCAAATTTTTTTTTTCCAAATAGTTGTTTTTGCAATTAGTGAAGAAATAGTGACCGAAAAAGAGCTAAATTTAGATTAGAGATTTGTAAACTAGGCTTCTTTGGTTTTTTATTTTAATTGTATTATGTGATAATTCTGCATCTTAATTGGCACTTGGATATCAAGATGATAGACACCTTAAAATACAATGACAGAAGAATCTGCAATGGAGAAAGACACTTTCAGAAGTAGAGACAAAACTATTTTATCCATAACAAGTTAGACACAACATAGGTAAGTACAATCCTGAAGAAAGCAAGATAATCCTAGACCTGTTATCGTTTAATGCCAAGCTATTATAATAGAGGAAGAAGGGAAATCAATGATATTAGAGTATATGATTTTTATACTCATACAACTCATTTCTCTTACTTGAACCTCTGCACCTTGTTTTCTCTAAACCCTTGCATCCACTGAATTTTTTGTGACGGTGTATTTCATATGGTGTATGTTGCAAAACCGCTTCTATATAGGTAACTCTTACATATATCCAGACAGTGATAGCAAATGTGCCATCAGCTTATTCTATGGAGTTCAAGGCACTGAAGCACTGATTCCTCTCACACTTTTGCAATGTACCAGTAAACTACATTTCACTGGAACAAGGTGAGATTACATTTTCATTAAGTGCAAAGACCAAGGACTAAGGTTATGCCACTAGTGACATAAATTACTGGATATTAATAAAAGTGTGACTATTCAGATTCAAATGGAAATCAGCAACCCAGGAATTTTAATAACTTTTATTTTTTCACATATCACACAAGTGTTTCTAGTCAAATCATGAGCAGCTGGCACTGGAAATGCAAAGCTGCAGCCAGTTCCAAAGTCTTTGCCTGGCTGACAAACTTTGAAAGTACCAGCTCCCCTTTGGTCAAGAGCCAGATACTCAGCTTCCCCAGCCAAAAAGGCTGTCTTGCAGGGCCAGAAAATGGCAATGCACGTGCAGACGAGGACCTGGGCTCTCTTCCTACAGCCCCATTTCCATTAGATGCCCTTTTCCTAATGCAGGGCAAAAGATGCAAGGGCAGCAGTGAAAGAGATACCTCTGCAACCCAGGTTGCATCCTAGGGATTGGACTACAGAGCATCATGTCGGGGACTCCTCCCGGCCTATGGCAGAAAGGGAGTGGGGCATGGAGAACCTCCAGGATCCACTCCTTGCAGCTACCCACAGCCACTGTCGTCCTTGTAAAGCTAGGGTGGCATTTTGAAACTTTTATTTGCAACTGTAAGTGCCAGAAATTTTCACTAAAAAGTAAGTGGAGTGTCTAATGAAGTCAAACAGTGCCATGAGCTGGAATCTAACCAAGAACATACGTTGCCTATACTTACAGCTGCTTCCCTGTCATTGAAAGCTATGAATTCTTCCACATTTACCAAAGCCTGTATTGTTCAGCGGTTAGTCACTATATCTTCCTGGTCTTACCACCAGCCTGTAGTAAGGAAATTGCCAACTATTTTAATGCCTTGATACATGGGAGCAGGAGACAACGTCGTTTCCTGTGAAATGCATGTAGCCAGAATAGATATTCAAGCTGCAGCCTGAAACAATCTCCCCTTGGCTGAGCAACAAAAAGGACTCTCCAACTCAGAGGATGAAGAGCTACCAGGTGGCAGAGAGTCTCCCCACTGGAAAAAAACCACCCCCAGTTTTGTGTTGGAGGAGGATGAGAAGGAACAGAGAGAGCTTCCTTCCTAGTAAAAGTCTAATGAAGAACAGGGCCAAGCACAGTGGAGAAGGAAAAGATGGCCCAGTCCCCAAGCAGACACAACGGGGATAGGCAGACCATGCTCTACCTTCTTCAATTTAATTTCAAGGCAATGACTGAGTCACGATGCGAGTCTCCCAGTTGTTTTGTTTATCTTGTACGGTTTTGGCACACACGGAAACAAAGCTGGAAATCCCAGTACAAAAACGTGCTCCTATGCTGATGGGGACAATCATCCTGCAAACATTCGTTAGGACAATTCAATGTAACCCCTTCCCCAGACAGTTGTACAAACACTGCACCCTCGTTCAGCTGCCAAGGAATAAGGTCAGCAGAGACTCTTACTTGCCTGAGGCTCTCCAGTACTACAATCCCAAGAAGTACAAAATTGAGAGAGAGATGTGCTCAAAAGAGAATGTTAATTATAAAACAAATTCATTTGTGGTTCCTGTACTTCATGTTGTGTTTTCAGGATCTTTCAGCTATGCTTGCTCATATGACCTCCTGGTTCCTAAAGCCTGCATTTTCAGAAAAACTTTTCAGCACACTTCTGAGAGCTGGCAGCATTTCACATTTCTCATCTTTCTGGTATGTACCAACACCTAGGGGAGTATTTGCAAAACCCCGAAATCATCATCAACAGCCCTTCAGGGCGTTTTTAGCTATCAGACTGTGGTTACTTTCTTCCTTCAGACTTGGCTTTACAAACCACTTGGTGGTCTGTGGCAAGCTGGCAGGTCATATGGTGTTGCTTCATCTTTTTTTCTTTCCAGATTTCCCCCTCAGACAGTCAAGACACTCAGGCGAAGAAGCCCAGACCCTTACAGAAGAAGCTGGGACTAAGATGGAGGCACAAGTTGCTTATTTGTCTGTATCAGGAATTATTTCCTGAAGAGAGATAGGGAAGAAAAACAAGCGCCATCCTGAAAAAGAGAGCCACTAATGAGATGAGATACAGCAGATCCTCTGAAGCAACTGCAGTAGGTACCAGAGAGGAAGAGAGGAGGAGCCAGTGGGAGAAGAGCCTGCAGGAAAGCAAGGCAGGTGAGGGGCTTGTAGAAGGGGACCGCACACAGGCACAGAAACAGAGCTGACACAACAGAGTTTTAAAGGCATAGCAAAAAGAGATGTTCAGATTTTTTTCCACTACCATATCACATTAAGGACTGTTAAAAGAAAACCCCAACCAAACCCTCCTAATACTACTTTTCCATGTAAGCAACTGCAGTCGCTGCCACAATGTTGTCTGATGACAAATGGGATATTGATTGGCAGGGGAGGTGGTACACAAGATAGCCTCTCTGTTAAGATGTGAATCGTAGAGAAGTTTGAGAATGTCTGCTTACAAGGTTATAAAGCTAACTATAGGTGAGAAACTATGCTTTTCACGTGTTTTCTTCTAAATTGTGTTTTTAAGCTGAGAACATAAATAATATCTTTATCAAGAACTTGCCAAATCATTTGTTTTAAGGTAAATCCTAAATGCTCAGGAAATGATCATAAATGTAACTTTTTTCTTGTTACAACCCTTATAGCTATGCTGTATAAACCACCCTGGCTGTGTGCTAGACTCCCTATTTTATGCAGGATACTTAAAAGAAACATCATCTCATCGTGTGTATGACACAAAGAATACAGCAACTTTTGTCATATTTCAAATTAGAAGAAATTAAAAAACATAAGAAATGTAAGGAATAAATAACATAAATCATAGAATCATAGAGTGATTTAGGTTGGATGGGACCTTAAACATCATATAGTTCCAATTCCCTTTAAATTTTCTTGGGGGAGAATCACCTCCCTCGACCTGCTAGCCACACTTTTTTGATACAGCCCAGAATGTGACTGGCTTTCTGGTCTGCAAGTGCACACTGCTAGCTCATACTCAGTTTTTCATCCACTAATACCCCTGAGTCCTTCTCCTCAGGGCTGCTCTCAATCCACCCATCACCCAGCCTGTATTTGTGCTTGGGATTGCCCCAGCGCATGTACAGGACCTTGCACTTGGCCTTGTTGAACTTCATGCGGTTCACACGGGCCCACCTCTCTAGCCTGTCAAGGTCCCTGTGGATGACATCCCTTCCCTCCAGCACGTCGACCGCAACACACAGCTTGGTGTTGTTGGCAAACCTGCTGAGGGTGCACTCAATCCCACTGTCCATGTCACCGACACAGATGTTAAACAGCGCTGGTCCCAATACCAACCCCTGAGGAACGCCACTCCTCAAATAACAACATGGTTATTAGAGTTTTAAAAATTCCCAAGTGCTATGCTGATGACTTCATATATATAGAGAGGCAGTATTTGGAGTTCATATAGACTTGTGAAACATT
Source organism: Pandion haliaetus (assembly GCA_013401275.1). Taxonomy (NCBI): domain Eukaryota; kingdom Metazoa; phylum Chordata; class Aves; order Accipitriformes; family Pandionidae; genus Pandion; species Pandion haliaetus. The sequence continues at coordinate 37,472 of VYZV01011589.1, forward strand.
GTACTGGCTCTTTTCGGCAGAACATACGTTTCACAAACATAACAAAGTACACAAGAAGGTGCAGGATATTATACACATATTTTCTCTAGCTAAATAACTAATAAAGGTCATGTAATGCATTTGAAAAAGTACTTCAAAAGACCGTAACAGGTAAAAGTCCTACTAAACAAGCATTTATCCAGGTCGGAAATAGTTTCCGAATTATATGTTTTTGTAAAACTATTTTAAAAAGTCAAACCACCTGAGCACATGAGAAAGTAAATACATTTAAAAAAATCACCCTAGTATTTGGACACATGTGGCAAGCTCACTTCAAAGTACTGAACTTTAACTAAAGTCTATTCATCTGTATTCCAAAACATAACACTGGATTCAAATCTACTTCAAAATCTGTTATTTCAGTTAAAGACAGACTTCAAGTTTGTAACAGCAGATATACGTATAACTTATAAAGACAATTTATCCACAAAGTAATTTGCACCAACTAACTTTTTTTCCCCAAGGGACAGGAAGAACACTTTTTGGACCTATGATATTATTTATTTTTGAAATATCAAAGCACCATTTGTTTCCAACTGATGTGGCTAAACCTCTCCATCTCTGATGACCATCAGCACTTAATATCCATCTAACATTCATCGCGGAAGTCAAAATCATCGCGCTTTTAACAAAAAATCTCCCATATACTTTAATCCTTTCAACTGCACCTACAACACCAAGTATTACAGACTTTTAAAACCCACTCTCCTGAAAATAAATAAATAAATAAAATAATTGTGGAGCATCAGTAACCAGATAGTATTCTCAAATTTCAGTGATCTAGTCAATGGAGCCTTCCCCCATGTACTGTGCTCTGTTTCATGCAGTACATGGCTTTAGCTGGCCAAATCTTTTTTTTCCCACTGAATCAGTAGAACAGTGAAGATCTTACTTTTTTTTTTCTTTCTTTTTTTTTTTTTTAAGCAGTAGCATATCAATGAGGCACAGATGTGTATTCCAACTCTGCATGGATGAGCACACTGTTCAATAGTGCTGGCTCACACGGTATCAGGGCAAGTTATCACTTCCCATGAAGGCACTCTTATCACCAGGGCCCAGAGAGGTGGCTGCAAATCGCAGCCTTTTTATTTTCAAGGCAGTTTTGCTGAACATTCAGGCTTCAAAGATTCACACTTCCAAAACTCTATAAGAGTTTGTGAACGCTCAATTTGCCAAAACTGTTTACAGTGTAATTGGGCACCGTACCTGTGTCCATGAGATAGCGAAGGCGCTTCTCCACCAGCGCGGCACGGGTGTCAATTTGCTTTTGCTCATTCTCTAGTGCTGCCAATTCTCCTACAACATACTGACTGGTGTCTTTGAACCCTTTCTGTTAAAGAGAACAAACAAGAAGAAAAAACATCACTTGTAAGTTGCATTTTTCCTTTCCACAAACACTTAGTAAGGCACTTACCTAAACAACCAAATATCATGCTCACTACCAAATAGCTAACACTTACATTTCATAAACTTTACAATTTTGCCAAATGTCCTTATTTGTTTATTAACACACCCTGGTTTTTCTTTAGGGAACATTTGATTTTGCAGTTTTTTACTACCTGGCTGGCTTTTTGAAATTCCTCTAATTTATTTTTAAGTACATAAAAGCTGCTGCAACAAAGCATAATGAAAGGAAACGTAATCCAAATAAAGCACTATTTAACGTGCCATTTCTACTCCATTCAGGTCTTACTCAATTTTAAAACACTGACTTTAGGGGCTAGAAGAACTAGCACAAGAGGCTCTAATGACAATTAAAAAGTGGGCTTTTGAGATTAAAACCAAACTGAAACAAGCTCCCTGGCTTGTTTAGCACCTCTGGGTCAACTGTAAAGCTGAGGCTCCCCAGCCTGGGCTATCATGTCTCTCTGGGTCTCTCTGACTGTAGGCAATTGCCCTGCTACACAGTGATCTGTAAAAATACTGCTAATTACTCTAACTGTGATTCTTATCCTGAGAAGTGGTAACAAATGGCACCAAGCAGAAGCTCGGGTGCACGGGGACAAACTCGAGCTGTCCTGCCTCCATGCCTGCTCACGACTGGCCAGGAGGCAGCCCTGGGATGCCAAAATGATAAAATGTATTTAACCTTACCAAGAAAGCTGTGGAAACACTAACGAGTCAAGTTTGCCTCTTGTACACTATAACTTCTCAGCACTGCCCCGCAGATGACCACACAAATCTCCAAATATTTCCAAAGCGGTTTGGCTGTCTCACTAGGAGCCCAAGAACAGCCACTTAGTACCTCCAAGCTATTCTTATGTGGCTCAGTAATTTTCACACCGTGTTTTGGCTGTACCGAGTTATTACAGGCTGTATACAATGCTGAAAAGTCATTCCTGAAGCATGTTTTTGCATAAGTTGGGAAAAAAATGTTACTCCTTCCGAGTAACCCCATCCACTTCTTCCTCCTTTGCCTGCCCCAGAGCCTTGGAGTATCATTTAAATTGGGAAGAAAACCTCCGGCAAAATGATTTAATGTTTTTTCTGCACTCTGTAAAGGGTGCAACTGAAATCACTGTCCTTTGGGAACAGAAAAATATACAGGCTTTTTTTATGAGGCTTATTTCTCTACTAGAGGCTAACTTGTTGCTGTGTAAGGGTGTCATACTTTCACTGAACGTTTTCAATTGTTCTTCTGTAAATACATCTGAAATGATCAATTCAGCTTCATATTCAGGCAACAGGTATAATAATCACATCAGTATACTATTTCAAATAAAGACATGTTCAAAGTGAAGGCTAATGGCATGGCTGAGCTCCCAGGACCAGTAACAACCACAGAACTTTGAAATTTGGGTTATCTGAATTTAAGCACATTATGCCCCCATTAATTTGGTCCTTCTCTTCCTACAGAACAGCCAACAGTATCAGCTGTAATGGAAACCCCTTTTCTACCTGTCATATAGCCAGAAAACCAACAAAACTCCCCAAGAGCAGCCTCTGAAGGAAAAAAA